>CM019700.1:10595884-10931739 GCA_009760885.1 Achatina immaculata
AACATGGACTCTCCTGAAGCCAAATGATTGTTAAACATGGACTCTCCTAATGCCATCTTAGCATTGAAGTTGTTTTAATCGCAGTAGTAAAGTATAGTGAGTTGTGTGGTATTTTAACTAATCCCTACGGCACTTTGAAGATGAAAGAGTCTAATCAGGTTCCGCCGTACATGAAACATGTTAAAATCCACTTCCTTGATTCTGGCTTTAGTTCTCAAAGGATATATTTTTTCCGGGGATCACTGCAGAAATTTAGGATTATGTTCTATGTAGGATATTTTCTTTTTTAGCGTTACTGCGCTAGATCGTGCTGGCTACTCGCCGACTAGTTCTCATGTCGTGGCGCCCAGTTCTCATGTCGTGGCGCCCAGTTCTCATGTTGTGGCAGCAAGTTCTCATGTTGTGGCGCCAAGTTCTCATGTTGTGGCGCCAAGTTCTCATGTCGTGGCGCCAAGTTCTCATGTCGTGGCGCTCAGTTCTCATGTCGTGGCGCTGAGTCTGGTCTGGTGATGTTTCTACTCGCTGAAATCTCCATTCTGTGATTTGTAAATAGAACAATGTCTGCTTTTCCATGAATAAATGGATCATGATGATGATGTCCGCGTGTTTGTGTGTGTGGGGAGTGGGAAGATTGGGGAGGGGGAAGGTGGAGAGAGAGAAAGGAATTGTTAAGCAAAGCACAATCCCACAATCAATTTCCCTCTCTACAAAGTTCTACTCATTTCTCACCTGTAACTTATATATATATCTCAGAACCCCCTCAGTGCACTAGATTACAAACCCTCTACCCCAACCCCATTCATCTACTCCCATCAACCCTTTTCTCCCTCTTTCTCTTTCTCCTTTCTGCTCACCCCATCCCGTCTTTACTACCAACCTAACACAGCTAAGAAGTCTTCTTTTGAACACTCACAACACTCCACCACGCGCATTCCTGGGTGCAGCTTGTTACATGTCACAGCTAAGTGCTCCTTTTTTTTGTCTTCTTTGTTCTCATTCAAGTTACAGTGTATTTCCCTTCTTTTGCTGCCTCTTTGTCCTGTATGTTTTTGTGTGATTAATGATACTCCCTACAAAACAAAAACGTTACAACTATGTGATTGTTAATTATTAAAGCTATTTCTACTTTTGTTTTAAATAGTTTGAACAGTTGTGCTATTCTGCCTTTTTATCTCTTAACTTTAACTCCATCGTAAACACTCGGAATCTGTTATCAGACAGACAGGCAAACAGGCAAACAGGCAGGCAGTTACAGCCAGACAAATATTAGTACAAAAAAAATGAAACAAAATAAAAATTACAACACACCCAGAAAAGAAAGAGAACATTTCTTGACAATCTACTTACATACAGAGTGAAAGAGGGAGGAAACTACAGCAACGTTTAAACCAGATAACCACACAGTGGATACAGATGAAATGAAAAACCTCCAGGCTGGTAATATCGGTCAAGGACACTTGCATGTGGCACCTCCATTGTGTTTCTTGTGAGTGCTAGTTCGTGCAGTGTTCTCTTACGAAGCAGAGACTTGGTTATAGCATCCTTGTTTGTAACTTCTGAGTGGCTTGTGTGTGCTAGTTCTTGCAGTGTTCTCTTACGAAGCATAGACTTGGTTATAGCATCCTTGTTTGTAACTTCTGAGTGGCTTGTGTGTGCTAGTTCTTGCAGTGTTCTCTTACGAAGCATAGACTTGGTTATAGCATCCTTGTTTGTAACTTCTGAGTGGCTTGTGTGTGCTAGTTCTTGCAGTGTTCTCTTACGAAGCAGAGACTTGGTTATAGCATCCTTGTTTGTAGCTTCTGAGTGGCTTGTGTGTGCTAGTTCTTGCAGTGTTCTCTTACGAAGCATAGACTTGGTTATAGCATCCTTGTTTGTAGCTTCTGAGTGGCTTGTGTGTGTGTGCGTGCGTGCGTGCGTGCGCGCGCGGGTGACATCGTATACCATTTTCTTTGTTACTTTTCTTTAGCGTGGGATCTTTTTTTTTTTTTTTGTTCTGTTTCCTTGGAAATGCCAGGAAGATTTTCTTTGCAGCCAGCGCGGTGAAGTAAATGATTGTGTCGGATGGAGAGTGGATTATGGCCAACCCTGACGCTAGCCTTTGACGACGTTTATTTCATGCCGAGTGTGAGATGTATTCCCTGTCACTTTTTTTTTTCTTTACGTGATATTTTCCCTGTTATCTCTTCATTGACCCCGTATATTTTCCCTGTTATCTCTTCATTGACCCCGTATATTTTCCCTGTTGCGTTTTCGTGACCTGGAGTAGTGTCCCAGTTACGGTTTTTTTTTTGGGTGTGTAACCAAGTATGTTTTCCCTGTTACCTTTTCTGTGACGAGGTATAACCCCCCCCCCCCCCCCCCACATATTTTCCCTGATACGTTTTTGTGACCGGGTATATTTTCCATATTTTTTTGTTGTTGTGTGACCAGGTATATTTTCCCTGTTACGTTTTTCTTTGTGAGGAATTATATTTTCTGTTTTCCCTGTTACTTTTTTGTGACCAGGTATATTTTCCCTGTTTTTTTTTTTTTTTTGTGACCTGGTATATTTTCCCTGTTCTCCTTTGACCGCTTATATTTTCGTTGTTACTTTTGTCTGTGACCGGGAATGTTTTCCCTGTTATTTCTCTGTGACCTGATATATTTTCCATGATGCCTTTTATGCGACCAGGTTTATATTTGTTGGTGATTTTCCCATTACATAATATTTTCTCATTTGCATTTTCCACAACAAAACAACAAAAAAATTGCCTAATGGTTTTCCCTTTACCTGATAATATTTCCCGTCTCGTTATTTTATTAACGAGAATTTTGTTTGTCCCTATTGCGCGTTTATGTGCGTTTTTCCTGTCCAGCTATTTCTTTTATTTGATATATTTTCCGCAGTGCAGTTTCCATTATGTGATAGATTTACCCCCTGCTGTGTTTTTCCCATTACAACCTGAGCGGTTTTTTTTTAGTTGTTTTTATTGCCTTCAATGTTTGTGACGGGCCTGCAATATTTGTCACGTGAACTTTCTCGCCAGTTTTAACTCGGTTTGTTTGTTTGTTTCAGTTTTTATTCTGTTTGTTTCAGTTTATTCCTTCAAAGCTTTATCGCCAGGTCGGAAGAAGCTGAACTTTTTTCTCTAGAAACTGTTTTCCGCGTCGTCTTATCATTCCCATCGCCCCTTTCCGAACTTCCGCATTCCGTCACTCCGTAGCTCTAGCACGGCATGTGCGTGTCTGTGCCTGCTTGCCGCGACAAGTTGACTCCTTCACCACCGAGCACAAATTTCAAGTTCGCACATACAAATTATAATAACCACAGCCGCCATTTTTTTAAATCGGGAAATTACGAAGGCCTATATTTAACTTCTATCATCATCATCATCATCATCATCATCAGTGCCCTTTCCCCAGAGAAGATTGTCTGTAATGTTCATCTAGTTTGCACTGACTTCCTATTGACAGTGCGCCAGGACAAAACAACATCCAATCCATTTTTATGTTTTCCACCAGTTGACATTTTGTTTTTTTAAATAATATGTTATCCCCTCACATTTGCATGCCGTTGTAAGTGGGTGGGGGAGGTGTGCGTGAACTGATAGTACCTTCACATTTCTAGGCCATAGTATTTTGAGGTAAGAAAGCCAGTACTCGCCTCTGCTGTCTTCACTTTCCCCAAGGAAACCCCCGGGTACCTAATTCTTGTCACTTGGTCGAGCCCGGGATCCGTCAGTTTGAGAAAAAAATATTCCCAGTTCCAAATCAAAGTCAAGATCCTGTGATTGGCGGGCGAGTGTTAATTAGTTTAAAATTGGAGGCGCTAAAACTGAGAAGAAAACCAGAAACATTTTTTTCTCCATAACTTTTCTTACATCAAAGCCATTTACATTCTTCCTGATAGTCAAAGAGTTAAAAGAATTAACTCTGTTATTGCTTTTAGAGGGCATGGTTTCTGGTTCTCTCTTCTCGGCAAGCAGTTGTTCGTCGGTCCCGTGTAAGACTGGAGACAGCATCAGTCACAACAAGGTAAACGTATCTCAACGAGGCTTCAGCGAGATAAGCAGTTAAAAGAGTGCAGAGCACTTCAAGCAGGCTGTAAATATTTATGCTGCGGTGGCCCATTCTCTGGAGTTCAGCTTCTCTAGCTATCCGAATCTTATATTGCCTGCACTTAAAACACCCAAGATTTCTAGCTAAACTTGCCTGCACTTAAAACACCCAAGATTTCTAGCTAAATTTGCCTGCACATAAAACGCCCAAGATTTCTAGCTAGACTTGCATGCAGTTAAAACCCCCAAGATTTCTAGCTAAACTTGCCTGCACTTAAAACGCCCAAGATTTCTAGCTAAACTTGCCTGCACTTAAAACCCCGAAGATTTCTAGCTAAACTTGCCTGCACTTAAAACGCCCAAGATTTCTAGCTAGACTTGCATGCAGTTAAAACCCCCAAGATTTCTAGCTAAACTTGCATGCAGTTAAAACCCCCAAGATTTCTAGCTAAACTTGCCTGCACTTAAAACCCCCAGGATTTCTAGCTAAACTTGCCTGCACTTAAACCTCAAAGGTTTCTATCTAAACTTTCCTCCACTTAAAGCCCCCAAGACTTCTAGCTAAGCTTGCCTGCACTAAAAACCCCCAAGATTTCTAGCTAAACATGCCTGGGCTTAAAACCCCCCAAGGGTTCTATCTACACTTGCCTACGCTTAAAACCCCAGTGTTTCTATCTAAACTTTCCTCCACTTAAAACCCCCAAGATTTCTAGCTAAACGTGCCTGCACTTAAAACACCCAAGATTTCTAGCTAAATTTGCCTGCACATAAAACGCCCAAGATTTCTAGCTAGACTTGCATGCAGTTAAAACCCCCAAGATTTCTAGCTAAACTTGCCTGCACTTAAAACGCCCAAGATTTCTAGCTAAACTTGCCTGCACTTAAAACCCCGAAGATTTCTAGCTAAACTTGCCTGCACTTAAAACGCCCAAGATTTCTAGCTAGACTTGCATGCAGTTAAAACCCCCAAGATTTCTAGCTAAACTTGCATGCAGTTAAAACCCCCAAGATTTCTAGCTAAACTTGCCTGCACTTAAAACCCCCAGGATTTCTAGCTAAACTTGCCTGCACTTAAACCTCAAAGGTTTCTATCTAAACTTTCCTCCACTTAAAGCCCCCAAGACTTCTAGCTAAGCTTGCCTGCACTAAAAACCCCCAAGATTTCTAGCTAAACATGCCTGGGCTTAAAACCCCCCAAGGGTTCTATCTACACTTGCCTACGCTTAAAACCCCAGTGTTTCTATCTAAACTTTCCTCCACTTAAAACCCCCAAGATTTCTAGCTAAACGTGCCTGCAGTTAAAACTCCCAAAGTTTCTAGTTAAACTTGCCTGCACTTAAAATCCCCAAGTGTTGTACCTAAACTTGCTTGCACTTAAAAACCTCAAAGATTTCTAGCTAAAATTGCCTGCAGTTAAAAACCCCAAGATTTATAGCTAAACTTCCTGCACTGAAACCCGCCCTCTTCCCCTACTATTTCTAGCTAAACTTGCCTGCATATAAAAACCCCCAAGAATTATAGCTAAACGTCCTGCATTGAAACCTGTCCCCCCTCCCCCACGATTTCTAGCTAAATTCCCTACACCTAAAATCCCCCCAAGATTTCTAGCTAAACTTCCTGCACTTAAAACCCCCAAAGATTTCTAACAAAACTTCTTGCACTTAACCACCCCCCCCCCACGATTTCTAGCAAAAATTCCTCAACTTATCCCCCCCCCCCCAAGATTTCTAGCTGTACGTCGTGCTCTTAAAACCCCCTAAGATTTCTAGCTAAACTTCCTGCACTTAAACCCCCTAAGATTTCTAGCTAAACTTCCTGCACTTAAACCCCCTAAGATTTCTATCTAAACTTCCTGCACTGAAAACGCCCCAATATTTCTAACACAATTTCCTACACATAACACCCCCCTCCCCAAAGATTTCTAGCTAAACTTCCTGCACCCAAAACCCCCTAAGATTTCTAGCTAAACTTCCTGCACCTAAAACCCCCTAAGATTTCTAGCTAAGCCTCCTGCACCTAAAACTCTATAAGATTTCTATCTAAACTTCCTGCTCTTAAACCCCCTAAGCTTTCTATCTAAACTTCCTGCACTTAACCCCCCTCCACCCCAAGATTTCTATCTAAACTTCCTGCACTTAACCCCCCCCCCCACCCCAAGATTTCTATCTAAACTTCCTGTACTTAAACCCCCCCCCCCAAGATTTCTATCTAAACTTCCTGTACTTAAACCCCCCCCCCCCCCACCCCAGGATTTCTATCTAAACTTCCTGCACTTAAACCCCCCCCCCCAAGATTTCTATCTAAACTTCCTGCACTTAACCCCCCTCCACCCCAAGATTTCTATCTAAACTTTCTGCACTTAACCCCCCCCCCCACCCCAAGATTTCTATCTAAACTTCCTGTACTTAAACCCCCCCCCCCAATATTTCTATCTAAACTTCCTGCACTTAACCCCCCTCCACCCCAAGATTTCTATCTAAACTTCCTGCACTTAAAACCCCCTAAGATTTCTAGCTAAACTTCCTGCACCTAAAACCTCCAAAGATTTCTAGCTAAAATTTGCCTTCACTTAAAATTCCCTAAGATTTCTATCTAAACTTCCTGCACTTAAAACTCCCTAAGATTTCTAGCTAAATTTCCTCCACCTAAAACCTCCAAAGATTTCTAGCTAAATTTTGCCTTCACTTAAAATTCCCTAAGATTTCTATCTAAACTTCCTGCACTTAAAACTCCCTAAGATTTCTAGCTAAACTTCCTCCACCTAAAACCTCCAAAGATTTCTAGCTAAATTTGCCTCCACTTAAAACCCCCTAAGATTTCTAGCTAAACTTCCTGCACCTAAAACCTCCCAAGATTTCTAGCTAAATTTGCCTCCACTTAAAACCCCCTAAGATTTCTAGCTAAACTTCCTGCACCTAAAACCTCCCAAGATTTCTAGCTAAATTTGCCTCCACTTAAAACCCTCTAAGATTTCTAGCTAAACTTCCTGCACTTAACCCCCCCCCCCAAGATTTATAGCTAAACTTCCTGCACCTAAAACCTCCCAAGATTTCTAGCTAAACTTCCTGCACCTAAAACCCCCCAAGATTTCTAGCTAAATTTGCCTCCACTTAAAACCCCCTAAGATTTCTAGCTAAACTTCCTGCACCTATCACCTCCCCCCAAGATTTCTAGCTAAACTTCCTGCACCTAACCCCCCCCCCCCCAAGTTTTCTAGCTAAATTTGCCTCCACTTAAAACCCCCTAAGATTTCTAGCTAAACTTGCCTCCACTTAAAACCCCCTAAGATTTCTAGCTAAACTTCCTGCACCTACCCCCCCCCCCCCAAGTTTTCTAGCTAAATTTGCCTCCACTTAAAACCCCCTAAGATTTCTAGCTAAACTTGCCTCCACTTAAAACCCCCTAAGATTTCTAGCTAAACTTCCTGCACCTAACCCCCCCCCCCCCCCCCCAAGATTTCTAGCTAAACTTGCCTCCACTTAAAACCCCCTAAGATTTCTAGCTAAACTTCCTGCACTTAAAACCCCCTAAGATTTCTAGCTAAACTTGCCTCCACTTAAAACCCCCTAAGATTTCTAGCTAAACTTGCCTCCACTTAAAACCCCCTAAGATTTCTAGCTAAACTTGCCTCCACTTAAAACCCGCTAAGATTTCTAGCTAAACTTCCTGCACTTAAAACCCCCTAAGATTTCTAGCTAAACTTGCTTGCTCTCGATATAAATGCCATTTTCCCCGCACGGAGAATTTTCCAGAGATAAATAAGAAGATAGAGAGGATAAATGCAGGAAATATCCCAGGCAGAACATTCAGTAAGAAAACAGAGTAAGAAATAAAAAAGATGACGTATTTGCTGGGAACTTGATAAGTAAATTAGCAGGAGAATGTAAACTCAGTGGGCAAGGTGAGGCCGGTAGAAATATCATGTTTGTCGTAGCCTGTTTGTTTTGACGTTCTGGGCTTGAGAGAGGAGAGAGAGAGAGAGAGAGAGAGAGAGAAGCATGACTCTGTTTTCTGCCATTATGTTTCTTGTAGGGCGTTTAGCAGTGGTTTTTATTTTGTCTTATCTTCGGCAGATTTATATGAATTGTGACAGATAACATGACATTGTAGCTTCTGTTTTTTGTTTAATGTTTTGTGAAACTGAAGGATAGTTAAGGAGAGAAATATGTATGAAGGGTGAAACGGTTTCGTGTAAACTACAGTATTAGATAGACAGACAGATAGATATACATGCAGACAGACAGACAGACAGACAGACAGACAGACAGACAAATAGGTGTTAGGACCTTATTTTCAAAGAGTGAAGAATTGGGGACCCAGGCCCGTCTGGTATTCTTCTCTTCATCTCTGGTTAGACACAGGTTTTAACATTGGCCAGTATATAAAACTTTCAGTAATCTCTGTGGTTAGACACAGCTTTTAACATTGGCCAGTATATAAAACTTTCAGCAGTCTCTGTGGTTAGACACAGCTTTTAACATTGGCCAGTATACAAAACTTTCAGTAGTCTCTGTGGTTAGACACAGCTTTTAACATTGGCCAGTATACAAAACTTTCAGTAGTCTCTGTGGTTAGACACAACTTTTAACATTGGCCAGTATACAAAACTTTCAGTAGTCACTGTATAAACGCAGCTTTTAGCATTGGACTATATGTAGTACTTCCAGTAATCTCTGTAGTTAGACACAGCATTTAGCACTGGATTATATGTATTACTTCCAGTAATCTCTGTAGTTAGACACAGCATTTAGCACTGGATTATATGTAGTACTTCCAGTAATCTCTGTAGTTAGACACAGCATTTAGCACTGGATTATATGTAGTACTTCCAGTAATCTCTGTAGTTAGACACAGCTTTTAGTACAGGTAGATACAGAAAACCATCATTTATTGTCACAGTAAATCTAAATTAGTTTAAAGTATGGCTTGGTTGTTGTATTGTTTTAACTGCTTTTCTATAAATTTGTTAGTTTATAATGCATGTGAGAATGTAATAAAGTTTATTTCATGTAGTTGCATAAATGAGAGTGTGGAGTGTATGGACAAGAGATAGTTAATTGTGTCTTCATGATTATTATGCTCATTAACAAGTGCTGAATGACTGTGACTGAGTGAAAGCTGTATGATGAAGGGCAGAATGTTAGACGGGACTGCGTGCCCAATTCTTAACCCTGTGAAAATAAAGTATGTTCATTGGTTGACTATTTCTGTGCCTTGTTAGGACACTGTTTACACAGCCGAAGTCATCGAACGCTGCAGAAGACACTTCGTCCTTACCTTTGAGTGTTCAGTGTTTACCTGAACGTCGGTCTTTGATCAGCGCATAAATCCTTGTTTGCTGTAGTTATCTAGAGCAAAGATGAGCTCTTTGTGTAGACTTGTCAGCAGATGTATTTGTACACAGAAGTTTGATGAGACTCTTATCTTTCTCTTGTCATCTCTTGTTTAGTCGGACTAAATTTCTTTGATGAAGTCCACAGTTTTTTTTTCCCTATGTTCTAAATGTCAGTGATCCCCAAACAAGAATCCCTTGGACGTAACTCACACAGTTTGTCTTCGTTGAAAAGTTAAAGCAATAATATTCTTTATTTAATTTGTTGTTATTCATTATTTTGTTATTAATTCCACACAGTTACCGCTATTTTTTTATTCTGTTAGTATTTTAAAGTGATAGTAAACATGTCTGTTCATCTTGTAACATGTTATAGCAGTGAGTAGTACCTAATGTCTGACCTCCCCCCAATAACGGCCGGCATACGGCCAGATAGACTTACGGCCCCCCTGTCACAGATGCGGCCGTAAGTCGGCACATGAATGTAGTTTAAATACTTCTTATTTATAAAGCAACTAATTGACGACATGCATCATGAACTATTTTCTTGTTAATGTTCTGTCTCCCTGGACTGTGAGCTGGTGCTCTTTGTAGCCGATGCTGTGAAGGTGGCGAAGAGCATCATCGTATCGACTTGGAAGCCAGTTATGGCGGCTGTGTTTTCAGTCCTTGGGTGGAGCTATACAACAGGGGGTCGTAGTACTTCAGCAGGCTCCACCACCATGGAGACAGTGGCAGTCTTTGTCCCGTTAGCCAGGCTAAGCCTGTTACTGGAGGTACCAACGGCGAGGTGGTGCAGGGTCTTGATCAGCTATGGATGGGCTAACTCTGACGACAGAATGTCAGCTATGGGTCGCTGCACCTGACGTCAGAATGTCAGCTATGGGTCGCTACACCTAACGCCAGAATGTCAGCTATGGGTCGCTGCACCTGACGCCAGAATGTCAGCTATGGGTCTCTACACCTGATGCCAGAATGTCAGCTATGGGTCTCTACACCTGACGCCAGAATGTCAGCTATGGGTCTCTACACCTGACGCCAGAATGTCAGCTATGGGTCTCTACACCTGACGCCAGAATGTCAGCTATGGGTCGCTGATTGCCAAGAGGACAGCGCTAGTGTGGAGCAATGGTTTAAAATCAAAATCGTCTTGAAACTTACAACATTAGCCCTTCTTTGTAATCATCATCTTTATCATCATACAGCCCAGAGGGTCGGACATTAAAGCACAAAATGGAAAAGCCAAATCTGGAAAAGATTTTTGGTGGAGTCAGTACAAATATGTGATTTCGAAGCTGAGACAGAAGTCGGTAGAAATATTTCGTACAAAAGAAGTCAGGCTTTGAGTGCAGCAATACCAGAGGCGTCGAGTTTGAACATTTGGCGTAGCAACTACACAATTCTTGTTGAAATGTAAATGGCGCCGTGAGAGATACAGAAAGAAAAATGAAAGAAGCTGTGAGCAAGAGTGGTTACTCAGTCAGTCAGTCTCTTGCGGAACTTTCCCTCACTAGCAGCTCTCTGTAGGCCTCTCGGTTTACTGGTTACTGGTTGCTGTAATACAGAGCACTGGCAGTATTATTATGGTTACGATTATTATTGTTGTTTTTTTATATGTTTTTGTTATTCTGTGGCGCCAGTGCTATCCCCAAGTGCGCTGATATGGATCGGTTGTACCCATTGTTATAATCAAAATAATCATCGACAAATTAGCAGTGCTCCATTAAAGAACTCACCCCAGAGAGCACTGAGAGAGGACAGGAGAAGCAAGTATTATTTGGCTGATATCCACACGAAGCTGTAATCTTCGCGTCATCAGCTGGGGAGTCCTTGATCGTTTTAGATAGTGTCACCAGAATGTTAACCCATGAGGGGCCTGGTATTTGTGTTGAGTCTACACGTGGTCCGCGTTTAACAAGGGGAATGTTGTTTCACTTTTGTTGTAGGTTTTAGTAGTTTAATCTTTAACCGAAAGATGCGTTTTTGTCCATCAGCTCGCTGACGTTAGAAGTTAGAAAGTTACAAGACTAGAAGTTAGAAAGTTAGAAGTTAGAAAGTTACAAGACTAGAAGTTAGAAAGTTAGAAGTTAGAAAGTTCGGAAAGACCTTCATCATTATACTGGATGGCATGTCCAGGCGTTCCTCGAATTCCTCTTCTTCTTTGTCGTTCGCGCAAACGTCAACATCAGTCTCTCTCACAAATGCGGGCAGTTCGCTCAGTTCTTCATCATTACCGTAGTGCTTCTCTTGTAAGATGCCAGGGTCTGGTATGAGTGGGTTGTGTAGCCAGCAACTCTGAAGGGTGTAATGGGGTGTCCGTTGCTTTTTTGCTGCAGCCAAATGTTGGACACATTTTTAGCTTCTAGTATAGATGGTATCTCAGCCTGCGGTGTCCTTTTCTCAGTGGGAAGATTATCACTTGGTCATTTCTTGAGAGTCTAGAGTATTTTTGTATTTGTTTCTGCTGTGTGGGTTGTCTTTTTGTCTTTATATTTGGCTTTTAATTCGTGTTTTTGTTCATATGTTGTGCTTCTGTCAGTCTGTTGCATTCTTCCTCCCTTTTTGTCCCAGTCTGTCCGCCTCTTCATTTCTTTGGATTGTGTGTTCATGCTTAGGATACGGAGAGGGCAGATGGGGGTTAGTATGCCAAACCTTTTATACTGTACGAATCTTTGGTATTTGTTTTATACTGTTCCATTCCGAATCTTCTTTTCTATGTCTGTTCTATACTTACGACTCCGCCTCCGATAAATGGTACATATTTGTATCTACTGGGGTCAGGCTGGACTTCGATTCTATCATAAATAGTACAGGTTTTATACTGACCTACACTCAAACTTGCTTTCACTTTGTGAACCCTGCCTCCAGTTTTTTTTTCTTCTACAGCCTGTCTGCTGTTCCTTCATCAGCGGTACTTTTCTGTCAGATTCACCCAGACCCTGCCTCCAGTTTTTCTTTCTTCTACAGCCTGTCTGCTGTTCCTTCATCAGCGGTACATTTCTGTCAGATCCACCCAGACCCTGCCTCCAGTTTTTCTTTCTTCTACAGCCTGTCTGCTGTTCCTTCATCAGCGGTACATTTCTGTCAGATCCACCCAGACCCTGGCTCCACAGCCTTGGGTCCCAGTGGAACTGTAATGGAGGCACTGGCAAACATTCATCAGAACCTTCCAGACCATATCGATGACATCCGTGACTGCGAGAATACACTGTGGGGGGCGGGGGGGGAGTTGCGGGGTTTCCTTTGTTTGAACTTGGAGAAATGTTGGGGGGGGGGGGGGGGGAGGGGAGGGGGTCTGTAGAGCTGGGGGCTCGGTCTGTAGAGTTAACTGCATGAACAACAAAAAAATCTGAGCGGAGGAGGGGGAGGAGGAGGAGAAAAAGAAGAAGCGGAAAAGAAAGAAAGAAAGAATGAGGGCCTTTAAACGAACACTTTATTTTATTTTGATTACATTTTGTGTGGATGTAAGTTTATCATTCAAAATAACTTGATAAGTTAGGTCGTATGTTTCCTATAACTTTGCCTTTCTTGTCCTACAGAGCATGCCAAAATAGCATGATAAGTTAGGTTGTATGTTCCTATAATTTTGCCTTTCTTGTCCTACAGAGCATGCCAAAATAGCATGATAAGTTAGGTTGTATGTTCCTATAATTTTGCCTTTCTTGTCCTACAGAGCATGCCAAAATAGCATGATAAGTTAGGTTGTATGTTCCTATAATTTTGCCTTTCTTGTCCTACAGAGCATGCCAAATTAGCATGATAAGTTAGGTTGTATGTTCACATACCTTAATTTTTCTTAGTTTATTGTGCGTCTCCGTGCAGCTTTATATTGCTGGGCCACTTTAACAATATGTAACCTATTTCTTTTGGAACAAAGCAAACGCCAGAAGAAGAATAGATTCCAGCATTACAAAGCACACACGCACTTAATATTTCATTACCCAGCAGACATGCCTTCATTGTACTCGGAAACTGCTACACCACGAATTACTGTGTATCTTCATTTGTCTGTCCTGGCCGTTAGTAAAGAGTTCGCCAACCGTATCACATGGACGTGACTAAAGAGTTAATCATTCATATCAAGTCGCCGTGACTACAGAGTTAACCATTTATATCAAGTCGCCGTGACTAAAGAGTTAATCATTCATATCAAGTCGCCGTGACTACAGAGTTAACCATTTATATCAAGTCGCCGTGACTAAAGAGTTAATCATTCATATCAAGTCGCCGTGACTACAGAGTTAACCATTTATATCAAGTCGCCGTGACTACAGAGTTAACCATTCATATCAAGTCCCCATGACTAAAGAGTTAACCATTTATATCAAGTCGCCGTGACTAAAGAGTTAACCATTTATATCAAGTCGCCGTGACTACAGAGTTAACCATTCATATCAAGGGAAGACTGTAACAAATCCAAGTGTAATTTGATAGTTACTGAAAATAGATCGCTGGCTTGTCCCATCTGTAGTCTGCGAGTTAATAATGAGTACGCGCTTTGAAGACTCCACGAGCCAGATACTCGAGGGCGTTTGTACAGTGTCGGCGAACGTCACTGTGATGGGTTTGTTATAGCTGGCCAGGGATTTGCGGTAGAGAACCACCGGTCACAGATATGGTCAGAAAGAGAGAATAAACGCTGGAAGAAGGACGTGAATCATTTCCAGATCTGAGGATGTGATGAATAGTTTTAAGAGAGAGTTGTTGAAAGGTAGTGTCACCAAGGAGACAAACGGGTGATTAATTTCCCCCTGTGGCTTCTCCACATCTTTGCTCACACTTTCGGTAGACTAAAACATTGCCCTGACCTCATCGCTTTCTCTTTTCACCCTTCTCTATCACGGGCCGGCGATATGCGGGCCGCATAATACTATCCCTGGTGTCTTTACTGCTTAATATCGCGTCAGTGAAGTAACCGTTGCTTATAGTTTTGTAATATTGTATTATTATTACGTTCACTTATTAGCTGTAGACGAGTATCAAGACCCTGTCCGATTAGGCACTCGGCGACCCATAGCTGATATGCTAGCCTCAGGGTTAGCGAACCATAGCTGACCAAGACCCTGTCCCACTTCTCTGTTGGTACCCCCACTAACAGGCCTAGCCTGATTAACGGGGCAGGGATCGCCATAGTCCTCATGATGGTAGAGTCTACTAAAGAAGTATTGCACACACACTGCTTTTTAGCTGTACTCCGGGACTGAAAAAGTAGCTGCCATAACCCGTTCCCACACCGATACAATGCCTTGCCTCAACATCTTCACAGCATCGGCTGCAAAGAATATCAGCTCGCAGTTTTATAGGAAGACTGAAGAAGAAGAAGAAGAAGAAGCCACTTCTGCGACTCCGGCATCTACAGATAGCCAGTCTGAACCAGATATTTGTCCCTTTCTTCAGCATATAAACTCAGTATACCATAGCTCTGTCCCTTCCTTCAGTATATAAACTCAGTATACCCGAGCTCTGTCCCTTCCTCCAGTATATAAACTCAGTATACCATAGCTCTGCCCCTTCTTTCAGTATATAAACTCAGTATACCCAAGCTCTGTCTCTTCCTTCAGCATATAAACTCAGTATACCCGATCTCTGTCCCTTCCTTCAGCATATAAACTCAGTATACCATAGCTCTGTCCCTTCCTCCAGTATATAAACTCAGTATCTCTGTCCCTTCCTCCAGTATATAAACTCAGTATACCATAGCTCTGTCCCTTCCTCCAGTATATAAACTCAGTATACCATAGCTCTGTCCCTTCCCTCATTATATAAACTCAGTATACCATAGCTCTGTCCCTTCCCTCAGTATATAAACTCAGTATACCATAGCTCTGTCCCTTCCTCCAGTATATAAACTCAGTATACCATAGCTCTGTCCCTTCCTCCAGTATATAAACTCAGTATCTCTGTCCCTTCCTCCAGTATATAAACTCAGTATACCATAGCTCTGTCCCTTCCTCCAGTATATAAACTCAGTATACCATAGCTCTGTCCCTTCCCTCATTATATAAACTCAGTATACCATAGCTCTGTCCCTTCCCTCAGTATATAAACTCAGTATACCATAGCTCTGTCCCTTCCTCCAGTATATAAACTCAGTATACCATAGCTCTGTCCCTTCCTCCAGTATATAAACTCAGTATACCATAGCTCTGTCCCTTCCTCCAGTATATAAACTCAGTATACCATAGCTCTGCCCCTTCCCTCATTATATAAACTCAGTATACCATAGCTCTGTCCCTTCCTCCAGTATATAAACTCAGTATACCCGAGCTCTGTCCCTTCCTTCAGCATATAAACTCAGTATACTCGAGCTCTGTCCCTTCCTCCAGTATATAAACTCAGTATACCATAGCTCTGTCCCATCCTCCAGTATATAAACTCAGTATACCCGAGCTCTATCCCTTCCTCCAGTATATAAACTCAGTATACCATAGCTCTGTCCCATCCTCCAGTATATAAACTCAGTATACCCGAGCTCTGTCCCTTCCTTCAGCATATAAACTCAGTATACCATAGCTCTGTCCCTTCATCCAGTATATAAACTCAGTATACCCGAGCTCTGTCCCTCGTTCTAAGTGTAAATCATCATATATCATCAGATGATCACTGACAGAATTGTACCCCTTAGTCTGACCATCCATTTTGTCAAGAACAAAGAGTAGGTTGTAACACATTATCAATATTTTTTTAAATTACGGCCACGTTATTGCAGTGACGTGCAGTATTTCCTGGCTGGCCTATAATTGTGGAAACTGCGTGCCCAATCTCCGGCTTTTGTCGTGGATTTGCATGTCTTCGCACAACCTGGAATGAACACTAGGGCCAAGTCTGATCGATTGATGAACCAAGAAAAGATTGCGACATCCCCTTGGACTGCAGCTGTAGCTTCTGCCACAGAATATAACACGGATGATGGAGTTTTTTTTTTCTAATTAATTTTCTTTTTGTTTCTGCTAAGTCCAGAACTCGGTGATTGGCATGTGCATATTGAAATCAAGCGAGAGAACCATGAAATGAGGGCCATTATAAGAGTGGTTCCCACACTTTTTACATGCAAGGGCCACTTTTCCAAGTGCATGGAAGTTGCAAAACACCGGGTTGTATCCAGAGTCACAACGGGGCAAACCCTTCACTGTTTTTATTCAGTAAATGATGTCTGTCTGTCTGTTTCTCTGTCTCTCTGTCTGTCTGTCTCTCTGTCTGTCTCTCTGTCTGTCTGTCTCTCTGTCTGTCTCTCTGTCTCTCTGTCTGTCTGTCTCTCTTTCTGTCTGTCTGTCTGTCTGTCCGTCCGTCCGTCCGTTCATCTATTCATCCTTCCATCCATCCATCCATCTCTCCATCCATCCTTCCATCCATCCATCTCTCCATCCATCCATCCATCCATCCATCTCTCCATCCATCCATCCATCTCTCCATCCATCCATCCATCCATCCATCCATCCATCTCTCCATCCATCCTTCCATCTCTCCATCCATCCATCCATCCATCTCTCCATCCATCCATCCATCTCTCCATCCATCCATCCATCCATCCATCCTTCCATCCATCCATCTCTCCATCCATCTCTCCATCCATCTCTCCATCCATCTCTCCATCCATCCTTCCATCCATCTCTCCATCCATCCTTCCATCCATCCATCTCTCCATCCATCCATCCATCTCTCCATCCATCCATCCATCTCTCCATCCATCCATCCATCTCTCCATCCATCCTTCCATCCATCCATCTCTCCATCCATCCATCCATCTCTCCATCCATCCTTCCATCCATCCACCTCTCCATCCATCCTTCCATCCATCCATCTCTCCATCCATCCATCCATCCATCCATCCATCCTTCCATCCATCCATCCATCCATCCTTCCATCCATCCTTCCATCCATCCTTCTATCCATCCATCCATCTCTCCATCCATCTCTCCATCCATCCATCCATTCATCCATCTCTCCATCCATCCTTCCATCCATCCATCTCTCCATCCATCCTTCCATCCATCCATCTCTCCATCCATCTCTCCATCCATCCTTCCATCCATCCATCTCTCCATCCATCCTTCCATCCATCCATCCATCCATCCATCTCTCCATCCATCCTTCCATCCATCCATCTCTCCATCCATCCCTCCATCTCTCCATCCATCCATCTCTCCATCCATCCTTCCATCCATCCATCCATCCATCCATCTCTCCATCCATCTCTCCATCCATCCATCCATCCATCCTTCCATCCATCCATCTCTCCATCCATCTCTCCATCCATCCTTCCATCCATCCATCCATCTCTCCATCCATCCATCTCTCCACCCATCTCTCCATCCATCCATCCATCTCTCCATCCATCCTTCCATCCATCCTTCCATCCATCCATCCATCCATCCATCCATCTCTGTGTGTGTTTGTTTGGGGAAAGGGGGGGGGATCTTCTTCTTCTTCTTCGTTCACTTCTACCACCAAAAACCGCACTGTGAACCTACTGAATTCACACATGTGGTCCTCGTTAGGTCCGGTGGTCCCCTGTGTGGTCCAAAATAGACCACATGAGTTCCACGAAGGACCACAAGGGGTTCAGAGTATCACAGTGCTTTAGCCTGTATTCTTGGTGGGTCTCGGAAGCGGGATTGCGTGACACCGTGGTTTTCATTGCACCAGTTTGGTCTAGGGTTGGACTTTCTCACCGGAAGACCTCGACGTGTTTGGAATATCAGTGCATCCCCGCTGGGTGAGAGGCGTTAGCCCACCCAGGCCAGAGTTGGACTTTCTCACCGGAAAACCTCGACGTGTTATGAGATACCCGTGTATCACCGCCGGGTGAGAGGTGGTTGCCCATCCAGTCCAGGGTTGGACTTTCTCACCGGAAAACCTCAGCGTGATTAGGATACGCAGACATCCCCGCCGGGTGAGAGGTGGTTGCCTATCTAGACTTCCCTGGTCCAGTGTCTCCGACTTCAGCATTTTGCGGTCGTGGCCGCTACCCTTCCTAGTTGTGACCAGGATGGAGCTTTTGTCCAGGAGGACGAATCCTCGCCACTAGTGACTTCTACCCCTGGGTTGAGCCGGTTTAGGCATTTCCCAGTATGGGCATGTTTGGGACGGGACCGACCTCTAGGGCAGAGGTACTGTGACATTCATAGCCTTCAAGATTCACCCCTGGTATGAGCCGGTTTAGGCAAAATTCACCAGTATGGGTGTTTATCAGGCGTTACCGACCTCTAGAGCGGAGGTGGCATGACATGTCTAGCCATCGAGTTCCACCCCTGGTGTGTGCCGGTTTAGGCATATTTCACCAGTGTAGGTGTATTTCGGACGTAGCCGGCCTCTAGAGCAGAGGTGCCGTGGTATAGCTCTCGTAGCGATACTACTGGACATACCAGGTTAAACTTCACTTTCCACCACCTTTTCCCATCGGCGCCGCACAGCAACCTTTATTTCCGCATTTACTTCCTTAACCGGGAGGAGCTTCACTCCACGCGCGGCATTTGAAGAGTCTCGCCAGCAGTGACTTAACCTCTGGGACAAGCCGGTTCATGCATTTCACACGATATGACTGCACTCAGGACGTGGCCGACCTCCAGACCAGAGGTGCCGTGATTTGACTGTTTGCTTCGCTTTATTCTTTCAACCACCTTTTCCGCAGTGATGCTGCGCGGCAACCTCATTTGCAAATTTCTTCATTGGCCGGGAAGAGCACCGCTCCACGCACAGCAGCTGAAGATCTCGCCGACAGCGGCAGATGAGCTACCAAACGTGCCACTCATCTATCCTAAGTAACTGGTTTTCAGGCGCCAGATATTCGCCCTCGCCCCTTCTCCTGTCAGTTTAAACAGTTCTGCCACGGGAAGGCCAGGAGCTGGACTTGACTGCCAGAGGCTGTTTGTGGCGCGTTTGCAGTCCTTAGAACCAGGGGGGGGGGGGGGATAAATGCCAGGCCATTCAGGCGTTGGTCGTCGTTAATCTCATCAACCATCTATCCTTTTCTCTTTCTATAAGATGCGTGGTGGACCGTGCTCTGTGCCAATATTTTAGTCCATCAAGTATCTTGTTTCTTTGTCTTCCTCTATCCCGTGTCTCCCCATTATAGACGTTCCAGCCTGCCTCATGTACGGCAAACATGTCCTACAACTCTGGAATGTCGTGCTCTGAATTTCTCTCTTTCGCCCAGCCTCACTTGAAGCCTCTTCATTTGTTTTCTTGGCTGTCCATGGTATTCTCATCTTTATTTTTTAGGAAAAAAACATCTCCGCTGCTTCCTATAGACACTAACACCATGTCCCTATGTGCCTCTAAGGCATGACAGGATTACCTTTACCTTTCTTGTGGTTATTACCCATGCTTTGCGTCGATGAGTCAAAACGAATTCGATGTAACATTGAATAACTCTCTTTTTGGTGATCGTCGACAGAGCCTTATTACACAGTATCTTTTTCCTTTTTCATAAACACTGACTTGACCTGGGGTATTCTGCTCCTTATTTGTGTTTATCATCTTCCGTCCTGTGTTATAATTGTTGCTAAATACTTGAATGTGTCCACTTGCTTTACTCCCGTGCCTTTTACTTTGATGTTAAGTTTTGCTGGTGTCACTTTCTTGATGTTAAGTTTTGCTGGTGTCTCTTTCTTGATGTTAAGTTTTGCTGGTGTCTCTTTCTTGATGTTAAGTTTTGCTGGTGTCTCTTTCTTGATGTTAAGTTTTGCTGGTGTCTCTTTCTTGATGTTAAGTTTTGCTGGTGTCTCTTTCTTGATGTTAAGTTTTCACTGACCGTCCTTGTTCCTCCGTCTTCGGGACCCCGTCCTCTGTCTCCTCTCCTCTACTTCTTCTTCCTTCTTGATTCTTCTTTCTTATTGTCTGTTCTTCCATCTTCGGGCTCCCTCCTCTGTCTCTTCTTCTTCCTCGTTCCCCACTACTTGGTTCTTCTTCTTTCTTTTTCTTTGTCTCTCTGCTTGCCTTTTTTATCTTCAAGTGCAGCTTGATGGATTAACCAATAAGTATTTTGGGTCCACCCTTCTGATGTCCACTGGTTCCCATGAGCGTTCTGATTGTCCGTCATTCAAACTGCTCCGTTACTTATATGTCTTAAGTCAGTTGTACAATAGGCCACGCCTCTAAATATTTAATTGGTCAGCTGGCCAAGTTGATCACTCCTTTATTTAAAAACTGTGTGCAATCGCTTTCTAACGCGTGTCACCTAACAGGTGTCAAGAGTCAACTCCATGTATACATTTGTTATTTACCTAAGCCATTATCTTGCTATTTCATGTCGGAGGTTTATTGTGTCCTCGCTTTTCATTCGTTTTTTCTATTTTGTTTACTCGTGTCAACGTCCAGTCACTGCTTTGTTATCACTGGACCATCCTACTTTCTGGCGTCTTTCTTTTATCTTTCCTACATGTCAGCGTCACTGAATCTCGTCTTTTTCTGTTCACTGTTTCCACTGTTTACTTTTGTCCGCGTCTTGTTCTAGTGTCATGGAAGTTCTGTATCTTTCTCTTCCTTTCCTCTCCATTTTTCTCTGTCTCTATTCGATGTTACTATTTTCTTTACAGTATATTTTCATAATCATATTCATTAATAATAATTATTATAACAACAATATCCGTTACTTACAAGGCTATGCTACACGCCTAGCGTTATCTTTATTGTCCCTTGGCTCTCCCCCCCCCCCCCCCCCCTTTACAGCTTTTCTGTGAAGGATATTACTGAATGTGTGTCTCCTGCAATGATCCAGCACCTGTTAGTATCGTTTGGTGCTGTTGGTATCGTTTGGTGCTGTTGGTATCGTTTGGTGCTGTTGGTGTGGTTTGATATCGTGTCCTTGTTATTTTCCCTTCAACTTTTCTCTCAAAGATAATTTGTTTTAGTAAAACTTTCTCTTGGTGTGTGAAATATTTTCATGTTTTATGTCAGATATTTTCATATTCTACCCTCTTGTGTGTGAAATATTTTCATTTTTACCTTCTTGTGTCTTTTTCTTTGTCTCTCTGCTTGCCTTTTTTATCTTCAAGTGCAGCTTGATGGATTAACCAATAAGTATTTTGGGTCCACCCTTCTGATGTCCACTGGTTCCCATGAGCGTTCTGATTGTCCGTCATTCAAACTGCTCCGTTACTTATATGTCTTAAGTCAGTTGTACAATAGGCCACGCCTCTAAATATTTAATTGGTCAGCTGGCCAAGTTGATCACTCCTTTATTTAAAAACTGTGTGCAATCGCTTTCTAACGCGTGTCACCTAACAGGTGTCAAGAGTCAACTCCATGTATACATTTGTTATTTACCTAAGCCATTATCTTGCTATTTCATGTCGGAGGTTTATTGTGTCCTCGCTTTTCATTCGTTTTTTCTATTTTGTTTACTCGTGTCAACGTCCAGTCACTGCTTTGTTATCACTGGACCATCCTACTTTCTGGCGTCTTTCTTTTATCTTTCCTACATGTCAGCGTCACTGAATCTCGTCTTTTTCTGTTCACTGTTTCCACTGTTTACTTTTGTCCGCGTCTTGTTCTAGTGTCATGGAAGTTCTGTATCTTTCTCTTCCTTTCCTCTCCATTTTTCTCTGTCTCTATTCGATGTTACTATTTTCTTTACAGTATATTTTCATAATCATATTCATTAATAATAATTATTATAACAACAATATCCGTTACTTACAAGGCTATGCTACACGCCTAGCGTTATCTTTATTGTCCCTTGGCTCTCCCCCCCCCCCCCCCCCCTTTACAGCTTTTCTGTGAAGGATATTACTGAATGTGTGTCTCCTGCAATGATCCAGCACCTGTTAGTATCGTTTGGTGCTGTTGGTATCGTTTGGTGCTGTTGGTATCGTTTGGTGCTGTTGGTGTGGTTTGATATCGTGTCCTTGTTATTTTCCCTTCAACTTTTCTCTCAAAGATAATTTGTTTTAGTAAAACTTTCTCTTGGTGTGTGAAATATTTTCATGTTTTATGTCAGATATTTTCATATTCTACCCTCTTGTGTGTGAAATATTTTCATTTTTACCTTCTTGTGTCAAATGTTTTCATCTTTTACTTCTTTCGTGTCATATATTTTCATGTTCTACAGACATAGCAGTACACTCGTAGATATATAGACAGACAGATATAGCAGTACACTCGTAGATATATTGACAGACAGACAGACAAACCAGTAAATTCATATATATATATAGAGAGAGAGAGAGACAGACAGACAGACAGATAGACATAAAACTAGTACACTTGTAGATATATAGACAGGCAGACGAACGAATACACTCGTGGATATATAAACAGACAGACAGACAGACAGACCAGTACATGCGTAGATATGTAGATAGACAAACCAGTACACACGTAGATAAGTAGATAGACAGATAGATAGACAAACCAGTGTACACGCGGATATATAGACAGATAGACAAACCAGTATACACGTAGATAAGTAGATAGACAGATAGATAGACAAACCAGTGCACGGGTAGATAAGTAGATAGACAGATAGATAGACAAACCAGTGCACGGGTAGATATAAAGATAGACAGATAGATAGACAAACCAGTACACGGGTAGATATAAAGATAGACAGATAGATAGACAAACCATTACACGGGTAGATATAAAGATAGACAGATAGATAGACAAACCATTACACGGGTAGATATAAAGATAGACAGATAGATAGACAAACCATTACACGGGTAGATATAAAGATAGACATGAGGAGAATGAAGTAAGTGGGTACAGACGACTAAACATCTACCAGATAGATGGGTTGATTCATTGATAATCTCTGCTAACTGATTGAAGGTCGAATGGTTTCATTGATTTAAATGGATTGCATGATTGATGAATTGATCTGTTGTTTGAGTGTCATGTTTTCTAAGCTGACGGTCTGCCAGATATTTGATTACCGGCTTGTGAAAATTGTTTTTTTTTCCCCCTTTAAGTTAAAACAGATGTCTACAAGTTTTCGGTTGATATATTTAGAAAGCCAGTAAGTTCATGAAAGTTTAGGCGCAGCTTTGTTGAGCCTGGATAGTGTAGTGACTAGTCCATGCGCCTGTCGACCAGAAGGTCTCTGTGTTCGGTACCTCAGTGAGGCGGATTTTTTTTTCCGGATAGATAGGCACCGGGGTCAAGTTAGCCTCAAGAAATGTGGGAAGATAAAGGCGACCAGGACAGGGTGCTGGCCTCGTTGATCTGACAGTGCTGTGGTTGCCTAGACATGTGAAGGCAGTAACACTTCACCCTCCCGCACCCCCCCCCCGCAACATTACGCAGCTATCCACGTGGCACATGACAACGTTTTCATTCAGCTAAAGATGAATATGATTTTACCAAAGAGGCACCTGAGGGTATGGCTATATTTTCCTTGACCTGTTGGGAGCATAGACTCAGGCTGTGGTCAGCCGTCTTTCCTTTCCTACTTCCAGGAGTCAGGTACTCATTTCTGCATATAGGTTACTTGGACACGTCCGGCCATATTCAAATCGACTTTCACCTTGACAGTACACTAACAACTTTGCTACATTAACAACTTTGCAGGCGTTGGTTTATTATGATTTTATGATACCCTACATGGTACAGTACACCACACGTAGTTTGTGGATGATATGGTATACCACACGTAGTTTGTATGTGATAAGGTAGACCACACATGATGTATGTGATAAGGTAGACCACACATGATATGTATGTGATAAGATAGACCACACATAATTTGTATGTGATAAGGTAGACCACGCATAATGTGTATGTGATAAGGTAGACCACACATAATTTGTATGTGATAAGGTAGACCACACATAATTTCTATATGATAAGGTAGACCACATGTAATTTGTATGTGATTAGGTAGACCACGCATAGTTTGTGTATGATAATGTAGCCCACGCATAGTTTGTATGTGATAAGGTAGACCACGCATAGTTTATATGTGATAAGTTAGACCACCTATAGTATGTTTGTGAAAAGGTGGACCACATATAATTTGTATGTGATAAGGTAGACTACGCATAGTTTATATGTGATAAGTTAGACCACCCATAGTGTGTTTGTGAAAAGGTAGACCACACATAATTTGTATGTGATAAGGTGGAACACATTATTTGTATGTGATAAGGTGTAGCATACATAATTTGTATGTGATGACCCAACAAAGTATTTCGTTGTGTTTCTTTGCTTCCCTTGTGTGGGGTCTTGTAGATCCTGTGGCATTCTGACACTGGGCGGGTCTGTCTTTCATTGTAAAACTAAGACCAGGTTTCTGTGACACCAGGGAGATACAGGTAAGAGAAGGCCTGTAACAAGTGCAGCAGGAGAGTGTTACTTGTGCTGGTATAGGGTCAGTTTTGGTCTGTGTTCGTGAGACTTCCATAGAGAACACAGCGATGAATAGTTGCTTCACGTAGTCTACTCTGTCTGAAGAAGATCTTATTGTGGCCAAAATATTGTTTCTTTTATTGTCTTTTGGTTAACCCGTTAATATAGCTTTCTTCGGGCCTTCCTCGCTTTCTCTTTCCCTTGCGTTTTCCAGTGATCGTCGCATTTTCGAACTTCTGCCTTCTTATGTCATGTCAAAAACAAAAAAAAATTCCGTTGATTTTTCATTTCCAGTTTGAATTAGTTTTCTTGGCTGTTTCTTTGCGAACTTCAGAATCTTATTTTGCCTGTTTATAGCAAATGTTGTATCTGTGTCTAGGGCAGAATCCCTGTTGCGTCCAATTTCTGTTCCATCTGTTTAAGAGAACTAAAAATGGCTGATGAACAACAGAAGCAGGGAACATAAGATTAGAAATTTCTGTAGCAACATCGATTCTAGCGATCTTGTCATTAGACAGAATTGACTTCACAGAACAAAAGGCATGTTCCTTTTTGTGGCTAAGAAAAGACTACAAAAATCTGCCGCCCAAATGTCAGGCGGGCATTCATGTTGAGCACGATTGTTTGCTGGTTTCTCTTTGAGCAAATATTCAGACTTGAAAAGACGGCAGGTTCTGTGGAGTGTTGTATTGAAATTTGTGGAGTTGGTTCTGACGCGGAGAATAAGCTTTAGAAACAAAGACGAGCTGAAAAAAAGAAAAATATGAGAGGAAAAGAAGATTACTGTGAGCGGTTCTCCAAATCGGCGGTTCTAATTTTGGAGTATTGACGCCGCGTGTGTTTATGTGAACCAAATGATGGAGATCTGTGACTAGACCATAGATTAGAATGTTGAATGTGAACCAGATGATGAAGATCTGTGACTAGACCATAGCTTAGAATACGGTATGTGAACCAAATGATGAAGGTCTGTCACTAGATCTTAAATTAGAATGTTGAATGTGAGCCATATTTGTCACTGGGAATGAGGAAAAGAGTACTCCAGTGCTACATCGGGCCAATTTTATTTTACGGATGCGAGGAGTGGTAAGTCACTAGTGAAGTACAACGCCAATTGGGAGCCACTGAAACATGGTTCCTTAGGAGAATGCTGAGAATAGCATGGACAGCAAAGAAATCAAACGAGGAGGTTCTGAGAGAGGTTAGAGAGACGAGATAAACAGCAGCAACAGCAGTCAGAAAAAGACAATCCGGATTCTTAGAAAATGCTATACTGTGAGGCAAGCTAGAATAGACCGTGACAACAGGAAAGATAGAACGAACGAACGGACAGACTTTATTTTCAAAGGGTTAAGAATTGGGCACGCAGGCCCGTCTACCATTCTGCCCTTCATCATACAGCTTTCATTCAGTCACAGATATTCAGCATTTATTATTGAACGTAATATGCGTGAAAAAGACATGTGGATCTACACACATGTATGTATAAACACATAAATATATACACACATACATACTAATATATATATATATATATACACACATGCACATATACATGTATACTCACACAGTATACATACATACACCTATTCAAACTTGTATATAAAGTATACACAAATACATGATAGGGAGGCATATAGGCCATCTGAAGCAGATATTGACAAAGTTTGAAGGTATAAGAATGAATATTACTTATAAGTTTTACAAGAGTTGTTAGGCTATTCCACAGGTGGGCAGCTGAGTAAGAGAAGCTTTTTTTAAACATTCGAAGCTTTGGTTTTCGGATAATATACAGTAATTGCTTAATCGTTGACTGTTTTAGGTTGGATTTGAACAATGACCACAGATAGGGTGGAGCATTGTGTGATAGAATTTTCTGAATTAACTTGGCCTTGTTGAATAGAAATCTCTTCTTGATGGATGGAATATCAAGATGTTTGCCCCTATTTCTACTATGTGCTACATATGTGTTGTCTTTAAGCTTTACTGCTCGTTTTTGGAGTGATTAAATTCTTGTCATGTTTGATGTGGAGCAGCTATCTCAGACTGTGGAACAGCAGTCCAGGCGTGTTTGTATTTGTGATATGTAGTATAGTTTCCTAGTGTCTATGTCAAGAAATTTGGAACATTGGTAAATTTTTTGTGCATTGAGTTTGGTTAGATTGCCTACATGGCGATTCCATCCGAGGTGGCGGTCAATCATGAGACCTAGAGTTTTATGTTCACTAGCATTTTCTATCTTTGAAGCTCCAGCATGGAGCTGTAGTGTTGTTGTTGGTGAATTTGTCGGTTCCTCTCTTGTTGTTATGAGCATGGATTTTGTTTTGCTGGTTTTTATGAGCATTGTCTTGTTGTTGCTCGAGTTAATTAGATTGTCAGAAAGTATATCGTCTAATAAAGTGAACAGTCGGAAAATAACATTGTCTAACAAAGTAACAGCCAGGACAATATTACCTGACAAGGAATCTCCCCAGAGAAATAACAGTTAGTGTGAGTTCATATTCAGCTTTCTGCAGGATTACCTGTCTACTTTTATCAGACACCTTTTACCTGGATTTCTACCTCCACAGCCAGGCACCTGAGAAACTGGCGTTGCACAATACCACGTGATCTGTGTTCTGTTCTGCTTTCTGTGTAAACATTCTGTTTCTTGTTTGAAATGTTATTTTAGGGGGGAAAGGTGGCTTATTCAAGCTGTATTCTCCGGGTAAAATTGTGTTTGTTCGTACAATCTCATATTTTCTTTATTATTTTAATCCTAGAGCTTAATTCATTGTTTTTTTCCTCTTTCATTAAAGTACATGGCAGTAAAGTGGCAGACAGACTTGCTGGACAGGCAAAAATAAATGACGGACTGAGAATGAACAAAGGCGACATTGGTAAAGCCGTATTGGACAGATTTGCAGGAAGATGAAGAACAGGGAATGGAAGAACAATGTAGCTGTGAAGAGATTGCTGGAGCTAGGACAAATTAAGGAAGTTGGTAGGAGATCTGAACTGTGTGGCAGAAAACACATCGTAAAGAACCAACACTTGATGGGAACTATCAGCAAACACACTCTTGGATGTATGCTGCGGCATGCGGCGGGGCATATATGGGCCTGTCCTGAATGCAGTGAAGCCGGGGTCTGAATTTTAACCTTTGAACATTTTTTTCCATTTCTTGTATTCATGTATTTTTTACTATCTTTATTTGTTTGTTCATAAAACTTGTACTAGTTTACGCTTTTAAAAACTGATTTTCACGCCAAAACATTTTGATGGAGGAATAGTTTTTGGGTGTAAGTATATAAGATTAAATATTTAACGTGGTAAAGTATGATAACAAATTGTTAAAACTATTAAAACAAAATAGGAAAAACTTTATTAATTAACAAGCACACAGTTGTAACATTTCGTTTTACATCTTAGTCATATACAAATATACAGAACAAAGAAATAGGGAAAGAAGATAAAATATAAACTCACATGAATACTGTGCAACAAATAAGAGTGGAAAAAATTAACAGAAAAAGGGAGCTTTTAGCTGTGACTTGTAAGAAACTGTGTCAGAGAGTGCGCGTAGTGGAGTATTGTGAATGTTTAAATTAAGACCTGGAATTTGTGATAGGTGTATAATAAAGATTTATGGGAAAAGCAGAAAGGAGAGAGGGGGGGGGGGGAGAGATACAATGGTAATCTAGCCGAAAAAAGGGTTGGTGGAATAGATTGGTTGGAGTAGAGGATTTGTAATCAAGTATGGTGATGGAGTTCAGGAATATAATTTACTGGCGAGGAAAGAGCAGAACTTAGTAAATAATGAATATGAAGAAAGGGAATACTGACTATAACTGAATTTAGAGTTCAGACTATGTGGTCCAGCGTTCCATATTCCTGTATGTAAAAGATCTCGAGCGCTAGACGGCTTTGAGTCATTGGAATGACGTTTGTTAATAGCTGTTACTAGTATATGAGGCTTGAGTCATAAAGTTTAGTGAAATCATCAAGTAAAAAAAAGAACAAAGAGTCAAATGATAAAGCTCAATCGTCAATAATACTTGTAAACAATCGAGTAATCTCTGTGGATCTTACGATCTGACTGGCAAGCTGTCAACTGATGACTGTTTTGTGTTCAGACATCAGATGATAGATATGAAGAGAGAATGACAGACTGTGCTTGACTGAATGATGGAATGATAGATTGTACAGTGTGAGTTGAGAGATTAAATCATAGACTCAGGGCTGTGGAGAGCCAGGTTTGGTCTCGAGGTCAGTTACTACACAAATCCAGAATGGAGACGGAATGTTGAAGTGTTTTCTGGAGTTTTGAAAGAAGAGAAAGGAAAAAACGGGGCCGTCGGGCGCCGTCAGCAGCCGGGCTTGTATCCTTGGGCCACAGATGTTGACAGCCGGGGCTTGTATCCTTGGGCCACAGATGTTGACAGCCGGGCTTGTATCCTTGGGCCACAGATGTTGACAGCCGGGCTTGTATCCTTGGGCCACAGATGTTGACAGCCGGGCTTGTATCCTTGGGCCACAGATGTTGACAGCCGGGCTTGTATCCTTGGGCCACAGATGTTGACAGCCGGGGCTTGTATCCTTGGGCCACAGATGTTGACAGCCGGCTTGTATCCTTGGGCCACAGATGTTGACAGGCGGGCTTGTATCCTTGGGCCACAGATGTTGACAGCCGGGCTTGTATCCTTGGGCCACAGATGTTGACAGCCGGGCTTGTATCCTTGGGCCACAGATGTTGACAGCCGGGGCTTGTATCCTTGGGCCACAGATGTTGACAGCCGGGCTTGTATCCTTGGGCCACAGATGTTGACAGCCGGGCTTGTATCCTTGGGCCACAGATGTTGACAGCCGGGGCCCATACCTACAACCCCAGCTCTTCCCACTCTCTCTCTCTCTCTCTCTCTCTCTCTCTCTCAGACCTGCACAGACTGTAGCTTGTGGATCAGGATACCGAGTGATAGGTTGTACAGCCTGAGTTAAGATTTAGAACGATTTTAACACCACCAAGGAAAGCATGGAGAGTTTCTGAGAGAATTTTTACCTGAGGCGCGCACTTTTTGACAGGTGTACCTCACCTGAGAGTGGGGTAACGGAAGCAGGAGAGAAGGTATATTAGCCAAACTGTACTTAGCATGGGGTGATGTGTACCAGAAACATACTGCCTTACAAGCAATCAATCAACGTTAACAGACTGAAGTTCTCAGTCAACGCGACCCGAAACGTTCACACACAATTTATCCATCGCTTGGCAGGAGACTTTTTGTTTTGAATTGTTTCGTTTCTTGTTTCTTTTCTGTGCGTTCCCGAACATATTTTTTTATTCAAGCGCTACAACACTTATTGGACATGGGGATGGTCTTCTGAGATATGTATGGCAGCCCATTTGATTGTTTGTTTGTTTGTGGATGGTCTTCTGAGATATGTATGGCAGCCCGTTTGATTGTTTGTTTGTTTGTGGATGGTCTTCTGAGATATGTATGGCAGCCCGTTTGATTGTTTGTTTGTTTGTGGATGGTCTTCTGAGATATGTATGGCAGCCCGTTTGATTGTTTGTTTGTTTGTGGATGGTCTTCTGAGATATGTATGGCAGCCCGTTTGATTGTTTGTTTGTTTGTGGATGGTCTTCTGAGATATGTATGGCAGCCCGTTTGATTGTTTGTTTGTTTGTGGATGCTAAACAAATGTTACAGCTGGGTTTGACTGGAGTGAGCGGAGCTGGTCTGTAGCTCATTCTTTTCTCCTTGAGAGCTCGGGTATGTATCGAGTGCCCTTCTCTAGTGCTCTCAGCCCACATGTAAGTGCATGCTTCGCGCAAGAAAGAGAACATGTCTGCAGATAGATAGCCGACGTTTGTCTTTCTAATAATTTACATGGAGGTACAAAGAAAAATGCCACTAAGAGACGCCTTCAAAAAGAAAATCCACCGAAAGAAATGCCACGGCCTAATAAGCTTTTATTTGCAAGGGAAACATGAAATGGCTGAGGATAGGTTATGATCAGAGGAGCAGGTTGCACAGACACGCCCATTAATTAAGCTGGGACGTACCCGGCGACCTGCATAACAACGATAGTTTGAGATGATAAGCGAGGCTTGGACGAGGGCTTGGAGTTTATCTCTGAGTGAGTTTGCGCGCTTTTTCTAATAACACTCGCTTGTATGAAGCTTCTTGTTTCTTTTCTTATCTTATTATTATTTTGTTGTTGTTGTCGTCGTCGTCGTTTTTGCTTTTCATCCTCCATGTCTTCTTGTTTTTCTTGTTCTTTTTATCTTTCTTCTCCTCGTTCGTCGTCTTCTTCTTTTCTTTTTCCTCCTACTCCTCCTCTTCTTCGTCACTTTCTCCTCCTACTCCTCTTCTTCTTCGTCACTTTCTCCTCCTACTCCTCTTCTTCTTCGTCACTTTCTCCTCCTACTCATTCTTCGTCTCTTTCTTCTCTTTCTCCTCCTCTTCTTCTTCTTCTTCTCTTTCTCCTCCTCTTCTTTTTCTTTTTATTCTATTCCTCTTCTTCTTTCTCCTCCTACTCTTTATTCTTTTTCTTCTTCTTTTCCTCATCTTCTCTTTCTCTTCATCCTCCTCTTCTTTTTCTTTTCTTCTTCTTCTTTTTCTTTTCTTCTTCTTGTGTTTCTGCTTCTTCTTCTTCTACTTCTGTTCTTAGTCTTCTTATTCCCTTTCTCCTCCTCCTTTCCTTTTTCCTTCTTCCTCTTCCATTCATCTTCTTCTTCTTTTTCCCCTTCTCCTCCTCCTCCTCTTCGTTTTCTATTTCCTCTTCTTCGTTTTCTCTTCTTCTTTTTTCCTCCTCTTATTCTTTTCTCTTCTTCTTCTTCTATTCCTCTTCTTCTTCTCCTCTTCTTTGTCTTTTCTTTCTCCTCCTCTTCTTCCTCTTCTTTTCTCCTTTTCTTATTTTCTCCTCCTCCTCTTTTACTTTTCTCCTCCTCCTCTTTGTCTTCTTTTCTCCTCTTCATCTTCTTTTCTCCTCTTCATCTTCTTTTCCTCCTCCTTCTCTTCGTCTTCTCTTCATCCTCCTCTTCTTCTTCTCCTCCTCCTCGTCTTCTCCTCCTCCTCTTCTTCTTCTCTTCCTCTTCATCCTCTTCTTCTCCTCCTCCTTTTCTTCCTCTTCTTCTTTTTTCCTACTTTTTTCTCGTCCTCTTTTTTTTCTAGTTCTCCCTTTTTCTCCTCCTCTTCGTTTTTTCCTACTTCTTCCTCTTTTTCTTTTCTCCTCCTCCTCCTCATCCTCTTCTTCTTCTCTCCTTCTCTTTCTGTTTTCCATGTTTATTCTTTTCCTTCCCGTTTTCCGTGTTTATGTTGTTATTTAGTTTCCTCTTTCTTCCCGGTGTTTTAAAACTTCAATTATAAAGAAGAAATCAATGGCCAGTCTGAGACTAAACGTGCCACCAAAGACTCTCTTATGGACCTGTTTGGTGTAGATCGAAGTCAAGTCGATATTAAAGATCTAAGGATAAACCTAAGAGCCCATGGACTCCCCCAAAGGCGGTGGTCAAATAGAGAACACCAACATTAAAATACCAGGAGTTAACGTGTCACAGACGCCATCTTGGGATGAAAAAAGTGAGGGATGCTTGTGATTGATGAACTGGTAACTAGTACAGTTATTTCGTCGTGTAGATTCATTTCCTTACTGGCCGTCCATCTTCAAGCGTCGCGTCCAGCGCTGACCCCATACTTCGAAGCTTTCCTCGGATCTGTGCAAGGTCTCTGTGAATAGTTCAAAGATTACATTGATTGGTCTTTTGGACTTTGCATCAGTGCTATTTTTAGAATCGCATGAGTTTCCACTAAAACCATTCCCGACATGCATTTTAATGGTAGCCACCAAATGTCATTAATGTCCAGAGGAAGATTAGTTTTATAGTCTGTATAGCGTTTCTAGGAAAAAAAATAATTAGAAGTTTAAATGTATAAAATGATCGGAATTTAACAGGTAACTAACTGATAATATGTAGTGCCACTTGGAAAACAGCTCTCAATGTTATTTGAAGAGAAATAAGGTTCAGATCGCAAGATAGGAGTTGGGGTTAAGACAATTTAAGGTTTGGCGGTCAGCGCAGGTAAGACAGTTGAAGGTTTGGCGGTCAGCGCAGTTAAGACAGTTGAAGGTTTGGCGGTCAGCGCAGTTAAGACAGTTGAAGATTTGGCGGTCAGCACAGTTAAGACAGTTGAAAGTTGGCGGTCAGCGCAGGTAAGACAGTTGAAGGTTTGGCGGTCAGCGCAGTTAAGACAGTTGAAGGTTTGGCGGTCAGCGCAGTTAAGACAGTTGAAGGTTTGGCGGTCAGCGACCCGGGACAGACGTGTCTGTGTCCTGGTTGACGAACCACTGCCGTCGGTACCCTCAGTAACAGGCCAGGTCTTGATAATTGGGGGCAGGAATCGCCGTATTCACCATGGGGTGGTGGCAGGAATCGCCGTATTCACCATGGGGTGGGAGCAGGAATCGGCGTATTCACCATGGGGTGGGAGCAGGAATCGGCGTATTCACCATGGGGTGGGAGCAGGAATCGGCGTATTCACCATGGGGTGGGGGCAGGAATCGCCGTATTCGCCATGGGGTGGGAGCAGGAATCGGCGTATTCACCATGGGGTGGGGTCAGGAATCGGCGTATTCGCCATGGGGTGGGAGCAGGAATCGGCGTATTCACCATGGGGTGGGGTCAGGAATCGGCGTATTCACCATGGGGTGGGGGCAGGAATCGGCGTATTCACCATGGGGTGGGAGCAGGAATCGGCGTATTCACCATGGGGTGGGAGCAGGAATCGGCGTATTCGCCATGGGGTGGTGGCAGGAATCGGCGTATTCGCCATGGGGTGGTGGCAGGAATCGCCGTATTCACCATGGGGTGGGGGCAGGAATCGGCGTATTCACCATGGGGTGGGGGCAGGAATCGGCGTAGTCGCCATGGGGTGGGAGCAGGAATCGGCGTAGTCGCCATGGGGTGGGGGCAGGAATCGGCGTAGTTGCCATGGGGTCACACAAGAAAGTCCGAGAGACTGCGTTAGATGACCATTCTTCTGAATATATTACTTTTGTGTGTCATGTAGTCTTTGATCTGCATCGAAGACAATAGAGTCGGCCATCAAGGCAGGTTAAGAAGAAGAGAAACTTGATTCACATATGAACAGTGAAGGTTCATGACTCATATCTGAAGACACAAAAAAAGCCCTGAAAAAAAAAAAGAAAAAAACCACTGAATTTTCTCCAGAAATCAACTGAATCTCCTGGTAGTAAAACCACGGAAATTCCTGTCATCCAACGTGTCAATCAATTCTTTAAATGTGTGACCTACTGTTAAGTGCGTGTTGATGTATGACAGCCATACAGAGTATCGATACGAAGCTCCCCTTCCAAGGTACTTTCACTGATGAATGCCAGGTTCAGCTTCAGGCAGGCGGTGTCGATATGGCCATTAATTATGGAAAGGTGAACTCAACCACCCGCGGAACTGTGTTTCAGATTGATAGCGGCCCGCGGGAGTACGGGTAGATGTCACTGCCGGGTATACATCAGACTGGGTATACGCTGCCATGTTTAGAATCTATCATGAATCTGACGGAACTGGACGCTAGAATCCTGTGTTTGTTGAGATCGATGATGACGATGATGATGATGTATTTGATGTCGATTGATTACGAAGGAATCTACCCTACATAAATCCATCAACTGACTGATATATATCGACTCGGCGATTGTAATTATCGGACTCGGCTTCAGACAGTTTGCATGATGTTGTCTTTTCTGGTAATCATCATCATCATCATCTGCTGCTCTCCTTTGTACGAGCTAGACTGTCTGTATACCTTCCACTCCTACTCCATTTTTTTTAAATTCTGATTTTTGTATACAAGTTCCACTTATTTTCGCTGCATTTCTTCCCATTTCCGACCTCCATCCAAAATTGCTGGTGACGTTGTCTCCGCTACTTTCTGCTGTCCGACTCAAGTTAGTTTCTGTCCGGTTATGAAATCTTCATTAATAGAACATTTTGGACTGGTTCTGGCTACAGCAGAATTGTTTCCGGCACTGCCTCCTCTGTTGTTCTATTATCCGACTGTGTCTAATACACGTTTAATATTGTCAACCAGAATTTTTCTTTCCACACGGAATCCATCGCTCCAGCTTCGCCTCTGCGGCCGCGATTCTCAGTACCGCAGGCATGGTTTCCCGGTGCCTTGGCCATTATTTCCCGGTGCCTCGGCCATTGTTTCCTGGTACCTCGGCCATTGTTTCCTGGTGCCTCGGCCATGGTTTCCCGGTGCCTCGGCCATGGTTTCCTGGTGCCTCGGCCATGGTTTCCTGGTGCCTCGGCCATGGTTTCCCGGTGCCTCGGCCATAGTTCCCAGTGCCTTGGCCATTATTTCCCGGTGCCTCGGCCATTGTTTCCTGGTACCTCGGCCATTGTTTCCTGGTGCCTCGGCCATGGTTTCCCGGTGCCTCGGCCATGGTTTCCTGGTGCCTCGGCCATGGTTTCCTGGTGCCTCGGCCATGGTTTCCCGGTGCCTCGGCCATGGTTTCCTGGTGCCTCGGCCATGGTTTCCTGGTGCCTCGGCCATTGTTTCCCAGTGCCTCGGCCATTGTTTCCCAGTGCCTCGGCCATAGTTCCCGGTGTCGCAGCCATAGTTCCCCAGTGCTACAGCCATAGTTCCCCAGTGCAGCAGGATCTAGAATCTCTCTTCTCTTCCTAGTAGCAGTGATTGTGCTGTCCTTGATAATGACGACGATACAAGCGGGACTGCCAAGGTTTTATTTATTCTCCCGAGGTTGCACGGAAGAAAACGGAGAGATATCCATCAAGCAAGCTACCGTATCAAACTTCTCAATAAACTCCACCACAGAGGGGAGCGCGACTATTGCCCCACTTCGTTGGCCAGGCTGCTGTGGTGCAGTGTGTGTCTTGTCAGGACGTTGAGGTATGGTAGCTGGAATTTCGCCAACACAGAGTCTTACTTTGGCGCAATCTACAGCCGAACTCAGCATTCAGAAAAAAGTAATATTTTCAGTGACCCTCATTTTTTTTCCAGTGGTCCCAGTAGTTTCAGTGGCCCTCATTTTTTTTCAGTGGTCCCAGTAGTTTCAGTGGCCCTCATTTTTTTTCAGTAGTCCCAGTAGTTTCAGTGGCCCTCATTTTTTTCAGTGGTCCCAGTAGTTTCAGTGGCCCTCATTTTTTTCAGTGGTCCCAGTAGTTTCAGTGGCCCTCATTTTTTTCAGTGGTCCCAGTAGTTTCAGTGGCCTTCATTTTTTTTTTCTGTGGTCCCAGTAGTTTCAATGACCCTCATTTGTTTTCAGTGGTCCTAATAGTTTCATTGACCCTCATTTATTTTCAGTGGTCCCAGTAGTTTCAGTGACCCTCATTTATTTTCAGTGATCCCAGTAGTTTCAGTGACCCTTATTTTTTTCAGTGATCCCAGTATTTTCAGTGACCCTCATTTTTTTTAGTGGTCCCAGTATTTTCAGTGACTCCATATAGATCAACAACTTCTATGCAATCTTATTCGCCCCCCCCCCCCTTTTTTTTCCATTCATGTTTTTTTAAACTTCAGCTAAATATGGACATCACATCTGGGTAGAAATATGGTAGCTGTATTTACTATAACGTTTTTATGTGGTCTTGGATTTTGTTCTCTTTAGTATGAAGACTTTTTTTTAAAGTATATTTTAAGGAAACAGGAACTTTATCGTCAGCTGAATTTAGTTTTTTATTTTTAGTATGTGCGGTAGGCATTTTTATCAAAGATGGTATACTGATCAAGTTTGTTTGACGATTATCTGTAAACACTTTAGATAACATATAAACTACTAATGTACTAATTTCTTTGACGATTATCTGTAAAAACCTTAGATAATGTATAAATTACTGCTGTATCTAGTTTGTTTGACGATTATATGTAAACACTTTAGATAACATATAAACTACTAATAGATGTAGATATAACATATAAACTACCGATATATCTAGTTTGTTTGACGATTATATGTAAACACTTTAGATAACATATAAACTACTGATAGATCTGGAGATAACATATAAACTACTGATAGATCTAGTTTGACGGTTATCTATAAAAACTTTCGATTAACATACTGCTTTAACTCTTTACATCATATATGCAGGATTTTGTTAGAAAAATAACACAGTGTCTAATGTATCTTATTAAGGCTATAGAAAAAGACACTTATTCGTGTAAATATTTTAAGTGTACTGTATTATGGTGAAATGTGCTAGTTTATTTAAAAATATACGCAGAATTTTAAAAAAAAAAAAAAACAGAGGATTTATCACCGGAACTTGTTTGTGACAGTTTGCAAACCCCTGGCTTCAACTCATCAAAACAGCTCCAGGGAAGCGGAAGTTCAGAGTGCTCTCCCATGAATAATAAAAAAAAAATAATAAAGTGACGTTGATGAAGGGCGCAGACAAAGCTAGTCAGGGGGACGCGACAGGGTGCCCAACTCCAGGAAATAATACTCTCCCTTGCCAACATAACAAAGATACATTCTAAATGTACATGCTTAATCAGGCGCAAGTTTTTTCGTTTTCAAACCATTTTTTTGGGGGGGGGGGTGAATAATATTTGGGAAGATAAAGGAATCGAGCAAGAAAGTAGGAAAAGATGTGACATATCCCTTGATGTATCACAGAAGCGGTGAAAGTTGATTGGACAAGCGTTGGCTGTTTTTGTCCTTGAAGACGTGTCTAGCGCAGGTAGAAGCTTGTGGGCATGGTTTTGCTGAGCAGCTCGTGGTTTCTTCTTCTGTGTTGGGTCTGCGTAAAGGGTAGCTTAAAAATCAAGTTTGTTTTGCTAGGGTCTTTCTCTTTGCTCTAGCCTCTCTTTTGACTTCAGATGTGGGCCGCGTTTCCTCCTCAAACGACGCTGCACTCTTACGCAGAGCCCTCTCCATTTGGCTCGATCTTTCTCCGTTTCTTTCCAGCCTCGTGGTTAGACATGAACCATATATGAAAATAGAAATAAACCTTCAGGAAATACGACTGGTTGGACTGCACCGGCAGGCAGAAAACAGTGTACACCCAGCGACATATTTAGACAGACTTTACAGACAGACAAATCCAAGCTGCAAGAAATCATGTTCTTCTCTGAACATAGAACCTGACCTAGGAAACTTTGCTGTTCTCAGAACTCAAAACTTTACACTCAGAACACTTTGGTATTAGTAGAGCTCAGAACTTAACCTAGGACATTTTGCTATTACTAGAACTCAGAACTTAACCTAGGACATTTTGCTATTACTAGAACTCAGAACTTAACCTAGGACATTTTGCTATTACTAGAACTCAGAACTTAACCTAGGACATTTTGCTATTACTAGAACTCAGAACTTAACCTAGGACATTTTGCTATTACTAGAACTCAGAACTTAACCTAGGACATTTTGCTATTACTAGAACTCAGAACTTAACCTAGGACATTTTGCTATTACTAGAACTCAGAACGTAACCTAGGACATTTTGCTATTACTAGAACTCATACTTCACTCAGGACACTTTGCAATTCACAGAAATCAAAACTTCACCTAGACATTGGTATTGCTAGAACTCAGCACTTCACTCAGGACACTTTGCTATTGCTAGAACTCAGCACTTCACTCAGGACACTTTGCTATTGCTAGAACTCAGCACGTCACTCAGGACACTTTGCTATTGCTAGAACTCAGCACTTCACTCAGGACACTTTGCTATTGCTAGAACTCAGCACTTCACTCAGGCCACTTTGCTATTGCTAGAACTCAGCACTTCACTCAGGACACTTTGCTATTGCTAGAACTCAGCACGTCACTCAGGACACTTTGCTATTGCTAGAACTCAGCACTTCACTCAGGACACTTTGCTATTGCTAGAACTCAGCACTTCACTCAGGACACTCATGAAAGTGCAGATTGTGTAGCAGGTCTTGTCAACAGAGTCATCTTTGGCGAGGATGCCGCTTTGTGAAAGTGTTGGTTACCATAACAAGAGATATGAAACAGCATAACCAGAAAAAAAAGACGGAACACAAGATGTGATTGACATTTACTTAATTGACAAAGAATTCCCCTGATGGAGCCCCTGCTTCACGTACCAGGTCTGAGTTTATCAACAGGCCAGGCAGAAAACGCGACGCAGAGAAATACAGGGCGTACCCAACAATTTCCGTACCTCTTGTAAGAAAATTCCACGTTCAGTTAGGAACATTCTCTCTCGCGTGGTTGCAGTCTCTTTCTGAACACGCACAGATGTGTGTCTCGTCCGGTCGAGATGGACTAGCGTTGTACTCGTTTTGCTGTCATGCATGTCATTGTATCGTTTTGCTGTCATGCATGTCATTGTATCGTTTTGCTGTCATGCATGTCATTGTATCGTTTTGCTGTCATGCATGTCATTGTATCGTTTTGCTGTCATGCATGTCATTGTATCGTTTTGCTGTCATGCATGTCATTGTATTCTGAGTGCGCTCCTTTATCTGTGTGTGGAGGCTTTTGGGGGGCAACCTGTATGTTGTGTTGAAGAAAGACGCAACATCTGCCCTAGTTTTTCGGAAGCTTTTTATAATATCTTCAGCTGTCGGCATGGTGTAGTGGTTTGTGTACTCGCTTGCCAACCAGAAGATCCCTGGTTCGATTTATCACTAGGGCGGATATTTCTTTTTTCCGGACAATTCAGTACCAAGGTCAGCCCAGCCTAAAGAAATAAGTACTTGAGGTCAGCCCAGCCTAAAGAAATAAGTACTTGAAGTCAACCCAACCTAAAGAAATAAGTACTTGAAGTCAACCCAACCTAAAGAAATAGGTACTTGAAGTCAACCCAACCTAAAGAAATAAGTACTTGAGGTCAGCCCAGCCTAAAGAAATAAGTACTTGAGGTCAGCCCAGCCTAAAGAAATAAGTACTTGAGGTCAGACCAGCCTAAAGAAATAAGTACTTGAGGTCAGCCCAGCCTAAAGAAATAAGTACCTGAGGTCAGCCCAGCCTAAAGAAATAAGTACTTGAGGTCAGTCCAGCCTAAAGAAATAAGTACTTGAGGTCAGCCCATGGAAAACAAAGAAAACGAGGACAAAGAAGACACTGCAGTGACCTAAAAAACGTGAAGGCAGTAACACTTCTTACCTGTGCAACATGTAATCTCCACGGGACATGCTTCAGAATGCCATATAAACTAAGTAACCCTTCAAGTTTAATGACATTCAAAATTCGCAGGACACGTCTTGATAAGTTATGAACAGTCACTGAAAAACTCAGAAGTAAAAGAAACATAGGTGATCCGTGCCGAAATATCTGGGCCACATGAGCACATTGTACAGGAAAAAAAGTGCTACAGATAAATGTATGAATACCATTTAACTATAATAGTATAGAAGCATGATCGTCTGCACATACAGGAAAATAAGGGCAACAGATAAATGTATGAATACCATTTAACTATACTAGTATAGAAGCATGATCGCCTGCACATAAGGAAAATAAGGGCGACAGATAAATGTATGAATACCATTTAACTAAACTAGTATAGAAGCATGATTGTCTGCATGTACAAGAAAATAAGTGCGACAGATAAATGTATGAATACCATTTAACTATACTAGTATAGAGCATGATCGTCTACACATACAGGAAAATAAGGGCGACAGATAAATGTATGAATTCCATTTAACTAAACTAGTATAGAAGCATGATTGTCTGCATGTACAAGAAAATAAGTGCGACAGATAAATGTATGAATACCATTTAATTATACTAGTATAGAAGCATGGTCGTCTACACATACAGGAAAATAAGGGCGACAGATAAATGTATGAATACCATTTAATTATACTAGTATAGAAGCATGGTCGTCTGCACATACAGGAAAATAAGTGCGACAGATAAATGTATGAATACCATTTAACTATACTAGTATAGAAGCATGGTCGTCTGCACGTAACGGAAAATAAGTGCGACAGATAAATGTATGAATACCATTCAACTATACTAGTATAGAGCATGATCGTCTACACATAAATAAGGGCGACTGATAAATGTATGAATACCATTTAACTATACTAGTATAGAAGCATGATCGTCTGCACATAACGGAAAATAAGGGCGACAGATAAATGTATGAATACCATTTAACTATACTAGTATAGAAGCATGATCGTCTGCACATAACGGAAAATAAGGGCGACAGATAAATATATGAATACCATTTAACTATACTAGTATAGAAGCATGATCGTCTGCACATACAGGAAAATAAGGGCAACAGATAAATATATGAATACCATTTAATTATACTAGTATAGAAGCATGATCGTCTACACATACAGGAAAATAAGGGCGACAGATAAATGTATGAATACCATTTAACTATACTAGTATAGAAGCATGATCGTCTGCACATACAGAAACAGGACGTGATGATGATCGTACCAGACGTAGCATACGATTAACAGCCCTGACAGTGAACTAACCCTCTAGATGTCCTCGAGGGAGATGTGCAAGGTAGCACAACTCGCCTAGAACCAGAAATCTTGTATTTGTAGATGTCAGCCAGCGAAATAGAAGGTAAACGTGTCCCCATCATCCCGTATAAGCACCTGTTGGATATGGCGTTGGAGCCCATATTTTCTTTGACCTTTCGGCACACAGTAAAACCATTTCTACAACCGAGTTACTGGGTCCCTCAGGCCGGATTCAAATGACAGCCCTTCGCAGTGAGATGCGAGTGTACATACCGCTTCGCAGCCCAGACGCGCGGAGGAGAAGTGGGACTACGTGTTTATCTTTTAGAATGAGATTAGATAAAAGAGAAGACATTATCGATTCTTGCCATTAGCATCAATAAATTATGTTGACCTAGAAGATGGAAGTAGCTGGTCCGAAGAAACAGGTGCGGTAGGGGGAAAGAACTCCGAAGAGGGGGTGCAGTGGAGAGAAGGGTCACATCGCTTCTCCAAGAATCCAACAATCTTTGGGTGTTTGTAAGTTCTGGGGGTGTTTAGCTACATTACTAAACGCTTTAGAAGAGAGAGAGAGAGAGAGAGAAAGTTTCAAAGAAACCATCTTTCATGAAAGGTTTCTCTTTATAATTTCATTCATTCCCTCTTTTATTCTTTATAGATTGGGCCAGTACTCTTGGGAGGGACATTTTTGCTTGTTTACCCTCCTGGTGCGTTTTATACCGTGTGGGGCAATGTCAACTTTTCTGATGTTTACTCACGCTTCTCTTCGCCTAGTTTTCATGTATTCTCTATTAGGACATTTTTACCTTGTTTGTTTACTTTGGACTTGTTTTCTAGTTAACCGTTATGATTTTTTTTGGTGTCCCGTTTACATATTTTGGACTTTTTGTCCTGTTTACTAATTTTGGCCCGAAAGCACTTTACCCAGTTTGTTTATTGAATAATTCGGTTCATCGAGGTAGATCATTTCAGATCATTTTAGTAGATCATTTTGAATCATTTCAATAGATCATTTCGAATATTTAAATATATTATTTTTAATCATTCTAGTAGCTCATTTTAAATCATTTTATTAGATCATTTCGCTAAATCATTTGAACAGATAATCTAAGGTTTACTTGATGAGATAAAAGTGTCATCTTACATGCCATACATGGACTGGGGGGGATGTGGTGGTAGTAGTTCCCATATTTCTCTTGACCTGCAGTCGCCCGATGATGTGGTCATCATGGCACCAGGCCAGGTTTACCTCCCCGGGTCTAGAAGAATCCAGGTACTCATATCTACATCAGTGACTCCTCTGGCTGGAGGATTCGAACCACCTACCTTCGCCATAAAGAAGCGAGTGCACAAATAGCTTCCATAACCAGACGGATATTCTCTGATTGACCCACTTCATGTCCGTTATGTTGATGGGTAATCCGGCATGTTTTCAGATCCAACTATCATGAATACATAGGGCATTGATTTATTTATTTGTTTGATTGACTGGCTGGTTGTTGTATTTTGGCTGTAGATCAAGGAACGGAGTGATCCTGTTGTGATCTGCGCTTGTGTCTGTGGTGTGAAATGTGGGGATCTGATAAGTCCGGTCCTGTTTACTACTGGTGCTTCGTTGGAAGTAACCAGTGGATGGATGGATGGATGGATGGATCGGATGAGATGGGATGGGATGGGATGGATGGATGGATGGACGGATTGATGGATTTCGACTGAAAGATGACTGAGCTTCGCTGCATGGATGTTTTTCAGCTGATGGATGGATGAGTTCAGTGAGTATATGGAATATGGATGGATGGCTGTAATGGGAACGAAGCGTCGCTGAGTTTGATTAGAGAGACAGACAGACATGCGTATGGACAGACAGACAGACAGACAAATAGAAAACAAGAAGTATTGATGTTTATGCGATGGCGAGAGAAAAAAAATTCTGAAACAAACAAGTACTACACCACGCCACCCTGTTCTGTTTGCCAGATACCTCCAAAAAACAACTGACAAACAATTGATAAACAGCTTGCTGTTTAAATAAGTCACGTGTTTGTCACACCGCAGCTTGTGCACCTCTTACGTGGAAACAAGATTGAAATCATCCACGCACTTTTCTCTGTTCAGAACTTGAAAGCGCCCTCTAGAACGCATCGCAGATCTAAACACTAATAGCCGGATAAGAGATTCAAGAGTTATCCAGATATGCTCGGCCGTGAGATGCTTGTCTGTAGAAATGAAACGTTTAAAGAGTCAAAACAGGAGAGCCGGACTCCGTGGGCCGTGATTTGACGAGTGGAGCTCCAGATTGAAAGCGCCACCTAGCCGCGAGAAGTACTTTGGGCCAATCCCCCCCCTTCCCCCCCCCCCTAAGGCAGTGATTCCCAAACTGGTGGTTCGCTGACCCTACCTTGGGGGGAGGGGGGGGGGGGTTCTGTGACACAAACTTAAGGTCTCTGTTTTTTTTGTGTCTTTATTACTGTGAAGTGTTTAACAACCGATGTTCGGCGAATCCCATGTAGAGGAAAGAGCTTTGTTTTTCATGTTTAACGATAGGACATATTGAACCAGATGTGGAAGTCATTGCTCCAAATAAAAAGAGGCATGATCTCTCTCACCATATTTAGATTGGTTAGCTGTCACACATTTCATGTTCTGTCCACTTGTCACAACAAGCAGGAGTGTTAATTGCTGTCTGTTTTATCTTAACTACGTACATTATTGTTATTTTGAAAAGTCACCAAGTTTGTACTGTGCTGTTTTAGTTTAGTGTAGCGTTTACTTATTAAAGTTTCTCACATTTTCTGAAGAAAATTCTTCTGCGTTTAAAGTACACAGCTGCCGTGCAGATATGAAACTTTTCGAAAACATGGGTGACCGTGACCTGGATTTCGAAACAGCAGGGGGTCCGTGGACTTTTGTTAATTGAGAACCACTGCTGTAAGGTTTTATGTTTCGTGCGCAGAAGTTTCAACCTCTGTGCAAATATGTTCTGAACAATAAGAGAAAAAATGGGCGCTAACGTGCACTGTAACATTCAAGTTACAAAGTATTGTTCGGGGGGGGGGGGGGGGGGAGGGGAATGTACTAAAATCCAAAGAGATCGGGAGGTGGGAGAGAGAGAGAGAGAGAGAGTCATTAACTCTGTTAAAACTGGTACTTACAGCACAGGGGAAAAAAAGGGAAATTCTTAAGTAAAAATCATAATTTTATTTGATTGATTGATTTATTTTTGCGCGACATATAAATGTTTGTACTGTGCATAATTCTTTTGTTGCGCTGCTTAGAGAGAACATTGCTTGGATAAACACCGCGTTATTTCAACAGATACATGGGATGTCTTCTTCATTGCTTTTCCATGACTAGTATATATTTTTTCTTCTCTCCAATGTTATCTTCTGTTGTCTGGTATAGTTAGGAGAATGCGAAGAGGAATCTGTTCTTAGACCTGACTGCCCAAGCGCAGCATGAGCTCTAGCTCCTGGTTCTTTCTAAAAGGGACGGTCACGAACTTGGGGAGTACTAAAGGGACGGTCACGAACTTGGGGAGTACTAAAGGGACTGTCATAAACTTGGGGAGTACTAAAGGGACGGTCATAAACTTGTGGAGTACTAAAGGGACGGTCATAAACTTGTGGAGTACTAAAGGGACGGTCATAAACTTGGGGAGTACTAAAGGGACGGTCATAAACTTGGGGAGTACTAAAGGGACGGTCATAAACTTGGGGAGTACTAAAGGGACGGTCATAAACTTGGGGAGTACTAAAGGGACGGTCATAAACTTGGGGAGTACTAAAGGGACTGTCATAAACTTGGGGAGTACTAAAGGGACTGTCATAAACTTGGGGAGTACTAAAGGGACTGTCATAAACTTGGGGAGTACTAAAGGGACTGTCATAAACTTGGGGGAGTAAAGGGACTGTCATAAACTTGGGGAGTACTAAAGGGACTGTCATAAACTTGGGGAGTACTAAAGGGACTGTCATAAACTTGGGGAGTACTAAAGGGACTGTCATAAACTTGGGGAGTACTAAAGGGACTGTCATAAACTTGGGGAGTACTAAAGGGACGGTCATAAACTTGGGGAGTACTAAAGGGACGGTCATAAACTTGTGGAGTACTAAAGGGACGGTCATAAACTTGGGGAGTACTAAAGGGACGGTCATAAACTTGGGGAGTACTAAAGGGACGGTCATAAACTTGGGGAGTACTAAAGGGACGGTCATAAACTTGGGGAGTACTAAAGGGACTGTCATGAACTTGGGGAGTACTAAAGGGACTGTCATGAACTTGGGGAGTACTAAAGGGACTGTCATAAACTTGGGGAGTACTAAAGGGACTGTCATGAACTTGGGGAGTACTAAAGGGACGGTCATAAACTTGGGGAGTACTAAAGGGACTGTCATGAACTTGGGGAGTACTAAAGGGACTGTCATGAACTTGGGGAGTACTAAAGGGACGGTCATAAACTTGGGGAGTACTAAAGGGACTGTCATGAACTTGGGGAGTACTAAAGGGACTGTCATGAACTTGGGGAGTACTAAAGGGACGGTCATGAACTTGGGGAGTACTAAAGGGACTGTCATGAACTTGGGGATTACCAAGGGGAATGTCATAAACTTGGGGAGTACCAAGGGGAATGTCAGAAACTTGTGGAGTACCAAGTGGACTGTCAGAAACTTGTGGAGTACCAAGTGGACTGTCAGAAACTTGGGGAGTACCAAGGTATACATTGCCTGGGTTTTACAGTTTTTTTTTTCTGTAATTCTTTACGTTCCGTTTGAAAACGTTTTTTTTTTTTTGTTATCTCCTAGATTAGATTGGTGTAGCAGTGACGAAAAGGTTAGTGCTCTAATCTCTCATGGCAGAAGTCGGTGCGTACGAATCCCGCCGGAAGTGTCCCAGACACCCAGCTCTAAAACTGGGTACTCAGCTTTTTCTCAAGAACTGGGGAAGGAAAGAAGACTTCCAGGGCGTGAAGTTGACCACGTGACTCTGTCGCTCTTTGTTGGGGAAGGTTTATGAAAAATAATGGCGCCAATAGCATACACCCTAGATACCACCGTGGCACAACAGCATACACCCTAGATACCAAGGTGGCACAACAGGGATTACCTTTACCTCGTCTTCATTGTTATAGATTGTTTTTTTTAATCTATCTTCTGATGAGAGAGAAGCTTTTTTGTTTGTTCGTGTGTGTGTGTGTGTTCATTATTCATGTACAGAAAACTGTCTTTCATGATTTCCCTTGTCTTGTACAAAGAAAGACAGACGTTTCTTGACGTTTTTTTTTCTTGCCAGTTCCTGAACGCATTCTGTTCACTTACATTCATGTTTGTTGTAAAGATGAGTGCGAAGACCCTTTCTGATGGCACAGAACTGAAACAAGTTGATAGATTCAAGTACTTAGGAGTGATTATAACAGCTGATGGGAAATGTCACAACCAAAATGAAAAGCAGAAGTGCTCAGGCCAAGCCAGCATTCCAGAAAATGAGAAACATCTTGTGCAACAGATCCGTGTCAATGGAAACAAGATTCCGAGTACTTAAATGTTACATCGAGCCAATTTTGTTTTATGGGTATGAAGCATTGTCCATAAACAAGAGAGTACAGCGAGAAATGGAGGCCATGGAGATGTGGTTTATAAGAATGATATTGAAGGTACCATGGACAATCAATGAAGAAGTCTTAAGAGAGGCTGGAGTTAAAAAGCAAATTACAGCAAAGATCAGAGGCAGGCAAGCGAGATTTATAGGACATTTTCTGAGAAGAGGAAAATTGGAACACACTGTGGCATTTGGAAAAACTGAAGGAAGAAGAGACAGAGGAAGACAGAGAGAGAAGTTACTGGATGGGCTGTCAGTGTGGCTAGGAAGAAAGTCACCGGCGGATCTCATAATCAAGTCTAAAGACAGGGAATTGTGGAGAGAAATGATCACCTACACCACGCGGCATGGCACTTAGAATTAAACTGAATTGAACTTGTCTTCTGGCCTTTCTTATATGTACAAAAAAAATGATCCTTTGGTAGATATGTTCGTTATATTTGTCAATATTATTTGGCGTTTTTCTTGTCTGCTCAGTCTGTTGTACCTGTTGCGCGTCCCAGAACAGATGCTTATGTTTGTCTACACGTTTCTTGACGTCCCAGAACAGATGCTTATGTTTGTCTACACGTTTCTTGACGTCCCAGAACAGATCATGCTTCTGTTTGTCTACACGTTTCTTGACGTCTGTTTTTTCTTGCCAGCTTCTGAACGCATTCTGTTCACTCACATTCATATTTGTTGTAAAGATGAGTGCGAAGACCCTTTTGATGGCACAGAACTGAAACAAGTTGATAGATTCAAGTACTTAGGAGTGATTATAACAGCTGATGGGAAATGTCACAACCAAAATGAAAAGCAGAAGTGCTCAGGCCAAGCCAGCATTCCAGAAAATGAGAAACATCTTGTGCAACAGATCCGTGTCAATGGAAACAAGATTCCGAGTACTTAAATGTTACATCGAGCCAATTTTGTTTTATGGGTATGAAGCATTGTCCATAAACAAGAGAGTACAGCGAGAAATGGAGGCCATGGAAATGTGGTTTATAAGAATGATATTGAAGGTACCATGGACAATCAATGAAGAAGTCTTAAGAGAGGCTGGAGTTAAAAAGCAAATTACAGCAAAGATCAGAGGCAGGCAAGCGAGATTTATAGGACATTTTCTGAGAAGAGGAAAATTGGAACACACTGTGGCATTTGGAAAAACTGAAGGAAGAAGAGACAGAGGAAGACAGAGAGAGAAGTTACTGGATGGGCTGTCAGTGTGGCTAGGAAGAAAGTCACCGGCGGATCTTATAATCAAGTCTAAAGACAGGGAATTGTGGAGAGAAATGATCACCTACACCACGCGGCATGGCACTTGAATTAAACTGAATTGAACTTGTCTTCTGGCCTTTCTTATATGTACAAAAAAAATGATCCTTTGGTAGATATGTTCGTTATATTTGTCAATATTATTTGGCGTTTTTCTTGTCTGCTCAGTCTGTTGTACCTGTTGCGCGTCCCAGAACAGATGCTTATGTTTGTCTACACGTTTCTTGACGTCCCAGAACAGATGCTTATGTTTGTCTACACGTTTCTTGACGTCCCAGAACAGATCATGCTTCTGTTTGTCTACACGTTTCTTGACGTCCCAGAACAGATCATGCTTCTGTTTGTCTACACGTTTCTTGACGTCCCAGAACAGATCATGCTTCTGTTTGTCTACACGTTTCTTGACGTCTGTTTTTTCTTGCCAGCTTCTGAACGCATTCTGTTCACTCACATTCATATTTGTTGTAAAGATGAAGGCGAAGACCCTGTCTGGTTTGGCGGTCAGCTACCCATAGCTGACATGTTGGGGTAAGGGTTAGCGAACCATAGCTGACATATTGGGGTCAGGGTTAGCGAACCATAGCTGACATATTGGGGTCAGGGTTAGCGAACCATAGCTGACATATTGGGGTCAGGGTTAGCGAACCATAGCTGACATGTTGGGGTCAGGATTAGCGATCCATAGCTGATATGTTGGGGTTAGGGTTAGCGATCCATAGCTGACATGTTGGGGTCAGAGTTAGCGAACCATAGCTGACATGTTGGGGTCAGGTTTAGCGAACCATAGCTGACATGTTGGGGTCAGAGTTAGCGAACCATAGCTGACATGTTGGGGTCAGGTTTAGCGAACCATAGCTGACATGTTGGGGTCAGGTTTAGCGAACCATAGCTGACATGTTGGGGTCAGGTTTAGCGAACCATAGCTGACATGTTGGGGTCAGGGTTAGCGAACCATAGCTGACATGTTGGGGTCAGGGTTAGCGAACCATAGCTGACATGTTGCGGTCGGAGTTAGCGAACCATAGCTGACATGTTGGAGTCAGGGTTAACGAACCATAGCTGACATGTTGGGGTCAGAGTTAGCGAACCATAGCTGACATGTTGCGGTCAGAGTTAGCGAACCATAGCTGACATGCTGGGGTCAGGGTTAGCGAACCATAGCTGACGTGTTGGGGTTAGGGTTACAGAACCATAGCTGACATGTTGGGGTTAGGGTTAGCGAACCATAGCTGACATGTTGGGGTTAGGGTTAGCGAACCATAGCTGACATGTTGGGGTCAGGGTTAGCGAACCATAGCTGACATGTTGGGGTTAGGGTTACCGAACCATAGCTGACATGTTGGGGTCAAGGTTAGCGAACCATAGCTGACATTTTGGGGGTTAGGGTTAGCGAACCATAGCTGACATGTTGGGGTTAGGGTTAGCGAACCATAGCTGACATGTTGGGGTCAGGGTTAGCGAACCATAGCTGACATGTTGGGGTTAGGGTTACCGAACCATAGCTGACATGTTGGGGTCAAGGTTAGCGAACCATAGCTGACATTTTGGGGGTCAGGGTTACCGAACCATAGCTGACATGTTGGGGTCAGGGTTAGTGAGCTATAGCTGACGTGTTGGGGTTAGGGTTAGCGATCCATAGCTGACTAAAACACTGTCCCAGCTCTCTGTTAGTACCCCCAGTAACAGGCCTAGCCCGGCTAACAGGGAAGGGATCGTCATAGTCCCCATGGTGGTGGAGTCTGTTAAAGAAGTATTGCACGCCACCTTGCCTTTTAACTCCGTTCAGGAACTAAATAAAATAGCCGTCGTGACCCGCTCCCTGTCCGACACGATGCTGTAGCCCAGTGTCTTCACTGGATGGCCTGCAAGGAACACCAGGTCGCAGTTCCAGGGATGTTGAAGAAGAGGAAGAGAAGAAGAAGAAGAAGAAATGTATATACAGCGTAGTCTCAGTTAGTCAGCAGAGACTGTGTCTTTTATCTGTACATATCTTTCTATCTTCCTTTTTCTTTTTTTCCTTTATATCTACTTAGTCTTCTTTCTGTCTTTCTTTCTGTCTTTCTTTCTTTCTTCCTTTTACTTTTTTCCTTTATATCTACTTAGTCTTTCTTTCTTTCTATCATTTTCTTTTTTCCTTTATATCTAATTAGTCTTTCTTTCACTTTCTTTTTTTTCCCCTTTGTATCTACTTAGTCTTTTCTTTCTGTCTGTATTTGTTCCCTTTTGTGCGCATTTTTCTTCATTTCTTATTTTCAGAATTTGATTTCTTTATGCATGTGTTGTGTGTGTTTTTTTTTATGCTTGTTTCGTTACAGTTTTGTTTTATGTCTGTTTCATTACAATTTTTTTTATGTCTGTTACATTACAATTTTTTTATGTCTGTTTCATTACAATTTTTTAAATTTCTGTTTCATTACAATTTTTTTTTATGTCTGTTTCATTACAATTTTTTTAATTTCTGTTTCATTACAATTTTTTTATGTCTGTTTCATTACAATTTTTTTATGTCTGTTTCATTACAATTTTTTTTATGTCTGTTTCATTACAATTTTTTTTTATGCATTCCCACCACTCTCACATACAGCCAAACGCATCTAAAATTTCAATTTTATTTAACTGTGTCGTCTTCCTGTTCGTCTTTTCTCTTTATTTTATCTTCTTCCTGTTCGTCTTCTCTCTTTATTTTGTCTTCTTTCTGCTTTCATTCTCTCTTTACTTTGTCTTCTTCCTGCTCTCCTTCTCTCTTTACTTTGTCTTCTTCCTGCTCCCCTTATCTCTTTACTTTGTCTTCTTCCTGCTCTCCTTCTCTCTTTACTTTGTCTTCTTCCTGCTCCCCTTATCTCTTTGCTTTGTCTTCTTCCTGCTCCCCTTCTCTCTTTACTTTGTCTTCTTCTTGCTAGCCTTCTCTCTTTACTTTGTCGTCTTCCTGCTCCCCTTCTCTCTTTACTTTGTCTTCTTCCTGCTCTCCTTCTCTCTTTACTTTGTCTTCTTCCTGCATTCCTTCTCTCTTTACTTTGTCTTCTTCCTGCTCCCCTTCTCTCTTTACTTTGTCTTCTTCCTGCTCCCTTTCTCTCTTTACTTTATCTTCTTCTTGGTAGCCTTCTCTCTTTACTTTGTCTTCTTCCTGCTCCCCTTCTCTCTTTACTTTGTCTTCTTCCTGCTCTCCTTCTCTATTTACTTTGTCTTCTTCCTGCTTCCTTCTCTCTTTACTTTGTCTTCTTCCTGCTTCTCTTCTCTATTTACTTTGTCTTCTTCCTGCTCCCCTTCTCTCTTTACTTTGTCTTCTTCCTGCTTCCCTTCTCTCTTTACTGTGTCTTCTTCCTGCTTCCCTTCTCTTTTTACTTTGTCTTCTTCCTGCTTCCCTTCTCTCTTTACTGTGTCTTCTTCCTGCTCGCTTTATCTCTTTCTGCGTCTTATCCTTTTCTTTTTAGGGATAAGATGTTAGTGGGCATATTTTCCCTGACCTCTCAGCACACTAGAGGGTGATGTGGTCAGCATCACAAGAAGTCAGGTACCCATTTCTAACGCCGGTTCTGCTTTCCTAAGTCGTTCACTTTTAAAAATAAATTATGTTCTTCATCTGTTCCTCTCTTCTCCGTCTCTCTCTCTCTCTCTCGCTTTTTGTCTCTATCTCTCCCAGTCTCTCACTGTCTCTCGCTCTGCCTCTCCTCTATCTGTCGTTCTGTCTCTTGGCCAGTCTATCGCTGTCACCCGCTCTTTCTGTGTCGTGTTCTCTCTCTCTCTCCCTCTCATTGAATATTAGATCATCCTTTGCGTTAGTTCAGCGTGATCTGTAGCACTGACCCTGCCACTGGCGGCTTTCATGAGTCTCACAGATATCACGTGAGCTCGACTTAAGACCGGTCTGTCAATTTACAGGAAATCTTTGCTGGCCTCTCGCTCAGGCGACTTCCAGCCTTCACTCTGTCAGTCTTTTTCTTACTGTCCTCGTGTTTCACAATATTCTTTCTGTCTTCACATTCCGCGACACTTTATTATTTATGTCTTGTTGTTTAACTGTGTCTATTTATTTGGGCCCTTTACGTTTCAGAGCGCGGTCTGTTTCTACCTGGCTGCGTCCCAGAAGGCAGAGCCTTGTCTTTGTGTTTCAGTTGAAAAGAGGCCTGTTATGCCATGCCAACATCCAGTGGCCACATTTCCCTTGACCTGTCGGAACACTCGAGGGTGATGTGGTCAGCGTACCCCAGGCCACCTTTCCTTACCCCGCTCCAGAAGATGTCAGGTACCCATTTCTACAGCCTGGGCGACAGACGCTGTTAGTTTTGTAAATCAGCGACCCAGAGCTGACATGCAAGCGTCAAGGTTGACGAACCATAGCTGATCAAGACCCTGTTCTTCTCCGTTAACAGGCCTGGTCTGGCTAAAGAGGCAGAGATCGCCATAGTCCCCATGGTGGTGGAGTCTTATAAAGAAATATTGCTCACCCCCTACTTTTTAGTTGTACTCAAGGACTGAAAAAAATGGCTAGCACCACCTGTTCCCAAGCCGACACGATGCTGTACCTCAACATCTTCACAGCATCGGCGGCTTGCATTTCCAGGGAGATTGAAGAAGAAGAGGAAGAAGAGGAAGAAGAAGAGGAAGAGGAAGAAGTGGAAGAAGAAGAAGAGGAAAAAGAAGAAGAAGAGGAAGAGGAAGAAGTGGAAGAAGAAGAAGAGGAAAAAGAAGAAGAAGAGGAAGAAGAAGAAGTAGAAGAAGAGGAAGAAGAGGAAAAAGAAGAAGAGGAAGAAGAAGAGGAAGAAGAAGAAGAGGAAGAAGACGAGGAAAAAGAAGAAGAAGAGGAAGAAGAAGAAGAGGAAAAAGAAGAAGAAGAAGAAGAGGAAGAAGAAGAAGAAAAAAGAAGAAGAAGAAGAAGAGGAAAAAAGAAGAAGAGGAAGAAGAAGAAGAAGAAGAGAGGAAAAAAGAAGAAGAAGAAGAAGAGGAAAAAAGAAGAAGAGGAAGAAGAAGAAGAAGAAGAGGGAAGAAGAGGAAGAGGAAGAAAAGGAAAAAGAAGAAGAAGAAGAAGATAGCCGGATGACTGGGACGCCTCCCTATTTTCGCCATGAGAGACTGATGTTTGTGTTTCAGAACCTAGTCTGTTTCTGATATTTTGTAATCTTAAAAATGACTGTTCCATGTTTGTATTCTATGTTTGTATTCCAGACCGTTCAATGTTCCGGAGCGTTTCGTTTCTATGTTTGATTTTCAGAACATATCATGTTTATATGTTTCTTTCAGTTCTGATCGTAAAGTGCTTCCTCAGCATCGTCCACATTATCGTCGTCTTTCTTCGTTTTCTTTCATCTTCTTTCACTCACACTAATACCCCGGCCTGTCCTCCCACGCCATCTCAAAGTCCCTCTCATCCATAACCTCCTTTTAATCTCGTCTGTCAAATGTGATCACGTGATCATAACGTCGTCAGGCGGCGGCGGCGGCCATATTATATAAAGCCATTTCCGGTGTGTCGTCTAGACAACGTTAATGTCAAATAAAAATGGCCGTCTGGTCACCTTCTGTCCCATCTCATATTGCGTTTCTATATTTATTATCAGTTTTGGTAGAATTATTTTGGGTATTATTATTATTATTGCTACTATTATGATGCTTATTATTATTGATATTGCTGTTGCCGGACATTGTTCTATTATTTTTGCGTCTATTGCAACTCTTGCATGCTGTGAATGTAGAAAGTAGGAAGATTCATTTTGAAAAAAAACAACTTTCTGGAACATTTTTCAACAGGTTAAAGTACATCTTCGGAAAGTTCTGGATCCTTGTCTTCGTTATCTTCATCCCTGTCTTCAAATCATGTCCGTCTGAACATCTGCGTGGAATCTGTCTGTTTCCAGACATACGTCTGTTCGTATCTACATGTCTGTCTGTGTCTGACATTTGTCCCCACCCGTTATATTTGTCCGCGTCTGTACATCTCTCTCTCTCTCCCTCCCTCTCTCTCTCTCTCTGTCTTTAATCTGTCTATCATCGCGGAAGTTTCTGAACTTCAGTTTGTGCCTTCCCCCCCCCTGTTCCCCTCCTATCAGTGTGTCGTGTCTGAAGTCTCCACCTGTCCTTACCTGTCATTCTGTACCTGCGATATTGTCTGTGTACCTGGACGAGTGCTTGCTCTGTATATAAAGGACTGTGGATATGTGGCCGAGTGTCTGCTCTATAGATAAAGCACTGTGGATATGTGGCCGAGTGTATGTTCTATAGATAAAGCACTGTGGATATGTGGCCGAGTATATGTTCTATAGATAAAGCACTGTGGATATGTGGCCGAGTGTATGTTCTATAGATAAAGCACTGTGGATATGTGGCCGAGTGTCTGCTTTATAGATAAAGCACTGTGGATATGTCTGTTCACTCTGCTTTATAGATAAAGAACTGTGGATATGTGGCCGAGTGTCTGCTCTATAGATAAAGCACTGTGGATATGTGGCCGAGTGTCTGCTCTATAGATAAAGCACTGTGGATATGTGATCGAGTGCTTGCTCTATAGATAAAGCACTGTGGATATATGGCCGAGTGTCTGCTCTATAGATAAAGCACTGTGGATATGTGGTCGAGTGTTTGCTTTATAGATAAAGCACAGTGGATATGTGGTCGAGTATCTGCTCTATAGATAAAGCACTGTGGATATGTGATCGAGTGCTTGCTCTATAGATAAAGCACTGTGGATATATGGCCGAGTGTCCGCTCTATAGATAAAGCACTGTGGATATGTGGTCGAGTGTTTGCTTTATAGATAAAGCACAGTGGATATGTGGTCGAGTATCTGCTCTATAGATAAAGCACTGTGGATATTTGGTCGAGTGCTTGCTCTATAGTTAAAACACTGTGGATATGTGGCCGAGTGTCTGCTCTGTAGATGTGGCTAAGGATCTGCTCTGTAGATGTGACCGAGTGTCTGCTATGTAGATGTGATCGAGTATCTGTTATGTAGATGTGACCGAGTGTCTGCTATGTAGATGTGACCGAGTGTCTGCTGTGTAGATGTGACCGAGTGTCTGCTATGTAGATGTGGCCGAGTGTCTGCTCTGTAGATGTGGCCAAGTGTCTGCTCTGTAGATGTGGCCATATGTCTGCTCTGTGGATAAAGCACTGTGGATGTGTGGCCAAGTGTCTGCTATGTAGATGTGACCGAGTGTCTGCTATTTAGATGTGACCAAGTGTCTGCTCTGTAGATGTAGCCAAGTGTCTCCTCTGTAGATGTGGCCAAGTGTCTGCTCTGTAGATGTGGCCATGTGTCTGCTCTGTGGATAAAGCACTGTGGATGTGTGGCCACCTGCTCTGTAGATAAAGCACTGTGGATGTGACAGATAGAAAAATAGTGATGGAGTAACTGTTACAGTCTTTATCATTATATTTCTGAATTATTTCTTTTAAAAATTTATTTCCTTCTTTTATTCTTTCTTCCTTTCCTTTTCTTTCTTTCTTTCCTCCTTCCCTCCCTCCCTCCCTTTGCCTCTTTCTTTCTTTCTTTCCTCCCTTCCTTCCTTCTTTCTTTCTTTCTTTCCTCCCTCCCTTCCTTCATTCCTTCCTTCCTTCCTTCCTTCTTTCTTTCTTTCCCACCTCCATTTCCTTCCCACCTCCCTTTCTTCTTTCTTCTCTTCCTGCACCTTCCTCCCTTCTTTCTTTCCTGCCTCCCTTCCTTCTTTATTTCTTTCTTTCCTCCTTCTTCCCTCCTCCCTCCCTTCTTCCTTATTTTTACTTTCCTCCTTCCCTCCCTCCCTTTGCCTCTTTCTTTCTTCTTTCCTCCCTTCCTTCTTTCTTTCTTCTTTCCTCCTCCTTCCTTTATTCCTTCTTCTTTCTTTCCTCCTTCCCTCCCTCCTTCCTTCCTTCTTTCTTTCTTCTTTCCTCCTCCCACCCTTCCTCCTCCCTCCATTCTTTCTTTCTTCCTCCCTCCTTCCTTCCTTCCTTCCTTCTTTCTTTCTTTCTTCTTTCCTCCTTCCCTCCCTCCTTCCTTCCTTATTTCTTACTTTCCTCCTTCCCTCCCTCCCTTTTTTCTTTCTTTCTTTCTTTCCTCCCTCCCTCACTCCATTCGTTTTTTTTTATTTCCTTCCTCTCTCCCTTCTTTCTTTCTTTCCTACCTCCCTCCTTCCATTCTTTCTTTCTTCCCTCCCTCCCCCTCCTTCCATTCTTTCTTTCTTTCCTCCCTCCCACCCTTCCTCCCTCCCTCCATTCTTTAATTCTTTCTTTCCTCCCTCCCTTCCTCCATTCTTTCTTTCTTCCCTCCCTCCCTTCCTTTTTTCTTTCTTTCTTTCTTCCCTTCCTCCCTCCTTTCCATCTTTCTTTATTTTTTATTTTTGATTTGTTTATGTTCTTTTTTCTCTCGCTTTTTCTTTCTTTTTATTTCCATTTGTGCTTTCTTCTTTATTTTCTTTCCTTCCTTTTCGTTTCTCCTTCTTTCTTTTTCTTCCTGTAATTTTAATTCTCAAAATCTGTTTAATGATTTCAGTTTGTTCCAGTTGAACTTTCTGACACTGAATATTGCTCACTTTTCCCCCGTAGATTTCTGTTTTTCCCCTGTGACTTGTTGACGACTCGTTCACAGTAACATGTCACCTGATAGTCGTCTGTCAACATAACCCTGACGTCTGTTCACAGTAACCTGTCACCTGATAGTCGTCTGTCAGCATAACCCTGACGTCTGTTCACAGTAACCTGTCACCTGATACTCGTCTGTTCACAGTAACCTGTCACCTTATACTCGTCTGTCACAGTAACCTGTCGACAGATAATCGTCTGTCACATAACCCCGGCTTCTGTTCACAGTAACCTGCCACCTGATACTCATCTGTCAACGTAACCCTGACTTCTGTTCACAGTAACCTGCCACCTGATACTCATCTGTCAACGTAACCCTGACTTCTGTTCACAGTAACCTGCCACCTGATACTCATCTGTCAACGTAACCCTGACATCTGTTCACAGATAGACGTACTCATGCTGAAGTAGGGGCATCATCAGCCAGACCCTCACCAGCTCGTCCCATCTGTTATAATGTACTCTATAGGCACTTTTAACGGTGTAGGCGTTGTTTTATGGTAGCTGACTTGTCTCCTTCCTAGGCCAAGAAAGTAGGCCACGGTACTTTACTCCAAGTCTCCATAATAACCCCCCACCCCCTCCTTTTCGAGCTCATCGCGACCTCGACTGAACTCGGCTGATCTCGGCTGAACTCGGGTGTAGGGAACAGAAAACTATAACTTTCCCATTGTTTCCATGGTGATTGTGTACACAGGCTGGCTATCATATACACATTAACATGTTTTGTTTTGGTTTTTCTTTTACCTAAGTGCTAGTTAATAATTATATTTGTGGAAGCAAACATTGATCTGGCTTTCCATCGACACCCGATTAATCAGGTTCCAGACCTGAGTCGGTAATATCTACACACCAACAGCGTCAGCGTCAGTTCTCCCGAGAGGTTCTAGATTTGCGTCAGTGATATATATATATATTACTGTATATTAAAGCTTCAGCGTTCATTCTTTCAAAGTTCTAGATTCCAGCCATCTGTATATACACCAGCATCTCCAGCCTTCACTGTCCCAAAGTTCTAGATTCCAGCCATCTGTATATACACCAGCATCTCCAGCCTTCACTGTCCCAACTTCTAGATTCCAGCCATCTGTATATACACCACATCTCCAGCCTTCACTGTCCCAAACTTCTAGATTCCAGCCATCTGTATATACACCAGCATCTCCAGCCTTCACTGTCCCAAAGTTCTAGATTCCAGCCATCTGTATATACACCAGCATCTCCAGCCTTCACTGTCCCAAACTTCTAGATTCCAGCCATCTGTATATACACCAGCATCTCCAGCCTTCACTGTCCCAAAGTTCTAGATTCCAGCCATCTGTATATACACCAGCATCTCCAGCCTTCACTGTCCCAAAGTTCTAGATTCCAGCCATCTGTATATACACCAGCATCTCCAGCCTTCACTGTCCCAAAGTTCTAGATTCCAGCCATCTGTATATACACCAGCATCTCCAACCTTCACTGTCCCAAAGTTCCAGATTCCAGCCATCTGTATATACACCAGCATCTCCAGGCTTCACTGTCCCAAAGTTCTAGATTCCAGCCATCTGTATATACACCAACATCTCTAGCCTCCACACTCCCAAAGTTCCAGATTCCAGCCATCTGTATATGCCAACAGCTCCATCATGCACTGCCCCAAAGTTCTAGATTCCAACCATCTGTATATACACCAACATCTCCAGCCTCCACTCTCCCAAAGTTCTAGATTCCAGCCATCTGTATATACACCAACATCTCCAGCCTCCACTCTCCCAAAGTTCTAGATTCCAGCCAGCTGTATATGCCAACATCTCCAGGAGTTGAAGCGACTGTCAGTAGATCGCAGAGCTGACATGAAACCAACGACCTACCAAGCAGTACAAGCCAGTATCCAAACCTACCTTCCTGCTGTAATCATAATAACAGGTAATTGTGATAGTGAAGCCAGGCTAGTGAAGTGCCGATCCACTTTTACTCTTCATGACGATGGAGCCAGCAGAGAAGTCATCTTGTTTTTGGTCCTGTTCAAAGACAAAAAAAGGGGAAATCTGTAACATCATATTATAAATGAGGAGGGGGGGGGGTTGAAAATATTATAACAACAGGAAAAATAGAAGGATGAAGATCAAGAGGAAGACCAAGAGAAATGATACTGGACAATCTGACGGGATGGTGTGAGAGGAGATCACCAACTGAGCTGATGGACTGCATGAAGGATCGTGTACTCTGGAGAAGCATAATAGCCAACGCCAGTCGGCACGGCACATGATGATGATGATGATGATGTAAACCGTCAAGAAGCGTCCACTCTCTTTCGCGTCTCAGGGGAGTCCTTTTTGTAAAGCTGAATTATATGAAGTGTCTTTGAGTGGAGATTAATGTGATACTATCATCACATAACGTTGAAAAGAAGCCGTTAAGTCCAGACAGATGAATTCATTGAGTGAAGATAAATGTTAATATCATCACATGACGTTTAAAGAAAGCCATTAAGTCCCGACAGATGGATTCTTTGAGTGAAGATAAATGTGATACTGTCATCACATAACGTGAAAGAAAGCCCTTAAGTCCAGACATATGAATTCTTTGAGTGAAGATAAATGTGATACTATCATCATATAACTTTGAAAGAAGCCCTTAAGTCCAGACAGATGAATTCTTTGGGCGTAGATTATCGTAACGTGATGATCACGTCGCATGAAATGAAGTTCTAACACCAAACCGTTTTGAGGAAGTTAATAGTTATCGTTCCTTATAACAAATTTTATAAAGGCCTCGGTTGTATAGTGCCTTGGTACAGACCAAAAGCGGGGCAATGAGAGGTGGCCATAAAATATGATTTTGTGAATATATTAAGTGATGTTACAGGTCCAGGACTCTCGTCCATCCAGGAAAACAAATTGCCAGAGAAGTTATGGCCCATGAATTCTGACGCTGCTTTCTTGTATCTGCGCTTCACTCAAACACTCTGGGCTGGTGCTTAAGGGGTTAATAATGGCGTGGATTTCGTCTCTCGTTCTGCCCCGAGTTGTTCTGGGAATACAAAAGGGGGGGGGGGGGGGAAGAATGCCAGATTTTACAGGCTGAATTTATCAGACAAAAATATGGAGAGCATAGATTTGTCGCAGTCTTTCTTAAGAGTGTTTGGGGACACGCAGTCTCGGAAGTGATAAAAGACAGTGTTTGCTCGTGTAATGTAGTGTTTCCAAACCTGGGGCATTTGGAATTTTTTTTTTTGGGGGGGGGGGTTAGAATATATTATAATTTTTCAGAACCTGGTTGACTATTTTTCTCTGTGTTGGTTTGGGGGAGGGAGGGGGGAGAGGAGAAGACCCGGACAACACGGGACAAAGAAGGAGGTTGGGGGGGGGGGCATCAAAATCTTTGAGGTGGGGCGTGATTAAAAAAAAGATGGGAAACATTGATGTAATGGATTGGTAGAAGTTAGAAAATTTGGTCATAAATGGAAAATTCGAGAGAAGTATATATATATATATACACACACATATGAGGGGAAGTCACTAAGTAACTCGCAAATTAAAATATTTTGTCAGTGGCAGTTATCATGTAGTATTTAAATATATCCTTAGATAGTACCATCATCCAACTTTATAATAATTGTATGTAGGGTGCGCTGGGAGTTACATGCGCATGAGCAAAACAGAAAGAAATTGTCTACCCAACTGTTAGTGTGTACCAAAGAAGAACAGAGAAGTGCAGTGCGATTTTTGTGGTCTAAAGGGCATTCAGTTGAGGACATTCATAAGTAAATGATTACAGTTTATGCTGAAAAATATGTATCACTAAAACTTGCCTCAATGGAATGGAAACACCCATCATCACTATGCGCAAAAAAATTCAGGATTAAGCCTTTTGCTGGGAAGGTTATGTTGACAGTGTTCTGGGGTTATCAAGGAGTGTTGTTAACCAAGTTCCAGAAGTATGGTGACAGTGTGAATTCTGTATCGTACTGTGAAGTTCTGTCAATGCTACGGGATGCAGTTCGAAGAAAACGTCCTGGTCTGCTGACTAGAGGTATGCTTCTCCTTCATGACAATGCCAGACCACAGACGGCTCGGTTAACCTAGGAGAGAATTAACCAGTTGGGTTGTGAAGTTCTTGAATATATATATATATATATGGGGAATTGACAATTCGGCATGGAAAAAGAAAAGGATTTGAACTGGTCTGAAACACCAAGGACTAGGCAAGATTGAGAATCATGATGGCCACTAGCGCTTTCCCGCACGGCATGTAATGTGGTATGTGATAGGTTTGTTTAAGATTGTGGAGCTGTACAGCGTCTCCTGATTGGCCACTGCATTGAATATTGAAACTGAAAACGAGGGTATTTTTGTTTAAAGAAAGACTGATTACAAAGAATAAACACAATCTAATTGAGCCACATGGAATTAGCAGGCTTCCTTAAACATACTCTCTCTCTCCCTTCCTCTCTCTCTCTCTCTCTCTCTCTCTCTCTCTCTCTGACCCAAGCCAGCCAAACGTTACGCTATTGCTGATTTCCACAACCACCTGTCCTTTGCTCCTAGTATAAGATGTGTGTTGGACCGTGCTGTATGCCACGCTTTTAGTCGGTCAAGTATCTTGTTTCTTTGTCTGTTTCTCTCCCACCTCCCCCCCCCCCCAAAGTTTTCCTGTTGCAATTAAGTGTTTTAGTTTGCCTCTTCTTAAAACATGTCATACAAATCTGAACTGTCGTGTTCTGAATTTTGACGTAAATTCTCTCTTTTCTCCAGCCTCACTTAGGACCTCTCAATTGTTTTCTTGGCTGTCCCTGGGACTCTCACCTTTCTTCTGGGGAACCATATCTCCGCTGCTTCTATTAGATTCTGTCATGCGTTTTGTTATAAACTATGAAAATAAAAATCAGTGAAAAATCTATGACAAACTAAAACTTAAGAAAGTCCACGTCTTCAGAGCAACAAGCGTTTAATCTCGTTTCTGTTGACCACTTGGCAGTGGCAGCTGTCCATCTTGTCGTAACTTGATACCTGGTCAACTTTTCCATGTAACGAGAGATTTCGAAGGTCATATCTCATCATCATCATGTGCTGCCTCTCCACGGAAAGTTGACTGCAGTGGCCCTCCCAACTTGCTCATGCCCCACCCTCCTATATTGTTGTTCTGCTGCGTTTATTCCTTGTAGTTTTCGATGCTATGGTTTTAGTTATTGCGTTATATCTCTTAATATGACTGAAATAATTTCAACAGGCTGATTGTAATGTTTTTTTTTTCATGATTTCTCTTTTCAATTTCAGTCGATCTTTTTTTATTTCCTTTCTTTCCTTGAGAGTCGATCTTAGTTTATTTCCTTTCTTTCCCTGAGAGTCGATCTTAGTTTATTTCCTGTCTTTCCTAAGGGTCGATCTTTGTTTATTTCCTTGAGAGTCGATCTTTGTCTGTTTCCTTTCTTTCCTTGAGAGTCGATCTTTGTTTATTTCCTGTCTTTCCTTGAGAGTCGATCTTTGTTTATTTCCTTTCATTCCTTGAGAGTCGATCTTTGTTTATTTCCTTTCTTTCCTTGAGAGTCGATCTTTGTTTATTTGCTTTCTTTCCCTGAGAGTCGATCTTTGTTTATTTCCTTTCTTTCCTTGAGGGTCGATCTTTGTCTGTTTCCTTTCTTTACTTGAGAGTCGATCTTTGTTTATTTGCTTTCTTTCCTTGAGAGTCGATCTTTGTTTATTTCCTGTCTTTCCTTGAGAGTCGATCTTTGTTTATTTGCTTTCTTTCCTTGAGAGTCGATCTTTGTTTATTTCCTTTCTTTCCGTGAGAGTCGATCTTTGTCTGCTTCCTTTCTTTACTTGAGAGTCGATCTTTGTTTATTTCCTTTCTTTCCTTGAGAGTCGATCTTTGTTTATTTGATTTCTTTCCTTGAGAGTCGATCTTTGTTTATTTGCTTTCTTTCCTTGAGAGTCGATCTTTGTTTATTTCCTTTCTTTCCTTGGGATTTGCCCAATTTTTTTTTACTGTTAGATACAGAAGAGCGGCACATAAACAACAGACAGGATTATCTGTCTCTCTCTGTCTCCCTCCCTCTCTCTCTCTGTCTTTCTCTATCTCTCTCTGTCTCTTTCCCTCTCTCTCTCTGTCTTTCTCTGTCTCTCTCTGTCTCCCTCCCTCTCTCTGTCTCTCTCTGTCTCCCTCCCTCTCTCTGTCTTTCTCTATCTCTCTCTGTCTCCCTCCCTCTCTCTCTGTCTTTCTCTATCTCTCTCTGTCTCTTTCCCTCTCTCTCTCTGTCTTTCTCTGTCTCTCTCTGTCTCTCTCTGTCTCCCTCCCTCTCTCTGTCTTTCTCTATCTCTCTCTGTCTCCCTCCCTCTCTCTCTGTCTTTCTCTGTCTCTCTTTCTGTCTCCCTCCCTCTCTTTCTGTCTTTCTCTGTCTCTCTCCCTCTCTCTGTCTTTCTATCTCTCTCTGTCTCTCTCTCTGTCTTTCTCTATCTCTCTCTGTCTCCCTCCCTCTCTCTGTCTTTCTCTGTCTCTCTCCCTCTCTCTGTCTTTCTATCTCTCTCTGTTTCTCTCCCTCTCTCTGTCTTTCTCTGTCTCTCTGTCTCTCTCCCTCTCTCTCTGTCTCTCTCCCTCTCTCTGTCTCTCTCTGTCTTTCTCTGTCTCTCTCCCTCTCTCTGTCTTTCTGTCTCTCTCTGTCTTTCTCTGTCTCTCTCCCTCTCTCTCCCTCTCTCTGTCTTTCTCTGTCTCTCTCCCTCTCTCTGTCCCCCTCTGTCTCTCTTCCTAGCTCTCTCTGTCTCTCCCTCTCTGTGTCTCTGTCTCTCTCCCTCTCTGTCTGTCTGTCTGTCTCTCTCTCTCTCTCATTCTCTCTCTCTCTCAGCATTTCCCTGTTCTATCTGGAACTCACCCCCAGAAACCTTAAAACGAAACAAACAAAAAATCATATCTGAAGATATCAGCGACATATGAGAAGTAATGAAAGCAGAGAAAGAGATTAAGAAAAAGGACAATAATAAAAAAAACTCAGACGTAATTTCATGGAGTGACGTGTTTGAGCTAATGACACGCCTCGCTTGGGGGGATAATCATTTGTCGGGTAATTGGATTACACAATACAGATTGATGTAAGCATTGGCTGGGCCATCTCCGCATTTCATTGTCCTTTGTTCCTGTCATCATTCGTTTAATTATTTTCTTTGTTATTTTGGTGGCCACAGTTTGAGTTAGACACATCACTCACGAACTCCCCGTGCTTATAGAGATCGCCATGAACTTGTAGCTAAATTAATACTCGATATCCGTGCCGTTAACGTGTGTAAGATAAATTAATACTCGATATCTGTGCCATGAACTCGTGTAAGCTAAATTAACACTCGATATCCGTGCCATGAACTCGTGTAAGCTAAATTAACACTCGATATCCGTGGCGTGAACTCGTGTAAGCTAAATTAATACTCCATATCTGTGCCATGAACTCATGTAAGCTAAATTAACAGTTGATATCTGTGCCATGAACTCGTGTAAGCTAAGTTAACACTCGATATATGTGCCATGAACTCATGTAAGCTAAATTAATACTCCATATCTGTCCCATGAACTCATGTAAGCTAAATTAACAGTTGATATCCGTGCCTTGAACTCATATAATTTAACACTTGATATACCTGCCATGAACTCATATAAGCTAAATTAACATTTGATATACTTGCCATGAACTCATATAGGCTAAATTAACACTTGATATACGTGCCATGAACTCATATAGGCTAAATTAACACTTGATATACGTGCCATGAACTCATATAAGCTAAATTAACAGTTGATATCCCTGCCATGAACTCATATCAGCTAAATTAACACTTGATATACGTGCCATGAACTCATATCAGCTAAATCACTTGATAACGGTTGTGAAGAAAAGAATATGTGCTGTGTAGTACCTCTTATCTGCATTATCTTTCAACACTTGTGGAGAGTCGACTATCCGAATTGTTGTTTGTTTTAACCACAGCTGCGCTCTCTCTCCCTCCCCTCCCCCTCTCTCTCTCTTCCCCCCTCTCTCTTTCCCTCCTGCTCTCTCTCTCTCTCTTTCCCTCCCCCCTCTTTCTCTCTTTCCCTCCCCCATCCTCCCCACACGGCCAAAAAAAAAAAAAATCCAGTTGAAACAAAACTGGGAGAGCGTACTTTCTTCGCCCTGACTGTTCTGTTAAATAAGCCACTACAGCCTGCTTTCTCCCGTTACTCTCCTACTCTGTCTTTTAGGTTGTGAAAGTAGTGGTTCCCAACCTTTTGTCATTTCGCTGAACCTTGAAGCCAGCGATGCATTCTAGTGACGGCATGGTTAGCTGAGTGGTTAGGCGCTGGGTTTACTAATTCGGTAGTACCTGGTTCAAGTCCCACCAGTGGGGGATTTTTTTATGGTGCCATCTCACTAACAAGACCCCGGGGTCTACCCAGCCAAACCAAAAAAAAAAAAACATAGTACCAGAGAAATCTGGGACGACAAATGCGGTCAGGCGTGATACTGACCTCATTAGACTTTCATGTGCCGAAGGTCTTGGAAATACGGACCTGACACCGTATCTCCAATATGCCTTAATGACATGGAGACAGTGACTATATCTTTCTTTCTAGCTGATAATATTCCACGTAATCTACACATGCTACACGGACCCCAATCTACACATGCTACACGGACCCCAATCTACACATCCTACACGGACCCCATTCTACACATGCTACACGGACCCCAATCTACACATCCTACACGGACCCCGTTCTACACATCCTACACGGACCCCGTTCTACACATCCTACACGGACCCCAATCTACACATGCTACGCAGAGTACTACGTCTTCGGCCCTAGAGTTAAGATGACCTGATGCCTGAAGAGACAAGAGAAAGGAAGTTAAATGAGTCAGAGTCGCTGAGTCATAGTGGCGGAGTCGTTGAGTCATAGTGGGGGAGTCGCTGAGTTTAATTAACGAATTAAGAATCGTGAAGTCAGAGTCGTTGAGTCGGAGTTACGAATTAAGAATCGTGGAGTCAGAATCTTTGAGTGGGAATCATAAGTAAGAATTGTGGAGTCAGAGTTTTTGAGTCGGAGTCATGGATTCATAGTCGTAGAGTGAAGCAATAGTCACTGAGTCATCATCCAAGACTCATAGTTAGAATCATAAAAATGCACCAGCTATTTAGAAGTTAAAAGAGACAGAACGGGTTGTCAGAGATTTTGGCATGTACTGGACCCCCACAGCCGTGCCAGCCACATCTTCTCTCCCCTATAATGCACCGTTATACATACATATGTCATCTGCCACAGGAATTCTATTTTCATACACATATGCAAGACCAGCATTCAACATTCCACTAATGAAGGTTGTTTTCTCATCTTTCACCGGCAGAGCTGCAAGAATCCACTCTCTGCAGTGGTGAGATGGCATTCATTTGAGCCTGCATAACCGGTGTCGGGTATTCATGTGTCCCCGGCCACTCTGTCCTATCAGGTTTAATCAGTTCATGCCAGATTAATTGATTTCCCAGCTTCCGGGGGCCCCTCGGCAAAACTGACAGTGCGTCTTAATCAGATTGTATCCACGACGTTATTTACGGGGGGCCAGTTTCACTAAGAGAAAACCTGTAATTATATATGGCTCTCGGGTCTTCTTAGTTTGTGACCGTGAATTAAAAGTGAGCAGAGCGAAATTTTGATTGATTGGTTTATTGACTGATTGATCGATCTGTTGGTTGTGATATTCTGTAAAAGAGAGGTTGATTTTTTGGCGGTTAAAATCGTGAAAACAAGTATATTGTGAAACCTTTAACATCATCATCTACACGCTTGGATCATTCATTCCTTCATTTGCATGTCTCTTGCGGAACTTTGCCTCTCTAACAGATTCCTGTAAGCCTCTCGGTTGTGAGCAAGATGGCCTGCTGCTGCTGATGCATCCATTTGCAGATCATCAGCGATGTCTTGCAGCCATCTTCGCCTTGGTCTTCCTCTCTTTCTTTTTCCCATTATCTACCCTTCCAAGACGGTCTTCTCTAAATTATCATGACGTTTAATGTGTCCAAAATATTTCAGTTTTCTCTCTTTAATCCTCTTTACTAGCCAGCATTCTTCAGTATTATGTTCTTGTAGTAGAGATATATTTGTTCTTTTCTGTGTCCATGATATCTGAAGAACTCTTCTGTAGCATGTACATTCCGCTTGGATCAGTACACAGAAAAGCAAAAAGCGGATGGGGTTTTGCAGCATACACCGAAGGAAAACTGCCACAACATCTGCTCAGCATGAAGAGAAACAGACATAGAAAGATCGAAAGTGAAGAGAAACAGAGAAAGATAGGAAGTGAAGAGAAACAAGCAGAGAAAGATTGGAAGTGAAAAGAAACAGTCAGAGAAAGATTGAATATGAAGAGAAACGGACAGAGAGAACTGGAATAGAATATAGATTTATAGAAGAGAAAAGTTAGACAACTCATCATAGAATGGGGAAGTTGGTATAAAAAGGGTTATGTTCCATAGAAATTAGTAGTTTGGTAGTTAGGTTTATTTCCCTTGGACTTGTTTTTCCCGTGGGATTCGTGGGTCACGGATAACATATGACAAAGAAAGGTAGTGAGACAGACATCAGATGATTTTGGACAGTTGAAGTTTTGAGCTCAGATTGGATAGGTTAGTTTGTTTGTTTGTTAGAGATTTTGGCATGTACTGGACCCCACAGCCGTGCCAGCCACATCTTCTCTCCCTATAATGCACCGTTATACATACATATGTCATCTGCCACAGGAATTCTATTTTCATACACATATGCAAGACCAGCATTCAACATTCCACTAATGAAGGTTGTTTTCTCATCTTTCACCGGCAGAGCTGCAAGAATCCACTCTCTGCAGTGGTGAGATGGCATTCATTTGAGCCTGCATAACCGGTGTCGGGTATTCATGTGTCCCCGGCCACTCTGTCCTATCAGGTTTAATCAGTTCATGCCAGATTAATTGATTTCCCAGCTTCCGGGGGCCCCTCGGCAAAACTGACAGTGCGTCTTAATCAGATTGTATCCACGACGTTATTTACGGGGGGCCAGTTTCACTAAGAGAAAACCTGTAATTATATATGGCTCTCGGATCTTCTTAGTTTGTGACCGTGAATTAAAAGTGAGCAGAGCGAAATTTTGATTGATTGGTTTATTGACTGATTGATCGATCTGTTGGTTGTGATATTCTGTAAAAGAGAGGTTGATTTTTTGGCGGTTAAAATCGTGAAAACAAGTATATTGTGAAACCTTTAACATCATCATCTACACGCTTGGATCATTCATTCCTTCATTTGCATGTCTCTTGCGGAACTTTGCCTCTCTAACAGATTCCTGTAAGCCTCTCGGTTGTGAGCAAGATGGCCTGCTGCTGCTGATGCATCCATTTGCAGATCATCAGCGATGTCTTGCAGCCATCTTCGCCTTGGTCTTCCTCTCTTTCTTTTTCCCATTATCTACCCTTCCAAGACGGTCTTCTCTAAATTATCATGACGTTTAATGTGTCCAAAATATTTCAGTTTTCTCTCTTTAATCCTCTTTACTAGCCAGCATTCTTCAGTATTATGTTCTTGTAGTAGAGATATATTTGTTCTTTTCTGTGTCCATGATATCTGAAGAACTCTTCTGTAGCATGTACATTCCGCTTGGATCAGTACACAGAAAAGCAAAAAGCGGATGGGGTTTTGCAGCATACACCGAAGGAAAACTGCCACAACATCTGCTCAGCATGAAGAGAAACAGACATAGAAAGATCGAAAGTGAAGAGAAACAGAGAAAGATAGGAAGTGAAGAGAAACAAGCAGAGAAAGATTGGAAGTGAAAAGAAACAGTCAGAGAAAGATTGAATATGAAGAGAAACGGACAGAGAGAACTGGAATAGAATATAGATTTATAGAAGAGAAAAGTTAGACAACTCATCATAGAATGGGGAAGTTGGTATAAAAAGGGTTATGTTCCATAGAAATTAGTAGTTTGGTAGTTAGGTTTATTTCCCTTGGACTTGTTTTTCCCGTGGGATTCGTGGGTCACGGATAACATATGACAAAGAAAGGTAGTGAGACAGACATCAGATGATTTTGGACAGTTGAAGTTTTGAGCTCAGATTGGATAGGTTAGTTTGTTTGTTTGTTAGAGAATGTGGGTTTTTTTTTGTGTACTGTGTTAGATTAGCAGAGTTAGAGATGTAGTTAGAAATTCTGGTGGCGACGAAGTCTGAGGACGTCAGTAGTCGCCAGGAATTTATTATGTGTTGTTTTGACTTGGAATTACGCTCTGTCATGTGTTCTTGGATTTGTTATGCCCTGTCTCAGTCGTCATATTATTCATCATCATCGTCATCCAGTGCACCAATAAAGTCATAATAACTTATGTCGCTGTTACTGTGCTGCTATTTGCCACTGTGAGAGTGACCGTTCCTGGGATGTACGTCTGTGAAGCGGGTAGTGAAACAGACAAGTGAAAGAGTATTATAATCTCGGCTGTAAGTGAAAGAGTATTATAATCTTTCACCGGCAGAGCTGCAAGAATCCACTCTCTGCAGTGGTGAGATGGCATTCATTTGAGCCTGCATATCCGGTGTCGGTATTCATGTGTCCCCGGCCACTCTGTCCTATCAGGTTTAATCAGTTCATGCCAGATTAATTGATTTCCCAGCTTCCGGGGGCCCCTCGGCAAAACTGACAGTGCGTCTTAATCAGATTGTATCCACGACGTTATTTACGGGGGGCCAGTTTCACTAAGAGAAAACCTGTAATTATATATGGCTCTCGGGTCTTCTTAGTTTGTGACCGTGAATTAAAAGTGAGCAGATCGAAATTTTGATTGATTGGTTTATTGACTGATTGATCGATCGGTTGGTTGTGATATTCTGTAAAAGAGAGGTTGATTTTTTGGCGGTTAAAATCGTGAAAACAAGTATATTGTGAAACCTTTGACATCATCATCTACACGCTTGGATCATTCATTCCTTCATTTGCATGTCTCTTGCGGAACTTTGCCTCCCTAACAGCACTCCTGTAAGCCTCTCGGTTGTGAGCAAGATGGCCTGCTGCTGCTGATGCATCCGTTTGCAGATCATCAACGATGTCTTGCAGCCATCTTCGCCTTGGTCTTCCTCTCTTTCTTTTTCCCATTATGTACTCTTCCAAGACGGTTTTCTCTAGATTATCATGACGTTTAATGTGTCCAAAATATTTCAGTTTTCTCTCTTTAATCCTCTTTACTAGCCAGCCTTCTTCAATATTATGTTCTTGTAGTATAGATATATTTGTTCTTTTCTGTGTCCATGATATCTGAAGAACTCTTCTGTAGCATGTACATTCCGCTTGGATCAGTACACAGAAAAGCAAAAAGCGGATGGGGTTTTGCAGCATACACCGAAGGAAAACAGCCACAACATTTGCTCAACATGAAGAGAAACAGACAGAGAAAGATCGGAAGTGAAGAGAAACAGAGAAAGATCGGAAGTGAAGAGAAACAGACAGAGAAAGATTGGAAGTGAAAAGAAACAGTCAGAGAAAGATTGAATGTGAAGAGAAACAGACAGAGAAAGATCGGAAGTGAAGAGAAACAGACATAGAAAGATAGGAAGTGAAGAGAAACAGACATAGAAGGACCGGAAGCGAAGAGAAACAGACAGAGAAAGATTGGAAGTGAAGAGAAACAGACAGAGAAAGATTGGAAGTGAAAAGAAACAGTCAAAGAAAGATTGAATGTGAAGAGAAACAGACAGAGAGAACTAGAATGGAATATAGACTTATAGGAGAGAAAAGTTAGACAACTCATCATAGAATAGGGAAGGTGGTATAAAAAGGGTTATGTTCCATAGAAATTAGTAGTTTGGTAGTTAGGTTTATTTCCCTTGGACTTGTTTTTCCCGTGGGATTCGTGGGTCACGGATAACATATGACAAAGAAAGGTAGTGAGACAGACATCAGATGATTTTGGACAGTTGAAGTTTTGAGCTCAGATTGGATAGGTTAGTTTGTTTGTTTGTTAGAGAATGTGGTTTTTTTTTTTTTTGTGTACTGTGTTAGATTAGCAGAGTTAGAGATGTAGTTAGAAATTCTGGTGGCGACGAAGTCTGAGGACGTCAGTAGTCGCCAGGAATTTATTATGTGTTGTTTTGACTTGGAATTACGCTCTGTCATGTGTTCTTGGATTTGTTATGCCCCTGTCTCAGTCGTCATATTATTCATCATCATCGTCATCCAGTGCACCAATAAAGTCATAATAACTTATGTCGCTGTTACTGTGCTGCTATTTGCCACTGTGAGAGTGACCGTTCCTGGGATGTACGTCTGTGAAGCGGGTAGTGAAACAGACAAGTGAAAGAGTATTATAATCTCGGCTGTAAGTGAAAGAGTATTATAATCTCGGCTGTAAGTGAAAGAGTATTATAATCTCGGCTGTAAGTGAAAGATTATTATAATCTCGGCTGTAAGTGAAAGAGTATTATAATCTCGGCTGTAAGTGAAAGAGTATTATAATCTCGGCTGTAAGTGAAAGAGTATTATAATCTTGACTGTAAGTGAAAGATTATAATTATGGCTGTAAGCATTTCCACTAGTATAAGATGTTCCAGCTGTTACATCAGTGTGATAGACAGATAAGAAGCGGCACTGATAAATATGATAGATGTATGATCTGATTTATCATATCAGGTTTATCTGATAAAATGATAAACATGACAGAAATCCGATTTCTAGATAGAATGATAAATAGAAAAAGAAACATACTGTTTTGTAACCCTTGAGCCAGAAGTGACTTACCCTAACATTTTAGAGGATGAAGAATTTGGCAGGCAGGCCACATCTAACATTCTTCCCTTTGTCACTTAAAATTCATTCCAAACACTGAGAGTTGTCTTACTCTCTTAACTTTCATTCCACACACTAAGAGTTATCTTACTCTCTTAACTTTCATTCTAAACACTAAGAGTTATCTTACTCTCTTAACTTTCATTCTAAACACTGAGAGTTGTCTTACTCTCTTAACTTTCATTTCAAACACTAAGAGTTATCTTACTCTCTTAACGTTCATTCTAAACACCGAGAGTTGTCTTACTCTCTTAACTTTCATTCCAAACACTAAGAGTTATCTTACTCTCTTAACTTTCATTCCACACACTAAGAGTTATCTTACTCTCTTAACTTTCATTCTAAACACTAAGAGTTATCTTACTCTCTTAACTTTCATTCTAAACACTGAGAGTTATCTTACTCTCTTAACTTTCGCTCTAAACACTAAGAGTTATCTTACTCTCTTAACTTTCATTCCAAACACTGAGAGTTATCTTACTCTCTTAACTTTCATTCCAACCACTAAGAGTTATCTTACTCTCTTAACTTTCATTCCAACCACTAAGAGTTATCTTACTCTCTTAACTTTCATTCCAACCACTAAGAGTTATCTTACTCTCTTAACTTTCATTCCAACCACTAAGAGTTATCTTACTCTCTTAACTTTCATTCCAAACACAAAGAGTTATCTTACTCTCTTAACTTTCATTCTAAACACTGAGAGTTATCTTACTCTCTTAACTTTCATTCCAAACACTAAGAGTTATCTTACTCTCTTAACTTTCATTCCAACCACTAAGAGTTATCTTACTCTCTTAACTTTCATTCCAACCACTAAGAGTTATCTTACTCTCTTAACTTTCCTTCCAAACACTAAGAGTTATCTTACTCTCTTAACTTTCGCTCTAAATACTAAGAGTTATCTTACTCTCTTAACTTTCATTCTTATACTAAGATTGATCTTACTCTCTTAACTTTCGCTCTAAACACTAAGAGTTATCTTACTCTCTTAACTTTCGCTCTAAACACTAAGAGTTATCTTACTCTCTTAACTTTCATTCCAACCACTAAGATTTATCTTACTCTCTTAACTTTCGCTCTAAACACTAAGAGTTACCTTACTCTCTCAGACAGCATGAAAGATAGTAGAAGATTATGAGAACATGAAGAAAAAAAAAAAAGAAACATTCTCATTAGAAGACGGAGCTTACCGCACAGTACCGTCTGTACAAAGTAGGTCAGATATCAGCCTCAGGATCTCAGTCTGCTAGTTAGCTCCGGAAAGTTGATCCTAATTAAGATTCAGATCCTGGGGTACCTGTCTCCATCGCTTTGAGTTGAATCTAGCTCAGACCATGTTTCCATAAATCTTTATGTTAACCTTTCTGTTTCCGTTTCCGTAAATCACCGTAGTAACCATCTGTTTCCGTAAATCACCGTAGTGAGGATCTCTGTTTCCGTAAATCCCCGCAGTAAGGATCTCTGTTTTCTTTAAATCACCGTAGTAAACATCACTGTTTTCCGTGTATCACCGTAGTAACCTAAATCACCGTGGTAACCCGCCTGTGTTTCTGTATATTACGTTCTGTATTATCTTTTGCTGGCGTCCAAACTGGGGCGGAAGATGGCCACTCTGAAGCGAGGGACTATTTATGACCCCATGTCTGGTAGGTTCTGCACGATAGTAATTATTGTGTCATTGTCAGTTAAATAACTAGTATTCATTATTTTATAATATTTAATAATTATTACTATCATTTATTAGCTCTAGATATAAATGGGCCACTCACGTCAGGTGGTGGTATCAGGGCCCCCCTCCCTCGGCCACTCATGTCAGGTGGTGGTATCAGGGCCCCCTCCCCCGGCCACTCACGTCAGGTGGTGGTATCAGGTCCCCCTCCCCCAGACACCCACGTCAGGTGGTGGTATCAGGGCCCCCTCCCTCGGCTACTCAGGTGGTGGTATAAGGGCCCCTCCCCTGGCCAACCACGTCAGGTGGTGGTGTCAGGGCCCTTTACCCCGGCCACTCACGTCAGGTGGTGGTATCAGGGCCCTCTCCCCCGGCCACTCACGTCAGGTGGTGGTATCAGGGCCCTCTTCCCGGCGACATGTCAGTTGGTGGTATCGGGACCCCCTCCCCCGACCACTCATGTCAGGTAGTGGTATCAGGGCCCTGTAAAACAAGGCAATAGTTATATCCCTTTGGATTGTCAGACCTTTGATTGGAAGGTTGCCAACCCTTGCGGAGATAACTAATTTTTCTTGTAACACAAGTCGTCTATGACAAGGAACTGGGAGGTCAGGTCTGAGTTTGAGAAATCTTTAACTATTCGACTTGTTTATGATCTCATTTTTTATGACGAAATTAACGCATTCATTTCTGATGTGTAGTTTTTCCCTTCAGAAATCGTTGTCAGGGTTATTTCATGTGGCATAAGGATTGTGTAACGCTTCATATATTCATTATATCTCGTCCCGAACGATGTTGACGATCATGCTTCTACAGCTAGTGCGTTACTCTCTTAACTTTCATTCCAAACACTAAGAGTTATCTTACTCTCTTAACTTTCATTCTAAACACTAAGAGTTATCTTACTCTCTTAACTTTCATTCCAAACACTAAGAGTTATCTTACTCTCTTAACTTTCATTCCTAACACTAAGAGTTATCTTACTCTCTTAACGTTCATTCTAAACACTGAGAGTTATCTTACTCTCTTAACTTTCATTCCAGACACTGAGAGTTATCTTACTCTCTTAACTTTCATTCCAACCACTAAGAGTTATCTTACTCTCTTAACTTTCATTCCAACCACTAACAGTTATCTTACTCTCTTAACTTTCGCTCTAAACACTAAGAGTTTATCTTACTCTCTTAACTTTCATTCCAAACACTGAGAGTTATCTTACTCTCTTAACTTTCATTCCAACCACTAAGAGTTATCTTACTCTCTTAACTTTCATTCCAACCACTAAGAGTTATCTTACTCTCTTAACTTTCGCTCTAAACACTAAGAGTTTATCTTACTCTCTTAACTTTCATTCCAAACACTGAGAGTTATCTTACTCTCTTAACTTTCATTCCAACCACTAAGAGTTATCTTACTCTCTTAACTTTCATTCCAACCACTAAGAGTTATCTTACTCTCTTAACTTTCATTCTAAACACTGAGAGTTATCTTACTCTCTTAACTTTCATTCCAAACACTAAGAGTTATCTTACTCTCTTAACTTTCATTCCAAACACTAAGAGTTATCTTACTCTCTTAACTTTCATTCCAACCACTAAGAGTTATCTTACTCTCTTAACTTTCCTTCCAAACACTAAGAGTTATCTTACTCTCTTAACTTTCATTCCAACCACTAAGAGTTATCTTACTCTCTTAACTTTCGATCTAAACACTAAGAGTTATCTTACTCTCTTAACTTTCGCTCTAAACACTAAGAGTTATCTTACTCTCTTAACTTTCATTCCAACCACTAAGAGTTATCTTACTCTCTTAACTTTCGCTCTAAACACTAAGATTTATCTTACTCTCTTAACTTTCGCTCTAAACACTAAGAGTTACCTTACTCTCTCAGACAGCATGAAAGATAGTAGAAGATTATGAGAACATGAAGAAAAAAAAAAAGAAACATTCTCATTAGAAGACGGAGCTTACCGCACAGTACCGTCTGTACAAAGTAGGTCAGATATCAGCCTCAGGACCTCAGTCTGCTAGTTAGCTCCGGAAAGTTGATCCTAATTAAGATTCAGATCCTGGGGTACCTGTCTCCATCGCTTTGAGTTGAATCTAGCTCAGACCATGTTTCCATAAATCTTTATGTTAACCTTTCTGTTTCCGTTTCCGTAAATCACCGTAGTAACCATCTGTTTCCGTAAATCACCGTAGTGAGGATCTCTGTTTCCGTAAATCACCGTAGTGAGGATCTCTGTTTTCTTTAAATCACCGTAGTAAACATCACTGTTTTCCGTGTATCACCGTAGTAACCTAAATCACCGTGGTAACCCGCCTGTGTTTCTGTATATTACGTTCTGTATTATCTTTTGCTGGCGTCCAAACTGGGGCGGAAGATGGCCACTCTGAAGCGAGGGACTATTTATGACCCCATGTCTGGTAGGTTCTGCACGATAGTAATTATTGTGTCATTGTCAGTTAAATAACTAGTATTCATTATTTTATAATATTTAATAATTATTACTATCATTTATTAGCTCTAGATATAAATGGGCCACTCACGTCAGGTGGTGGTATCAGGGCCCCCCTCCCTCGGCCACTCATGTCAGGTGGTGGTATCAGGGCCCCCTCCCCCGGCCACTCACGTCAGGTGGTGGTATCAGGTCCCCCTCCCCCAGACACCCACGTCAGGTGGTGGTATCAGGGCCCCCTCCCTCGGCTACTCAGGTGGTGGTATAAGGGCCCCTCCCCTGGCCAACCACGTCAGGTGGTGGTGTCAGGGCCCTTTACCCCGGCCACTCACGTCAGGTGGTGGTATCAGGGCCCTCTTCCCGGCGACATGTCAGTTGGTGGTATCGGAGCCCCCTCCCCCGACCACTCATGTCAGGTAGTGGTATCAGGGCCCTGTAAAACAAGGCAATAGTTATATCCCTTTGGATTGTCAGGCCTTTGATTGGAAGGTTGCCAACCCTTGCGGAGATAACTAATTTTTCTTGTAACACAAGTCGTCTATGACAAGGAACTGGGCGGTCATGTCTGAGTTTGAGAAATCTTTAACTGTTCGACTTGTTTATGATCTCATTTTTTATGACGAAATTAACGCATTCATTTCTGATGTAATGTTTTTCCCTTCAGAAATCGTTGTCAAGGTTATTTCATGTGGCATAAGGATTGTGTAACGCTTCATATATTCATTATATCTCGTCCCGAACGATGTTGACGATCATGCTTCTACAGCTAGTGCGATCGTTTGCTGTTCCTAAACAGTCCATGTGCTGTTCTCTTATTGTGCCACTTGGTCAGCTCGTTGATATATTTTTCTCCTTACTTTCCTCTTTCAGGTTTCGTTCAGTTTTACCAGGCTCTCTGGCTTCTGTGTTCAAGTTCTCTGATTTCTGTCTTTTTATGTCATGTTCCAAGTTCTCTGATTTCTGTCTTTTTATGTCATGTTCAAGTTCTCTGATTTCTGTCTTTTTATCATGTTCCAACTTCTCTGATTTCTGTCTTTTTATGTCATGTTCAAGTTCTCTGATTTCTGTCTTTTTATGTCATGTTCAAGTTCTCTGATTTCTGTCTTTTTATGTCATGTTCAAGTTCTCTGATTTCTGTCTTTTTATGTCATGTTCAAGTTCTCTGATTTCTGTCTTTTTATGTCATGTTCAAGTTCTCTGATTTCTGTCTTTTTTATCATGTCCAAGTTCTCTGATTTCTGTCTTTTTTATCATGTTCCAAGTTCTCTGACTTCTGTCTTTTTATCATGTTCCAAGTTCTCTGACTTCTATCTTTTTATATCATGTCCAGCTTCTCTCACTTCTGTCTTTTTGTGTCATGTCCAGGTTCTCTGACGTATGTGTTCAAGTTCTCTGACTTCTGTCTTTTTATGTCGTGTCCAGGTTCTCTGACGTATGTGTTTAAGTTCTCTGACTTCTATCTTTTTATGTCGTGTCCAGGTTCTCTGGATTCTGTGTTCAAGTTCTCTGACTTCTCTCTTCTCATGGCATGTTCAAGAAATGTTATATGTCATTTCCTCAGACCATTCTAGATGCGTGTATGGTTCAGATAAAGAGACAAGAAGACAGAAAACAAGATGAGTGCGTACAAATGAAGAACATACAACAATCCAATATTTCGGCAAAAGCCTTTCTCAAGGATGACATACAAAAACAACAGCAGATAAAAAAACACGAATAAAAGATTTTAAAATATAGGCTTAGCTTTCTCTTGGCCTCCTTCTAGTAAAAAGGGTGGACACAAAATGCCTTTCTTACAAGAAGGAACCCAAGAAGGTAAGTCTATATTTTTTTAAAATTATATATAAGGCTTTTATACATCGTTATACATTTATGAGAAGTTGTTTACAAGAAGTATTTATAAGTTTCTATTTTTGTAAACGTCACGAGCTGGGGTCGCGGTGAAGAAAGAATCCGGGAGGGGGGAGTGGTTGAGAAGAAACCAGGATTCTAAATATGTAAGTTCATCAGACTTTTCCAGGAAATAGCTAGAAAAAAAAAATGTATTAATAAATTTCTGCAGCCCATCATCATCTTGTGCCCGTTTCCCATGGAGCGCTAGCTAAAATAACCTTCCAACTTGTTATTGCGTCTTTCGCTTTGAAAACTCACCCGATCAAACTGAGTTAAGCCTGCATTTCTTTGGTGTCGCCCATAAATCAGCGTCTTTGTCAAAACTCTCTGCGTTTCTTTCCCTTCCAGTACGGCTTTCATTAATATATCACACCTCTGGATGTGACTAGATTATTTGAACTGTCCGACTGTTATGTTTTCTGTGATTTCTGCAACCGGTGTTCCATAATTCATTTCCACTTGCTGCAGCCGGTACGAGCCTCTCAGATCCTATGATTCTGAATATTTTTTTGTCCGTAATAAATTGCGATTTTGTCTTGGTCTGCCTACGGCCGGCTCTAAGCGATCCTTTCAGAACTGTGTAGAAATGATAGAAGGACGTGGAGATCAGTGTAAGGCAGCTTGAAGCGTTGTTAGAATGGGGGCTTGCAGAGATCAGCGGGACATCTGTATAATTATGCGATCATGTTTACAGACGAAGAGATTTTCTGCCAGGCGTGGCCGTGAATTTCTGCAATTTTCTGGCTTCTTCTTCTTGTAGTTGTTGTGAAAGAGAAGCGGAGATGTTGCAGGCAGGTGTTTTTTTATGCTGGAGAGAGAAAGAGGGAAGGATAGAGAGAGAGGGAGAGAGAGGAAGGGAAGGAAAGAGAGAGAGGGGGAAGGGAGGGGGAGAGAGGGGGAAGGGAAGGAGAGGAGGAAAAGGGAGAGAGTGGTCTATATACAGGGATAGAGAGAGAGGTCTATATACAGATAGAGAGAGAGAGAGAGAGGAAGAGAAGGAGAGAATGGTCTATATACAGAGATAGAGAGAGAGAGGAAGAGAAGGAGAGAGTGGTCTATATACAGGGATAGAGAGAGAGGAAGAGAAGGAGAGAGTGGTCTATATACAGAGATAGAGAGAGAGAGGAAGAGAAGGAGAGAGTGGTCTATATACAGGGATAGAGAGAGAGGAAGAGAAGGAGAGAGTAGTTTATATACAGAGAGAGAGGAAGGGAAGGAGAGAGTGGTCTATATACAGGGATAGAGAGAGAGGAAGAGAAGGAGAGAGTGGTCTATATACAGGGATAGAGGAAGGGAAGGAGAGAGTGGTCTATATACAGGGATAGAGAGAGAGAGGAAGGGAAGGAGAGAGTGGTCTATATAGAGGGATAGAGAGAGAGAGGAAGGGAGAGAAAGTGAAGGAAGGAGAGAGAGAGGAGGGTATCGGTGTATTTAGATAGACAGACAGGCAGGAAGGAAGGAAGGAATGCACGCAGAGAGGAAGGAAGAAAGAAAGAAAGAGAGTCCATGCCTACCATGAAGAAAGACAACGAAAACACAACAGACGCACATAGCGCCCCCCCCCCCCCCCCCCCCGGGGACACGTGATATTTGTTTAGCTGAAAATCTTCTCAATAAAATTGATCTCCACTCATCATTTGGGACTTAGCAAGAAAACGATTGCCAGTCACTGAAGAGTCCCATGACCCCAGCTACCACCACCTGTCATCGATCTCACGCCCTCACAAACACCCTTCTTCTCTAACACATTCTCGTGGCCACACTTCGTGGAACTCAAAGTGCCCGCTTCTGGCGTCTCTCACGCTATCACTTTCTCATTACTTTTTTTCCCCCGAGTCATTTTACCGTCAGATATCTCCCGTCTCTGACGTATTACTTTTGTCTTACTTTCTCCGAGAAGGAGGCCAACGTTTACGTTTACTTTTTTTGGGGGCCACATTTTCTCAGAAGTGTCCTTGGATTGGTTGGTAAACTTTTTGTCCTCAAACTGAGTCCTGGGATATTTACGGAGGTCAAGATGCAGGAAACTCTCTACTGTAGAGAGCGGAACAACAACACAACTCCTTCAGATCATCAGAGGAAGTAACCCCCCCCCCTCAGACAAGTGTTTCGGCCCTTTAAACTCCTGACATTCTAAGGGTCATGACTCCCAGAGGTCTTGTGAGTTGTTGCTTTATTTTCGTCCCGGGATTGAACCCATGATCTTTCAGTTGGCACTGCACTTTGAAGTGCGTCTTTAGCGATCCAGCCACGGAGGACTGGTATTGATTGTGACAAACGAAACCATTTATGTTCTCAGTTCTTGTTTCATATACTCCACAGCCAGCATGAGGCCTTTTCTGCTGTTTCTGAAAGGCTTTTCAATGCCCTTGCTCTTGCTTGTCCCTTTATGCCAAGTTGCTTACATAGGTCATATGCTCATGTTGCTACGAATCCTCTTGCTCCCACTTCTACAGCTATCACTTTTGCCCTGACTCCTGCCCCCTGCCTCAGTTGCTTGGCCAGATCATTGTACTTCTCACATTTTAATAAATGCTGCTCCTCTATTCTTGTTTCGTACGAAACCGTAAGCTCGATCATTATTAATTCCTGTTTTTCTGTGGAGTACACTACAGTGTCCGGTCACACTCCTGTGTTCTTGATGGCAGTCGGGTATTCTCTTCTTCCCAGAAGGTCCGCTACCACATCCCAGTCATTTGTACCATCTAGCAGTGATGGTAAGGGAATGTCCCTGATTTCAATATTCGATATCGTACCGGCGCCTATGAAGTATTTAGGTGGGGCCTCAACTCTTTTGCTGTTGTTTGCTTTATCTTTTGCCCTGTCTACGATGGCTACTAGTTCCTGCAGCACTCTGTTGTGTCGCCAGGTGCAGCGTCCTTGACCTAATGATACTCTGCATGCTGACAGCACATGTTCCAAGATCGTGTCCGGGAGGCGATTTTAGCGTGAAAATTTACATTTTAATACACACAGCGTATATGATGTAATAGAGTGTGCCTTGCATTGCGGGTAGATATGTTTCCTTATTCAGTCAGTTTCCTGACATGTGCTAGTTTTGGTGGCCGCTGTGACTTGCAGATGGGCGGGGCTTTAATAGAATCAGGGCGATGGAATCAGAGCTGGAAGCCAAATTTGGACGGAGCCGCAAGAAATGCAACATTTATGTGATATCTCAGCCCTCTGTGTCTGTCTTCACTTTTTTTATACATGTGATATCTCAGCCTTCTTTGTTTATCTTCAGCTTTCTATACATGTGATATCTCCGCCTTCTTTGTCTGTCTTCAGTTTTTTATACATGTGATATCTCAGCCTTCTGTGTCTGTCTTCAGTTTTTTTATACATGTGATATCTCAGCCTTCTTTGTTTATCTTCATCTTTCTATACATGTGATATCTCAGCCTTCTTTGTTTATCTTCATCTTCTATACATGTGATATCTCAGCCTTCTTTGTTTATCTTCATCTTTCTATACATGCGATATCTCAGCCTTCTTTGTCTGTCTTAAGCTTTCTATACATGTGATATCTCCGCCTTCTTTGTCTGTCTTCAGTTTTTTATACATGTGATATCTCAGCCTTCTGTGTCTGTCTTCAGTTTTTTATACATGTGATATCTCAGCCTTCTTTGTTATCTTCATCTTTCTATACATGTGATATCTCAGCCTTCTTTGTTATCTTCATCTTTCTATACATGTGATATCTCAGCCTTCTTTGTTTATCTTCATCTTTTGCCCTGTCTACGATGGCTACTAGTTCCTGCAGCACTCTGTTGTGTCGCCAGGTGCAGCGTCCTTGACCTAATGATACTCTGCATGCTGACAGCACATGTTCCAAGATCGTGTCCGGGAGGCGATTTTAGCGTGAAAATTTACATTTTAATACACACAGCGTATATGATGTAATAGAGTGTGCCTTGCATTGCGGGTAGATATGTTTCCTTATTCAGTCAGTTTCCTGACATGTGCTAGTTTTGGTGGCCGCTGTGACTTGCAGATGGGCGGGGCTTTAATAGAATCAGGGCGATGGAATCAGAGCTGGAAGCCAAATTTGGACGGAGCCGCAAGAAATGCAACATTTATGTGATATCTCAGCCCTCTGTGTCTGTCTTCACTTTTTTTATACATGTGATATCTCAGCCTTCTTTGTTTATCTTCAGCTTTCTATACATGTGATATCTCCGCCTTCTTTGTCTGTCTTCAGTTTTTTATACATGTGATATCTCAGCCTTCTGTGTCTGTCTTCAGTTTTTTATACATGTGATATCTCAGCCTTCTTTGTTTATCTTCATCTTTCTATACATGTGATATCTCAGCCTTCTTTGTTTATCTTCATCTTTCTATACATGTGATATCTCAGCCTTCTTTGTTTATCTTCATCTTTCTATACATGCGATATCTCAGCCTTCTTTGTCTGTCTTAAGCTTTCTATACATGTGATATCTCCGCCTTCTTTGTCTGTCTTCAGTTTTTTATACATGTGATATCTCAGCCTTCTGTGTCTGTCTTCAGTTTTTTATACATGTGATATCTCAGCCTTCTTTGTTTATCTTCATCTTTCTATACATGTGATATCTCAGCCTTCTTTGTTTATCTTCATCTTTCTATACATGTGATATCTCAGCCTTCTTTGTTTATCTTCATCTTTCTATACATGCGATATCTCAGCCTTCTTTGTCTGTCTTAAGCTTTCTATACATGTGATATCTCAGCCTTCTTTGTCTGTCTTCAGTTTTTTATACATGTGATATCTCAGCCTTCTGTGTCTGTCTTCAGTTTTTTATACATGTGATATCTCAGCCTTCTGTGTCTGTCTTCAGCTTTTTATACATGTGATATCTCAGTCTTCTGTGTCTGTCTTAAGCTTTCTATACATGTGATATCTCAGTCTTTTGTGTCTGTCTTAAGCTTTCTATACATGTGATATCTCAGTTTTTTGTGTCTGTCTTAAGCTTTCTATACATGTGATATCTCAGTCTTTTGTGTCTGTCTTAAGCTTTCTATACATGTGATATCTCAGTTTTTTGTGTCTGTCTTAAGCTTTCTATACATGTGATATCTCAGTCTTCTGTGTCTGTCTTAAGCTTTCTATACATGTGATATCTCAGTCTTCTGTGTCTGTCTTAAGCTTTCTATACATGTGATATCTCAGTCTTTTGTGTCTGTCTTAAGCTTTCTATACATGTGATATCTCAGTTTTTTGTGTCTGTCTTAAGCTTTCTATACATGTGATATCTCAGTCTTCTGTGTCTGTCTTAAGCTTTCTATACATGTGATATCTCAGTCTTCTGTGTCTGTTGCGAAGTCTATGGAATCAACATCTTGACCTGCTCTTCTCTGGCAGTTACTGACAGGGATCTTCTGCTGACCTGGGTGTTCTCTGTTCTTCCACTTTCTTGTATATTTTGCTGTGAAAAGTGTTCTTTACTTTATTATGTGGTAAGCTCGAGAGTCTATGATGAGTGTTTTTTACTTCATGTTGTGATAAGCTTGAGAGTCTATGATGAGTGTTTTTTACTTCATCTTGTGATAAGCTTGAGAGCTTATGATGAGTGTTTTTTACTTCATCTTGTGATAAGCTTGAGAGCTTATGATGAGTGTTTTTTACTTCATCTTGTGATAAGCTTGAGAGTCTATGTCTATGATGAGTGTTTTTTACTTCATGTTGTGATAAGCTTGAGAGTCTGTGATGAGTGTTTTTTACTTCATGTTGTGATAAGCTTGAGAGTCTGTGATGAGTGTTTTTTACTTCATGTTGTGATAAGCTTGAGAATCTGTGATGAGTGTTTTTTACTTCATCTTGTGATAAGCTTGAGAGTCTGTCTATGATGATCCATCTATGTATGCATGGGTCCAGGAGTTGTTTGGGTTCTACTGCACTATCAATTTTTAGCTTAGGGTTTCCTTTCCTTCTTTGTCTTCCTATCTTTCTCTCAGTCTTTCTTCTAGTTTTTGTGTCAGACTTTGTCTGCCTTAGTCTCAGTCTGTGTCTCATTGTCAGACTTTGTCTGCCTTAGTCTCAGTCTGTGTCTTTGTGTCAGTCTTTGTCTGCCTTAGTCTCAGTCTGTGTCTCATTGTCAGACTTTGTCTGCCTTAGTCTCAGTCTGTGTCTCATTGTCAGACTTTGTCTGCCTTAGTCTCAGTCTGTGTCTCATTGTCAGACTTTGTCTGCCTTAGTCTCAGTCTGTGTCTCATTGTCAGACTTTGTCTGCCTTAGTCTCAGTCTGTGTCTCATTGTCAGTCTTTGTCTGCCTTAGTCTCAGTCTGTGTCTCTGTGTCAGACTTTTTCTGGCTGCCTCAGCCTCAATGATGTCTGTTTTTAGTTCTGGGAACTTCTGTTTTTAGTCCTGGGAACTTCTGTTTTTAGTCCTGGGAACTTCTGTTTTTAGTCCTGGGAACTTCTGTTTTTAGTCCTGGGAACTTCTGTTTTTAGTTCTAGGAACTTCTGTTTTTAGTCCTGGGAACTTCTGTTTTTAGTTCTGGGAACTTCTGTTTTTAGTCCTGGGAACTTCTGTTTTTAGTTCTGGGAACTTCTGTTTTTAGTTCTGGGAACTTCTGTTTTTAGTTCTGGGAACTTCTGTTTTCTCCTTTTAGAGAACTTTGTGTTGGGTGGGATAGGGTTAACTGTTAGGATAATGTCGTGTGTCTGATCAACATTCATCATTGTTAGGATAATGTCGTGTGTCTGATCAACATTCATCATTGTTAGGATAATATCGTGTGTCTGATCAACATTCATCATTGTTGGGATAATGTCGTGTGTCTGATCAACATTCATCATTGTTAGGATAATGTCGTGTGTCTGATCAACATTCATCATTATTAGGATAATGTCGTGTGTCTGATCAACATTCATCATTGTTAGGATAATGTCGTGTGTCTGATCAACATTCATCATTGTTAGGATAATGTCGTGTGTCTGATCAACATTCATCATTGTTAGTATAATGTCGTGTGTCTGATCAACATTCATCATTGTTAGGATAATGTCGTGTGTCTGATCAACATTCATCATTGTTAGTATAATGTCGTGTGTCTGATCAACATTCATCATTATTAGGATAATGTGGTGTATGTGATCAACATTCATCATTGTTAGGATAATGTCGTGTATCAACATTCATCATTGTTAGGATAATGTCGTGTATCAACATTCATCATTGTTAGGATAATGTCGTGTATCAACATTCATCATTGTTAGGATAATGTCGTGTATCAACATTCATCATTGTTAGGATAATGTCGTGTATGTGATCAACATTCATCATTGTTAGGATAATGTCGTGTATCAACATTCATCATTGTTAGGATAATGTCGTGTGTCTGATCAACATTCATCATTGTTTGGGCAGTGCTGCCTTACTCTTGAGCCTTCTCCTCTGCATGTCCTTCATTGTTCTTCTTCTGTTGACTCTTTGCTGGTTCTGACATTTTCCTTTATGTTTAGCGATTTTACCGCAACAGCTCTGCTTGCCGTCTTATTTAACACTTCTTACCATCTTATTTAACACTTCTCGTGAACACAGAGCACCAGGAATGATCGCACGTGGAGATCACTTCCCATCGTGATGATAGAAGAGCATCGTTGCTATAGATAGAACTACCGACACCTTCTGTGTCACTTCGTGCTAGCGGAGTTTCGGTGAAAGCAGTGCCAGCTATTTTGGCGAATTGGCTACAATTAACTATAAATCAATAAATATTCTCGTGTGTATTTATAGATTTATAGCTGAAGTTGTTATAAAGAAACACTGCCAGCTTTATTCTATCGACCGTGTCTGCCCCCGAGGTAATAAGTTAAAATAAAACGACCCCCCACCCCCATCATGGTAGCATCAGAGCTGCATATGTATTTTATTCTCGTTTATATTTGATATCTGCAGGCGTTTTGTAAACATCTGTGTGCGTGAGTAGCCCATTCGTTTTGTGTACTCACCCCTCACGTGGGTTCAGCGTTGTACGCGTGTGTATAATTTCATGGGTTAAAGATATAGTTCAGTTAAATATAACTTCATCCAGACCGTCAGCTCCCCCGTCCCAGTGTAATGGATGCGGGTGTTATAACTAGGGAGAAAGTTCCAGAATTTGAATTCATTGCCAAGAATTTTAACTGTTTCGGTTAGATTTTGGAGCAATTTTTGCTACACTCTTGGAAATTGGATGAGTGTCAACGTCTGTTTTTATTTTCAGTAAAATTTTGATTTGAGTATCAGCTTCTCTCTCGTTGTACCTCGCCATCTTCTCGCGTTCTTACCCAGGTTTTTTTTATAAAATAAAACCATAAATCTCATCCATGTTCAGTGATTCCCAAGTTTTTCAGGCTGTGGTTTCCTTGTCTCACAGGGCACATCACGCCTCCAGAAACTCTGTTCGATCAGTCTGTTGTGATGGAGTTTGTTTGATCAGTCTGTTGTGATGCAGTTTGTTTGATCTGTTGTGATGGAGTTTGTTTGATCTGTTGTGATGGAGTTTGTTTGATCTGTTGTGATGGAGTTTGTTTGATCTGTTGTGATGGAGTTTGTTTGATCAGTCTGTTGTGATGGAGTTTGTTTGATCTGTTATGATGGAGTTTATTTGATCAGTCTGTTGTGATGGACTTTGTTTGATCAGTCTGTTATGATGAATATTGTTTGATCAGTCTTTTGTGATGGAGTTTGTTTGATCAGTCTATTGTGATGGAGTTTGTTCGATCATCCTGTTGTGATAGACTTTGTTCGATCATCCTGTTGTGATAGACTTTTTTCAATCAGTCTGTTGTGATGGACTTTGTTCAATCCGTCTGTTGTGATGGACTTTGTTCGATCAGCCTGTTCTGATGGACATTGTTTGATCTGTCTTCTGATGGACATTGTTTGGTCAGTCTGTTCTGATGGACATTGTTTGATCAGTCTGTTCTGATGAGTTTGTTCGATCAACCTGTTCTGATGGAGTTTGTTTGATCTGTCTGTTCTGATGGACTTCGTTTGATCTGTCTGCTCTGATGGACTTCGTTTAATCTGTCTGTTCTGATGGAATTTGTTTGATCTGTCTGTTCTGATGGACATTGTTTGATAAGTCTGTTCAGATTGACTTTGTTTGATTAGTCTGTTGTGGTGGACTTTGTTTGATCTGTCTGCTCTGATGGACTTCGTTTGATCAGTCTGTTGTGATAGAACCTATCGCTTTATTTTCCCTCACTGCCCCCCTGATGTCACGACCCGGTGATCTTCTCACGACCCCGTGATCTTCTCACGACCCTGTGATCTTCTCACGACCCCTTGATTTTCTAACGACCCCCTTATCTTCTTACCCCTCCCCCTGATCTTCCCACTGGCCCCTGATCTTCTCACCATCTGCCTGATTTTTTCACCGTCTGCCTGATCTTCTCACCGTCTACCTGATCTCCTCACTGTTCCCCTGATCTTCTCACCGTTTCTCTGATCTTCTCATCGTCTGCCTGATCTTCTCACCGTTCCCCTGATCTTCTCACCATTCCCTTGATCTTCTCACCATTCCCCTGATCTTCTCACCATTCCTCTGATCTTTTAACCGTTCCCCTGATCTTCTCACCGTTCCCCTGATCTTCTCACCGTTCCCCTGATCTTCTCACTGTTTCCCCGATCTTCTCACCGTTCCCCCGATCTTCTCACCATTCCCCTGATCTTCTCACCATTCCCCTGATCTTCTCACCGTTCCCCTGATCTTCTCACCCCTCGGCCCCCCCCTACCCCCACTTTGGTAATCACAGCCATGCATTGTCTTGGGCACCTGTAGAAGCAACTGATGTGTGTGTGTTCCTCTGTGCATTGGATGATGTAAGTTGTTTATATCTGCACTGTCAGTGTACACTGGATGATGGAAGGTTTTTCTATGTGCACTGGGTGATGTATGTGTTGCTCAGTACACCGGCTGATATGTTTTTCCCAGTTCACTGATTAATGTATGTGTTTCTGTGTGCACTGGGTGATGTATGTGTTTGCTCAGTACACCGACTGATATTGTGTTTCTCTGTGCACTGGCTGATTTATGTTTCTCTCCACTGACTGATTTATGTTTCTCTCCACATACTGATTTATGTTTCTCTCCACAGACTGATTTATGTTTCTCTCCACAGACTGATTTATGTTTCTCTCCACAGACTATGTTTTTCTGTGACTGATATATATATATATATATATATATATATATATATATATGTGTGTGTGTGTGTGATATGTGACTAGCATATTTATATATCTTTTTCTCTGTGTCCACAGATATGAGAGGGAGGAAAGAGCTGATTGAGCACTACGACCCAGCTCAGTCGAGTTTTACTATCAAGCACCGGGAGGAGATCCGCAGTGAGTAGGAGGATGTTAGCTCCGTTCCTTAAGCAGGCACAATCTTCTGTGTCCTGGTATCTGCAGTGAGTAGGAGGATGTTAGCTCCGTTCCTTGAGCAGGCACAATCTTCTGTGTCCTGGTATCTGCAGTGAGTAGGAGGATGTTAGCTCCGTTCCTTGAGCAGGCACAATCTTCTGCATCCTGGTATCTGCAGTGAGGAGGAGGATGTTAGCTCCGTTCCTTGAACAGGCACAATCTTCTGTGTCCTGGTATCTGCAGTGAGTAGGAGGATGTTAGCTCCGTTCCTTGAGCAGGCACAATCTTCTGTGTCCTGGTGCTAGGCTATTCTCGGCTCGGAGTTCTGTTTCTTGGACGGGGCCTATAGGTTTTGATGTCTTTCCTAACATCTTCTGTCCCGGATCCGGGCATGTTGTCTTGGTAAGTCAGTTGGTTTCTGTATGTTTTGATGTCTTTTCCAACATTTTCTGTCTCAGATCTGGGCATGTTGTCTTGGTAAGTCAGTTGGTTTCTATAGGTTTTGATGTCTTTTCCAACATTTTCTGTCTCAGATCTGGGCTTGTTGTCTTGGTAAATCAGTTGGTTTCTATAGGTTTTGAAGTCTTTTTCAACATCTTCTGTCTCAGATCTGGGCATGTTGTCTTGGTAAGTCAGTTGGATTGTGTAGGTTTTGATGTCTTTCCCAGCATATTCTGTCCCAGATCTGGCCATGTTGTCTGGATGAGTCTGTCGGTTTCTCTTGATTCTTTCCAACATCTTCTGTCTCAGATCCACACCTTAGATTGTACGTATGGCTGTACATCTTTTACATTCCTGAAGTATTTGTTCCGATGTGTTCCCTCACAGCTTCAGTCTCAAATACACGTCTTGGACTGTGTATAGCTGCAAATCTGTTACACTCCTGAAATACTCATTCTAGAGCCTGTAATCCTCATACACAAGACTTTTAAAACCGCTGGATATTTGTATATCAGGACACTAAAGGCTGACGCCTGAAACATTGTGATAGAAATATCATCAGACTAATGAAACTTTCAATTTGTGTTTCCCCACGAATGAAGGAAACGAACATCATAGCATTTCAAATATGCAAAATAATACAGTTGAAGTCATGAGCGACTTGCAGCCACACCTGAGACTAGCCATTCAACCTTAGGTCGATTTGGTCAAAAGTCGACCACAATAGAAGAAGGTCAGTGTTCCAACTAAGCAGTGCGGCCATGCACATTTTACAATGTTATATGCCGTGCTAATTGTTTCAGTTCCCCAGTGCCATGCTGTGCTATAGTAGCGCCAAAAATGCAGTGGCGTTTATTCTTACCATGAGTTTATTCTAGATTTCTTTGAATTTTTTTTCCCTTAATGAGAACTTTAAATTATACTTCGTAATTCGATGTAACGAGGCACATGTGGCACAGTTTTTTTTTTTTTGAGAATATATTTGCACATGGGTTCAGAATGTTGCGCACGAACTGCAAACCTTAGAGGGAACATTGGTGGAGGTCAGACGCTAAGTACAGTTCACTGCTATAACTTGTTATAAAGGTAGATAGGGGTGCGTGGTTCAGTTTTTACCAAACGACAGAGGGATTGAGGACAAGGAAAAGTTACAGAAATCTACGTCACAATGTCACATTCAGTATAACATGTTACAAGATGAAGTGACATGCTACTTTGAAATAAGTGACATGTCACTTTAAAATACTAACAGAATGAAAATTAGTAGAAGATTTGAGTCATAGCATATTAAATATTGAGTCATACTGTAAAAACTTTTCAGTGACAAACGGAAATAAACATGCACATATACTGCTTACATATACATTCATGCTTCTTATAGTCATCATATGTGTGCGTTTATAAATCATAAGCTGCAGGTTTTAATCAAACTGAAATGCCACTTCACAAGTTAAAAGTTCCACGGTAACAGTCAGTCAGTCATTTGCATGTCCCTTGCGGAACTTTGCCTCACTAACAGCTCTCCAGTAGGCCTCTCAGTTGTGGGCAAGATGGTCTGCTGCTGATGCATCCATTTACAGATTATCAACGATGTCTTGCAGCCATCTTCGCCTTGGTCTTCCTCTCTTTCTTTTCCCCATTATGTACCCTTCCAAGACGGTCTTCTCTAGATTATCATGACGTTTAATGTGTCCAAAATATTTAAGTTTTCTCTGTTTAATCCTCTTTACTAGCCAGCCTTCTTCAATATTAAGTTCTTGTAGTATGGATATATTTGTTCTTTTTTGTGTCCATGATATTTTAAGAACTCTTGTGTAGCATTTACATTCAAAGGCATTTATGTGTTTCTCAGCTGTTTTGTTAAGTGTCCAGGTCTCACAGGCATATGTTGTGATGGGAAAGGTTGCATGCTCTTAAAAATCTTATTTTTGTGGTTCTGTCTGTTCCTCTCCACAGATTCTTTTGTTGTTTTACTTTCTGAAGAGCGATAGATGTCCTCCTTTTAATATCCCTCATTCTGTCTCTAGTATTAGTAAGAAGACAGTATAAAATAGGTAGCGGACAGTCAAGGACATGGTACCAGAACGAAACTGTTTTATTTGTACTCTGGTTTTTTCAAAAATTTCTTTAATAAAAATGTACCTGTGAGACCTCGGCCATATGTTGGAACGATGTAATTCGGTCGCCCATAAGTCGGCACATGACTGTTTAAGAAAATAGTGCACCATTTACCACGATGAGAAACATGCAACACATCCTTATCAATGAATGTTAGAAAACGAGTCCTAAAATGCTATATTGAACCTATCTTGTTATATGGAAGTGAATCATGGACAACAGGCAAGTCTGCACAAAAATCATTGGAAGCAGCAGAAATGTGGTTTATTAGAAGAATGTTGCGAATCCCCTGGACAGCAAAAATAACTAATGAAGAATGTATGAGAAGAGCTGGAGAGACAAAAAACCTTGTCAAAAAGATAAGAGAGAGACAATGTGCTTTCATAGGACATGCAATGAGAAGAGGAGGCATTGAAAATATTATAACAACAGGAAAAATAGAAGGAAGAAGATCAAGAGGAAGACCAAGAGAAATGATACTGGACAGTCTGACGGGATGGTGTGAGAGGATATCACCAACTGAACTGATGGCCTGCATGGAGGATCGTGTACTCTGGAGAAGCATAATAGCCAACGCCAGTCGGCACAGCACCTGATGATGATGATGATGATTTACCACCAGCAAGAACACTAGGAGCGGAATCACTTATACCAGACAGAGTTGCTAATGCTGTCACTCAGACCTAAGGAGCCTGGGAGAGCTCGCCTTATTTCCTGATGAAAGAATACACCTTCCTCGCCTTCTTTATCTGGGGCACAGGGCTTTAACAAGGGCTCTCCATTTATTTCTGTCCTGGCCTGTTTCTTCTGTGTGTCCAGGTGTAGTCTATCTTTTTTTATCTCTGCTTCAAGACTCCTTCGCCATGTGTTTCTATGTCTTGGAAGAATCCAGGAATAACTTTTAAAATTTTTTTTTGCTTTCGTTTGTCTCTCTCCCCCACCCCCCCCCCCCACCCCCCGGCCCTTATTATTTTATCCTTATAGTAAAAGGGGTATATCCAGAAACAGGTGCCAACCAGTCTGTAACATAAATATCAGTGGAACAACACCACAACAACTGAACAACTTTAAGTACCCGGAATCATTGATACCCGATGATGGAAGATGTGTCACAGAAAGTAAAATATGCCAGGCTAAAACAGAATTTCAGAAACTGAAAACCATCTTGTGCAGTAAGTCGTTATCATTGAGTGCCAGAAAGAAAGTACTTGTATCACAGTGCTGTACTGAAACCTTTTTTTGTTCATATGGACGTGAATCACAGACTATTGGAAGGAAAATGAGTAAATCATTGGAGGCAACAGAGATGTGGTTCCCAAGAAGAATGTTGAGGATCCCATGGACATTCAAGATAATTAATGAGCAGTGTTTGAGACAAGCTAATGAAAGATGTAGTAAAATAAGAAAAAGGCAGTCATCATTATTGGACCATGTGATGAGAAGAGAGGAAATTTTAATTTTGGCATGACTGGGCTTTCTTTGTGACATGGCTGGGCTTTTCTTGTGTTATGGCTGAACTTTCTTTGTGACATGGCTGGGCTTTTCTTGTGTTATGGCTGAACTTTCTTTGTGACATGGCTGGGCTTTTCTTGTGTTATGGCTGACCTTTCTTTGTGACACGGTTGGGCTTTTCTTGTGTTATGGCTGGGCTTTTCTTGTGTTATGGCTGAACTTTCTTTGTGACATGGTTGGGCTTTTCTTGTGTCATGGCTGGGCTTTTCTTGTGTTATGGCTGGGCTTTTCTTGTGTTATGGCTGAACTTTTCTTGTGTTATGGCTGAACTTTCTTTGTGACATGGCTGGGCTTTTCTTGTGTTATGGCTGAACTTTTCTTGTGTTATGGCTGAACTTTCTTTGTGACATGGCTGGGCTTTTCTTGTTTTATGGCTGAACTTTCTTTGTGACATGGTTGGGCTTTTCTTGTTTTATGGCTGAACTTTCTTTGTGACATGGCTGGGCTTTTCTTGCGTTATGGCTGAACTTTCTTTGTGACATGGCTGGGCTTTTCTTGCATTATGGCTGAACTTTCTTTGTGACATGGCTGGGCTTTTCTTGTGTTATGGCTGAGCTTTCTTATTGACATGGCATGACTTTCTTTGTGACATTGCTGGGCTTTCTTTGCGACATGGTTGGGCTTTCTTTGTGGTATGGCTGGGCTTTCTTTGTGACATTTCTGGGCTTTCTTTGCGACATGGTTGGGCTTTCTTTGTGGCATGGCTGGGCTTTCTTTGCGACATGGTTGGGCTTTCTTTGTGGTATGGCTGGGCTTTCTTTGTGACATTTCTGGGCTTTCTTTGCGACATGGTTGGGCTTTCTTTGTGGCATGGCTGGGCTTTCTTTGTGGCATGGCTGGGCTTTCTTTGTGACATTGCTGGGCTTTCTTTGTACATGGCTGGGCTTTCTTTGTGACATTGCTGGGCTTTCTTTGTGGCATAGCTGGGCTTTCTTTGTGACATTGCTGAGCTTTCGTTGTGGCATGGCTGGGTTTTCTTTATAACATGGCTAGGCTTTCTTTGTGGCATGGCTGGGCTTTCTTTATGACATTGCTGGACTTTCTTTGTGGCATAGCTGGGCTTTCTCTATGACATGGCTTGGCTTTCTTTGTGACATTGCTAGACATTCTTTGTGACATGGCTGAGCTTTCTTTGTGCCATGGCTGAACTTTCTTTGTGATATTGCTGAATTTTCTTTGTGACATGGCTGATCTTTCTGTGACATGACTGGGCTTTCATTGTGACATGGCTGGGCTTTCTTCATCTTGTATCTTACTAATCTGAGCATAGTATCTTTAGCATTATACTCACTGTACTTGTGCAAATCCATACTACTAGGTGCTAATCCATACTACTAGGACATTAAACTATTAAGACTTTGTACTACTCAGAATTTACACAACTGAGACTTTACACTACTGAGAATTTACACTACTCAAACTTTACACTACTCCAGTTTTATACTACTGAAACTTTACACTACTGAGAATTTACATTACTGAAACTTTACAATACTGAGAATTTACACAACTGAAACTTTACACTACTGAGAATTTACATTACTGAAACTTTACAATACTGAGAATTTACACAACTGAAACTTTACACTACTGAGAATTTACATTACTGAAACTTTACAATACTGAGAATTTACACTCCTTAGAATTTACCCTACTCAAACTTTACAGTACTGAGACTATACACTACTGAGAATTTATACTGATGAGACTTTACATTGCTGACATTTTACGCTACTGAAACTTTATACTATTGAGACTTCACACTACTGACACTTTACACCCCTAAGACTTACACTACTGAGACTTAATTGCTGACAATTTTACACTACTGAGACTTAATTGCTGACAATTTTACACTACTGAGACTTAATTGCTGACAATTTTACACTACTGAGACTTAATTGCTGACAATTTTACCCTACTGAGACTTAATTGCTGACAATTTTACACTACTGAGACTTTACATTGCTGACAATTTTACACTGCTAAAACTTTATACTGCTGAGACTTTACATTGCTGACATTTTACACTGCTAAAACTTTATACTGCTGAGACTTTACATTGCTGACATTTTACACTGCTAAAACTTTATACTGCTGAGACTTTACAGAGACTTTACATCCCTGAGACTTACACCCCTGAGACTTTACACTACTGAAACTTTACACTACTGAAACTTTACATTACTGAGACTTATACCTCTGAGAATTTACACTACTGTGACTTTACACTACTGAGACTTTACATTACAGAGACTTTACATTACTGAATCTTTACATTACAGAGACTTTACATTACAGAGACTTTACATCCCTGAGACTTTACACTACTGAAACTTTACACTACTGAGACTTTACACTACTGAGACTTTACATTACTGAGACTTTACATTACAGAGACTTTACATTACTGAGACTTTACATTACTGAGACTTTACATTACTGAGACTTTACATTACAGAGACTTTACATCCCTGAGACTTTACACTACTGAATCTTTACACTACTGAGACTTTACACTACTAGACTTTACACTACTGAGACTTTACACTACTGAGACTTTACACTACTAGACTTTACACTACTAGACTTTACACTACTGAATCTTTACACTACTAGACTTTACACTACTAGACTTTACACTACTAGACTTTACACTATTGAGACTTTACACTACTAGACTTTACACTACTGAGACTTTACACTACTAGACTTTACACTACTGAGACTTTACACTACTAGACTTTACACTACTGAGACTTTACACTACTAGACTTTACACTACTAGACTTTACACTACTGAGACTTTACACTACTGAATCTTTACACTACTAGACTTTACACTACTAGACTTTACACTACTAGACTTTACACTACTAGACTTTACACTACTGAGACTTTACACTACTAGACTTTACACTACTAGAATTTACACTACTGAGAATTTACACTACTAGACTTTACACTACTAGACTTTACACTACTGAGACTTTACACTACTGAATCTTTACACTACTAGACTTTACACTACTAGACTTTACACTACTGAGACTTTACACTACTAGACTTTACACTACTAGACTTTACACTACTAGACTTTACACTACTGGACTTTACACTACTAGACTTTACACTACTAGACTTTACACTACTGAATCTTTACACTACTAGACTTTACACTACTAGACTTTACACTACTAGACTTTGCACTACTGAGACTTTACACTACTAGACTTTACACTACTGAGACTTTACACTACTAGACTTTACACTACTGAGACTTTACACTACTAGACTTTACACTACTAGACTTTACACTACTAGACTTTACACTACTGAGACTTTACACTACTAGACTTTACACTACTGAGACTTTACACTACTGAGACTTTACACTACTAGACTTTACACTACTGAGACTTTACACTACTAGACTTTACACTACTGAGACTTTACACTACTAGACTTTACACTACTAGACTTTACACTACTGAAACTTAACACCCATGAAACTTTACACCACTGAAACTTTACTCTATTGAAACTTTGCATCACCGGAATTCTACTCACAGTTTTTGTGATTGTGTTTTTACTCTCATAGACATCAAAACCTACTTCATCACTGACAGAAAGCCAGGCAATGAAGGCATCGCGGGTCTTGACCAGCTTGCACATGAGAAGCCAGAACATTTAAGTAATGACAAGGAGAAGACAAACAAAGATAATCTGGACGTAAGTTCCTGTGAATTTACTTGCTTTCAAGTTGATTTATAAGTATTTCTGTTCTTTGAAGTGCAGATACAAAGAAAGTTGAAAAAAACATACAAGCAGGTAGAAAGAGTCAACAAAGGTAATTGAAGTAAAAATGTACTGAATATGTAGTTTCAGAAAAATTGATACAGTTAATTCACAAGTGTAATGTGATATCATGAATTCATAAGTGTGATGTAGTGCCATGACTTCACAAATGTGATGTGGTGCCATGAATTCACAAGTGTGATGTTATACCATGAATTCACAAGTGTGATGTATTACCATGAATTCAAAAGTGTGATATAATGCCATGAATTCACAAGTGTGATGTGATGCCATGAATTCACATGTGTGATGCACTATCATGAATTCAAAAGTGTGATGTGATTCCATGAATTCACAAGTGTGATGTACTACCATGAATTTAAAAGTGTGATATAATGCCATGAATTCACAAGTGTGATGTGATGCCATGAATTCACAAGTGTGATGCACTATCATGAATTCAAAAGTGTGATATGATGCCATGAATTCACAAATGTGGTGTGATGCCATGAATTCACAAGTGTGATGCACTATCATGAATTCAAAAGTGTGATGTGATGCCATGAATTCACAAGTGTGATGTACTACCATGAGTTAGCAAGCATAATGTGAGAGCATGAATTCACAGGTGTGATGTGATGTGATAACATGAATTCACAAGTGTAATGAATGCCCATGATGTTTATGTGTTTTGCAGTTTGACAGATGGCCATGATTCATTCATTCATTCAATTTGCATGTCCCTTGCAGAATTTTGCCTCCATAACAGCACTCCAGTAGGCCTCTCGGTTGTGAGCAAGATGGCCTGCTGCTGATGCATTCATTTACAGATCATCAACGATGTCTTGCAGCCATCTTTGCCTTGGTCTTCCTATGTTTCTTTTTCCCATTATGTACCCTTCCAAGACAGTTTTCTCTAGATTATCATGACATTTAATGTGTCCAAAATATTTAAGTTTTCTCTCTTTAATCCTCTTTACTAGCCAGCCTTCTTCACTATTAAGCTCTTGTAGTATGGATATATTTGTTCTTTTTTGTGTCCATGATATTTGAAGATCTCTTCTGTAGCATTTACATTCAAAGGCATTTATGTGTTTCTCAGCTGTTTTGTTAGGTGTCCAGGTCTCACAGGCATATGTTGTGATGGGAAAGGTTGCATGCTCTTAAAAATCTTAATTTTGTAGTTCTGTCTGCTCCTCTCCACAGATTCTTTATTTGTTTTACTTTCTGAAGAGCAATAGATGTCCTCCTTTTAAGTTCCCTCAGCCTATGATGCTCAATGTATTTTCTAGGTTGATGACTGTCCATGATGTTATGTCCTTGCTCTTGCGTCTTTGTTACCTCGCAGTTGGCAGGTGTTGTCTTGTCTTATTATCATCCTCAGACCACCACTAGCTCATCTGATGATCCTCATCTGGAGTTTACCAAGGGCTTACCTTGTAATCTGGAGGTGGGTCATTTTGTGGTTGTGCTGCTGCCACAGTGAGTTTTTGTGTTGTTTTCTTTGAAAGTTGATGGACTTTCAGCACCTTGAAGACAGTAGCTGGGGGACAAGTGATGTAGTGTTAACATTTTGAGGAGAGTTACTGGGAATTGTAGTTGGAGATTGTCTTCAGACAAGTGATGTAGTGTTAACATTTTGAGGAGAGTTACTGGGAATTGTAGTTGGAGATTGTCTACAGACAAGTGATGTAGTGTTAACATTTTGAGGAGAGTTACTGGGAATTGTAGTTGGAGATTGTCTTCAGACAAGTGATGTAGTGTTAACATTTTGAGGAGAGTTACTGGGAATTGTAGTTGGAGATTGTCTACAGACAAGTGATGTAGTGTTAACATTTTGAGGAGAGTTACTGGGAATTGTAGTTGGAGATTGTCTTCAGACAAGTGATGTAGTGTTAACATTTTGAGGAGAGTTACTGGGAATTGTAGTTGGAGATTGTCTACAGACAAGTGATGTAGTGTTAACATTTTGAGGAGAGTTACTGGGAATTGTAGTTGGAGATTGTCTACAGACAAGTGATGTAGTGTTAACATTTTGAGGAGAGTTACTGGGAATTGTAGTTGGAGATTGTCTACAGACAAGTGATGTAGTTTTAATATACTGAGAATTACTAGAGACTGTAGTTGAAGATTGCATTACAACAAATAATGTAGTTTCAACATTATGAGAATTACTAGAGATTGTAGTTGGAGAAAGCAACATGTACCAGCACAGATCAGAGACAAACTACAAGAAGAAGAAGAAGAGTACAAGTGTTATCACCTTCATTTTATTTTCTGTAGAGATGAATATGGCCTACCATCCACTCAAAGACATGGCATTCAGCCCTGATTCACAGTAAAATTGACAACCTCCTTGTTGTAAAACACATACAGAAGTGTGATATTTAATGATAGCACATAATGATAATATGATTCCTCACTGACAGATTAAATTAAATGTTATGTCACACAGGAATGCTAAATTGATCAAGTAGTGTGACATTTATATATTCAACCTATCATGTCATTTCAGTAAAACTCAAGTGAATTTAGTTTAACAGTCAGACAGAGCTTGAGACAGAAAAAAGCTGAATTTAGTTTAGTAGTCAGACAGAGCTTGAGGCAGAAAAAGCTGAATTTAGTTTAGTAGTCAGACAGAGCTTGAGACAGAAAAAAGCTGAATTTAGTTTAGTAGTCAGACAGAGCTTGAGACAGAAAAAGCTGAATTTAGTTTAACAGTCAGACAGAGCTTGAGACAGAAGATCCTGCAGAGATCCATCAGCCAAGGAAAAAATAAAAACCAAAACTGTGGCATGGTCAGCAGTGAAGGAAACACTGGAATGTCTGCATCAAACTTGTGTTACCGATGCCCAGAAGAAGAAAGTGAGGTTGTGAATTCCTGTTTTATAATATTTTCTGGATGCTCTGTCTGCAGAATGGAGGCACAGCTGCAGCTGACCTGTTTTCTCAACGTATCCCGGCTGTGGTGGTAGCTGGAGATGCTGGAGATAGTCATGATAAAGCGGCAGAAGAGCAAGGTGACTATCACGTACTGGGTTTTATTTTCTTTCTTTCTTTTCTTTTTCTCGTAGAAATGTTATTCTTTTTGACAAAGCTATGACTCTGTGTGCTGCCATGTCTTCAGCCACATTATACTCTGATGCAGATTTTTGGTAGGTTATCTGTTGATACAGTGTCATGGTAGGTTATGCCTTGATACAGCTTCATGGTAGGCTATATGTTGATACAGCTTCATGGTAGGTTATATGTTGATACAGTATAGTAGTAGGTTATATGTTGATAAAGTATAGTGGTAGGTTATACATTGATACAGTATAGTGGTAGGTTATACATTGATACAGTATAGTGGTAGGTTATACATTGATACAGTATAGTGGTAGGTTATACATTTCTTCTCACAGTGTCATGGTAGCTTATACATTGATACATTATCATGGTAGATTATATGCTGATACAGTATCATGTTAGGTTATACATTGATACAGTATCATGGTAGATTATATGCTGATACAGTATCATGTTAGGTTATACATTGATACAGTATCATGGTAGATTATATGCTGATACAGTATCATGTTAGGTTATACATTGATACAGTATCATGGTAGATTATATGCTGATACAGTATCATGTTAGGTTATAAATTGATACAGTATCATGGTAGATTATATGCTGATACAGTATCATGTTAGGTTATACATTGATACAGTATCATGGTAGATTATATGTTGATACAGGTACTATACTAGATTATTTAACAGAAACATTCAGCTTTTGCTTTCATGATTGGTGTCTCTAGTAAGAAAAAAGAGGGGATGAGCAGGGTTCTCAGAACCCCTCTATAGCCCGATCCCCATGGCTCTCTCCTCTCACTTCAGACTTGTGTGCAGTTATTAAGAAGAGCAAATGAGGATTGTTGTCAGAGCTCACCAAGATCTTTTTTCTTGGTTGACGATGTCAGACACTGTCATCAGAGCTCACCAAGATCTTTTTTCTTGGTTGACGATGTCAGACACTGTCATCAGAGCTCATCAAGATCTTTGTTCTTGGATGACAATTTCAGACACTGTCATCAGAGCTCACCAAGATCTTTGTTCTTGGGTGACAATGTCAGACACTGTCATCAGAGCTCATCAAGATCTTTGTTCTTGGTTGACAATGTCAGACACTGTCATCAGAGCTCATCTTTGTTCTTGGTTGACAATGTCAGACACTGTCATCAGAGCTCATCAAGATCTTTGTTCTTGGTTGACAATGTCAGACACTGTCATCAGAGCTCATCAAGATCTTTGTTCTTGGGTGACAATGTCAGACACTGTCATCAGAGCTCATCAAGATTTGAGTTCAGGGATCAGAGCTCATCAAGATCTGAGTTCAGGGATCAGAGCTCATCAAGATCTGAGTTCAGGGATCAGAGCTTATCAAGCCCTGAGTTCAGGGATCAGAGCTCATCAAGATCTGAGTTCAGGGGTCAGAGCTTATCAAGCCCTGAGTTCAGGGATCAGAGCTCATCAAGCCCTGAGTTCAGGGATTAGAGCTCATCAAGATCTGAGAGCTCATCAAGATCTGAGTTCAGGGATCAGAGCTCATCAAGCCCTGAGTTCAGGGATCAGAGCTCATCAAGCCCTGAGTTCAGGGATCAGAGCTCATCAAGGCCTGAGTTCAGGGATTAGAGCTCATCAAGGCCTGAGTTCAGGGATCAGAGCTCATCAAGGCCTGAATTCAGGGATCAGAGCTTATCAAGGCCTGAGTTCATGAATCTGGGATGGCTACGTTATCAGACATCAGAACCTTTAGTCAGTTGCTGAGGGGAAGAAATCTGTTCTTCTATTAATCCTGACCAAGGATGGATGTCTTGCTCCTGAAGGTAATGAAAGCGGCTGATGAACTTGCCTGTTTAGTTTACTGCGGGCAGCAATGGAAGACAACTCTTACACGGTTGTCCCTGTCAAAATTGTGTACAGTTCTCTGCATTTCTAATCAGATTCCCCCAGATTTTCCTCTCCTGTGCCATGTGGTTAGATTATTCAGATATTTTTCACACAGCTGGCCCTTGCTCTTTGCTCTTTTTTGTCATTGGAGCTTTCCAGTGCTTATCAGATTCTTGTGACACATCAGAAAATAAGCCTTCACTGTACAGAAATGGGTGGGAATGGATTACTGTACAAAGATGGATATGAATGTATTACAGATATTGGGAGTATACCTTTATATTTAATTCCTGATAAACTATTTCACAATTCAGACTTCAGAATCATGATAAAAACAAAACACACTCTGACATAGAATCATGATAAAAACAAAACACACTCTGAGCTAGAATCATCATAAAAACAAAACACACTCTGAACTTAATTTCTCTGTAAATGAGCTTCTCAAAGGAAAATATTAGTCTAGATGAAGGTAAAAACATCAAAGGAAGAGGCAAATGCTGGCCAATTTTCTGTTCCTAGAACAGCATCACATGGCTCATCTCTTGGGGCATTCCAATCTCCTAATTGTTGTGTGTTTATGTAAACTGGCAAGGCTAATCTCAGCCTGTGGGAGTGTGTGCATGCCTCTCAAAACTGTGTTCTGTATGCCTCTTTAGACTGTGTTCTGCATGGCTCTCCAGATTGTGTTCTGCATGCATCTCTAGACTGTGTTCTGTATATGCCTTTCAAGACTGTTCTGTATGCCTTTCTAGACTGTGTTCTGCATGCCTCTCTAGACTGTGTTCTGTATGCCTCTCTAGACTGTGTTCTGTATGCCTCTCTAGACTGTGTTCTGTATGCCTCACATGCCTCTATAGATTGTGTTCTGCATGGCTCTCTAGATTGTGTTCTGCATGGCTCTCTAGATTGTGTTCTGCATGCCTCTCTAGACTGTGTTCTGTATGCCTCTCTAGACTGTGTTCTGTATGCCTCACATGCCTCTATAGATTGTGTTCTGCATGGCTCTCTAGATTGTGTTCTGCATGGCTCTCTAGATTGTGTTCTGCATGGCTCTCTAGATTGTGTTCTGCATGGCTCTCTAGATTGTGTTCTGCATGGCTCTCTAGATTGTGTTCCGCATGGCTCTCTAGACTGTGTTTAGATAACAGTTGGAGAGGGCAGAGAGCTGGTATGTGTATATTTAAAATATGATTTCCTGGGATAGTGGCATGCTTATTCTGGTGTGGTGGTCTTAAGATGGTCAAGACCCAGTCCCACCATTTGTGAATTTCTTATTAAAAATCTGATGGTGTGTTCTTTCTTACATCTTACATCCTTCCCGTGGCACTATGGGGCCTGCATGGTAGTTCACCAAGATTTCCTGTCTTCTGCGAGTTTTTCAATCTCATCAAGGGATGTTATGCCCCGCTGCATTGGCCTCTCTTAACAATGTCCTCTTTAGAGTTTGATGTGGCCTGGTGTGTTCCACATGATAGCTTGTTTGGGGATCCTCTGATTGTTTCTTCTCACCACATGACTGACGTGTTCTTTCAGCCTAGTAAAATTCTGATGTGTTCCATAAAAATCTGATGTGTTCCATCAGCATAGTAAAAAGTTTGATGCATTCCGGCCTAGATTTCAATTTAGGATGTACTGTCATCACCAACAGAATTAACATTTCTCCAAACTTGACACCACAAAATATCTTCCAACAGAATTAACATTTCTCCAAACTTGACACCACAAAATATCTTCCAACAGAATTAACATTTCTCCAAACTTGACACCACAAAATGTCTTCCAACAGGATTAACATTTCTCCAAACTTGACACCACAAAATGTCTTCCAACAGGATTAACATTTCTCCAAACTTGACACCACAAAATGTCTTCCAACAGGATTAACATTTCTCCAAACTTGACACCACAAAATGTCTTCCAACAATATTAACATTTCTCCAGACTTGACACCACAAAATGTCTTCCAACAGGATTAACATTTCTCCGAAGATCTGATTTGTTTGTTTTTATTTTTGTTTATTTTTGTGCTGTTTTTCATTCTTATGAACAAATTTAAAGAACTGTTATAGACTCTTATGTGCCATAGTGGTGTAGTAGTTAGTGTACTCACCTGCTGATGTGAAGGTTCCTAGTTCAGCTTGATGCTCGCATGAATTTTTTTGGACCAACCAGCGCAAGGGTCAACCCAAAAAAAATGGGTGCCTGGGGTTTTCCAAGGACAACAAAGACAACGAAGACAGGCGCTGACATCCTTAAATAAAATGCTGTAGTGGCCTAGAAATGTGAAGGCACTAACACTTCACACCTGTACTGCACACACAAGCTTCAGGACATAGATCTTATATGACCCAGGTTTTGTTATATCTAAAATGTTGTTAGTTTATATCGTCACGTAACTTGTTAGTCCCCTGGTTGTTTTGTATTTGCTGCATAATCATACATTCAGATTTACATACATATATTTTTGTTTGTTTTAAATCCATCTTTTTTTTTTCTGACTTTTGACTTTTCAAATGGAAGCACAGAGTAAGTTCACCACATATCGCATGGTTCTTAATGGCATCAGTCAGTAACAAAATATGGTGGCTTAATATAACTAGATCTGTTAACTTGTAAGGTGGTTTGCAAAATATACAGGACCCTATACTCAAATGCAGGACTGGTATGTTCCAGTGATTCCCAGACTTTGTTGGGCTGGTGGTCCCTTGTCATCTAGGTCTTATCCTTAATGCCTTCAAAAACTGCTTTTTTTGTTTAGTTGGCTCTGATACCCCTTGCTGCTCCCTTTTCTCTTAGCCATCTCCTGGATCATTCTACCACCCATAGGGGAGTGGATCACCCAGTCCACCCACTGGGTCATTCCACCACCCACAGGGAAGTGGACCACCCAGTCCACCCTCTGGATCATTTCTACCACCCACAGGGAAGTGGACCACCCAGTCCACCCCCTGGATCATTTCTACCACCCAGAGGGAAGTGGACCACCCAGTCCACTCCCTGGATCATTCTGCCACCCACAGGAGAATGGACTGTCCACTTTGGGAATCACTGTTGCATGCCTTGTCTGGTGGTGGATGTTTATGCCATCATTTGTTAGCTAGTTTATATGCTGTCACTCATTACACTGTGTGCTTGACAGTAAAAGGCAGGACAGCTTTCTGGTCACATGCTAGTAATTGCTGCGTGATCACTGGTAATCCTGTGCTAGAAGTTGTCCTGAATCTGTCCATCAAGCTTCTGTCACAGGTCTTGTAGGATAACTTGAACTTCACCACTCTGATGTCACCTCTAATATCCACCACTCTGATATCCACCACTATGTCATTTTATCTTGCCACTCCATCATTTCAGCATGCATTCCTTTCTGTCATTCGTGTATGTCGCTTCACCCTTCTAATACCATACCCCATCATTCCAACATCCCAGTCCATCTTTCTAAAATCCATCATCATTCCAGCACACCACTGCATCATTCTAATATTCTTATTCCTCATCCTAACATAATACTTCATTTTTCTAGTAAGCCATTGCATCATTCTGATATTCTGCTCCATCCATCATTCCAACATGCCACTACATAATCCCATCATCCTGTCTGCCAGTTAAGCTACATCAAATCATCCATACAGTCCATTATAAGCCACGCTGTAGAGTGAAAAACACTAACATATCTAGATAGTTAGAAAGGATCAACATCTTTGCACCCCGGCCACATCCCATAAGTGTTCGACACAAAGACATCTGAAAACAGCAAAGCCTGTAAAACTGTTGTGAATGTAAAGTTCTTTGAACTCAACAGCACTTTTCATTTTCCAGTCTGTTTGGTGCGACTGAAAGTTGAAAGAGAGCCGGCATTCGAGCCCACTGCCTTGTTTGTCTGGGATATTTTAATCTGTCGGAAAGCTGCTTCCATCAAATGTTGTCATCAGATTCTAATGTGTTTTTAATGTTGCCTTTCTATTTTCACATCAAAGATTACTCCCAGCTATCATTTCATAGAACAATCCGTGGCAGAACACAAAACCAGCATTAAAGTAAATAGGGAGACTGAGAATAACAGATAACTGAAATTTTGTTTGATAATAAAACAAAGTGTATAAGTAAATAAATAATTCAGAAAAATAACACATTGGATGAGATAGTTCAATGGTGATAGATGAAATTTGGTCTGAAAGCCAAAACAAACATAAAAAATGTGTTTTGGTTTGGTTTTTGTAGATCCGATTTGTTGTTGTGAGGAAACGTGTCAGTGGTTTTCTGTTGCTATCTGGCAGTTTTGTTTTGTAGTCTCTCTGCCAGCCTTCTGACATTGTCCTGGGGACAGGACAGCAAGGGTTGAAGGTGTTCAGGAGCTTCATACTTACCTGACCCAGACACAGGACAGCAAAGGTTGAAGGTGTTCAGGTGCTTCATACTTGCCTGACCCAGACACAGGACAGCAAGGGTTGAAGGTGTTCAGGAGCTTCATACTTACCTGACCCAGACACAGGACAGCACGGGTTGAAGGTGTTCAGGTGCTTCATACTTGCCTGACCCAGACACAGGACAGCAAGGGTTGAAGGTGTTCAGGTGCTTCATACTTGCCTGACCCAGACACAGGACAGCAAGGGTTGAAGGTGTTCAGGTGCTTCATACTTGCCTGACCCAGACACACAAAAAAAATCATACTTCTCCACCTTCTGTTCCAACACCCACTGAAACATGCGCCTGCTGATGGAACCAATCACCCACTGGGTGTGGATAACACGTGCTAGACCACTTCGTTTAGAAAAACCTCCACTTTCACTCTTCCCCCCTCAGTTGAATCATCTTCTTGATGTGACTGTTGTTACTCAACCTGATGTCATCCTACATATACTTGTCCACAGCCTGTTCAACATTTGTTATTTACTGTGTTTGTACTTATTGTATACTTACGTGTTATAAATTACTTGAGAGAAAATATGTCTTGGATACTGTCAGGTTTTTTTTTTAGATATCTTGGATACTGTCAGGTTTTTTTAGATATCTTGGATACTGTCAGGTTTTTTAAGATATCTTGGATACTGTCAGGTTTTTTTTAGATATCTTGGATACTGTCAGGTTTTTTTAGATATCTTGGATACTGTCAGGTTTTTTTTAGATATCTTGGATACTGTCAGGTTTTTTTTAGATATCTTGGATACTGTCAGGTTTTTTTTAGATATCTGTCTAGTTTTACTTTGAGATAGTAGTTATCTCAGATGCTGTCAAGTTTTATTTTTAGATGTCTTGGATACTGTCAAGTTTTATTTTTAGATGTCTTGGATACTGTCAAGTTTTACTTTGAGATAGTATTTGTCTCAGATGCTGTCAGTCTTAGGTGCTGCAAAGTTTCATGAAGCCAAATAACATAACCATATGGAGTATGGTGAAGTTAACATGTTAGAATTGGGTCAGAGTTGCATGTGGTTGTACACTTACTTCATGAAACCTACGTGAGGGTTGTCAGTACATTTTTCTATTTATGCCCGGGTGGTGGAGTGATCTAACAAGGAAAAAATACTTAATGTGCATGTGGCTGATATGTGTATATATATATGTCCATTATTGTGTGTGATTTAGAAACCCATTTTCTATGCATAACTCACTGTCCGTTTTTTTCGTTTTTTAATTTCCTTGCTGTTCCCATCTGCAACCCTGCTACTGTGGGAACATGTCATCTCCAGCTTTTAATTATGGCCTTCAGAAATTCAGTGCGGCCTCCAAAGAGAAGCCTTGATTTTATAATATCATGATTCATTGTTATTTATTTTATTGTTATCATTTATTTGTTACATAAATCATATTATTTAACATTATGGTCAGTGCTTAATGCTTTAATATAGTTTGATAAGTGATTTTAGTACATTTATAAAGAGCAAGACAATGGGAATGAAAAATTGGAATGTTTCAGGAAACAGAATCACATCATTGAAAATCAAGGTAAAGGGAACAGAAGGCAGATGAAGGTGGCACATGTGTAGTAAAGGCAAATGAAGGTGGCACATGTGTAGTAAAGGCAGATGAAGGTGGCACATGTGTAGTAAAGGCAGATGAAGGTGGCACATGTGTAGTAAAGGCAAATGAAGGTGGCACATGTGTAGTAAAGGCAAATGAAGGTGGCACATGTGTAGTAAAGGCAAATGAAGGTGGCACATGTGTAATAAAGGCAAATGAAGGTGGCATATGTGTAGTAAAGGCAAATGAAGGTGGCACATGTGTAATAAAGGCAAATGAAGGTGGCATATGTGTAGTAAAGGCAAATGATGATGGCATATGTGTAGTAAAGGCAAATGATGATGGCATATGTGTAGTAAAGGCAAATGATGATGGCATATGTGTAGTAAAGGCAAATGATGATGGCATATGTGTAGTTTAAGCATAACTAGTCTTGGGAATTACAACAGTGGTTTCCCGTTGTCTTAAAATGCTATATTGAACCTATCTTGTTATGTGGAAGTGAATTATGGACAATAGGCAGGTCTGCACAAAAATCATTGGAAGCAGCAGAAATGTGGTTTATTAGAAGAATGGTGCGAATCCCCTGGACAGCAAAAATAACTAATGAAGAATGTATGAGAAGAGCTGGAGAGACAAAAAACCTTGTCAAAAAGATAAGAGAGAGAGACAATGTACTTTCATAGGACATGCAATGAGAAGAGGGGGCATTGAAAATATTATAACAACAGGAAAAATAGAAGGAAGAAGATCAAGAGGAAGACCAAGAGAAATGATACTGGACAGTCTGACGGGATGGTGTGAGAGGAGATCACCAACTGAGCTGATGGCCTGCATGAAGGATCGGATACTCTGGAGAAGCATAATAGCCAACGCCAGTCGGCACGGCACATGATGATGATGATATGTGTAGTAAAGGCAAATGATGATGGCATATGTGTAGTCTTTTCTGGGCATGTCCATGTTCTCCAACTTCTGTCTTTCTTGGCATGTCCATGTTCTCCAACTTCTGTCTTTCTTGGCATGTCTAAGTTCTCCAACTTCTGTCTTTCTTGGCATGTCTAAGTTCTCCAACTTCTGTCTTTCTTGGCATGTCTAAGTTCTCCAACTTCTGTCTTTTCTTGTCATGTCCAAGTTCTCCAACTTCTGTCTTCTCTTGGCATGTCCATGTTCTCCAACTTCTGTCTTTCTTGGCATGTCTAAGTTCTCCAACTTCTGTCTTTCTTGGCATGTCTAAGTTCTCCAACTTCTGTCTTTTCTTGGCATGTCTAAGTTCTCCAACTTCTGTCTTCTCTTGGCATGTCCATGTTCTCCAACTTCTGTCTTTCTTGGCATGTCCATGTTCTCCAACTTCTGTCTTCTCTTGGCATGTCCAAGTTCTCCAACTTCTGTCTTCTCTTGTCATGTCCAAGTTCTCCAACTTCTGTCTTCTCTGAGGACCTCTTCATTTGTTTTTCTGTCTGTCCAGGGCATTTGCTGCATCTTTCTCCAAAATGTCTTCGCTGTTCCCTCTAGTTTCTGTGTCATCTTTTTCTTAACTGCCCAGGTTTCATAACCATACAGCAACACCAGTTTGACTGCCCAGATTTCATAACCATACAGCAACACCAGTTTGACTGCCCAGATTTCATAACCATACAGCAACACCAGTTTGACTGCCCAGATTTCATAACCACACAGCAACACCAGTTTGACTGCCCAGATTTCATAACCACACAGCAACACCAGTTTGACTGCCCAGATTTCATAACCATACAGCAACACCGGTTTGACTGCCCAGGTTTCATAACCACACAGCAACACCAGTTTGACTGCCCAGATTTCATAACCACACAGCAACACCAGTTTGACTGCCCAGATTTCATAACCACACAGCAACACCGGTTTGACTGCTCAGGTTTCATAACCACACAGCAACACCGGTTTGACTGCCCAGGTTTCATAACCACACAGCAACACCGGTTTGACTGCCCAGATTTCATAACCACACAGCAACACCGGTTTGACTGCTCAGGTTTCATAACCACACGGCAACACTGGTTTGACTGCTCAGGTTTCATAACCGCACGGCAACACTGATTTGACTGCTCAGGTTTCATAACCGCATGGCAACAATGATTTGACTGCGAAGGTTTCATAACCGCATGGCAACACTGGTTTGACTGCTCAGGTTTCATAACCGCATGGCAACACTGATTTGACTGCTCAGGTTTCATAACCGCATGGCAACACTGATTTGACTGCTCAGGTTTCATAACCGCATGGCAACACCGGTTTGACTGCCCAGGTTTCATAACCGCATGGCAACACCGGTTTTACTGCCCAGGTTTCATAACCACACAGCAACACTGGTTTGACTGCCCAGATTTCATAACCACACTGCAACACCGGTTCATTGTAGTACTCTCTTCCTCACTTTCAGGTACATTTTCTTATTTGTTAGTATATCTTCATGTCGTAACAAGCTGCCTTTGTCTTACCTGTCTGTGATTTTTACTTTTTTTATGTGTGCACTTGCCACCTGCATATCTCAGGTTATTGATATTATGGGCTCCTATTTTGATTCCTTTCACATTTTGAATGCCTGTCATGAAGTTTTCGCTGTGTCATGAGAATAGATCAGATGATGGCACACACCCTTGTCTTATATCCTGATACTCACCTATGTCACTGTCCACTCTTATTGGTGCTTTTTATGATTCCAGTACATATTCTTAATAATTCTCATATCTGTGCCATCAGTTTCTCTAGCATTTGTGTCATGTCTTCATGCCTGACTCTGTCAGAAGCTTTCCTGTAATCAATAAAGCACAGATATAAACCTTCGTCTGCCTCTAGAGATCATTCTGGTATAGTTCTCAACATAAAAATTGCGTTACTTGTGCCTTCTTTCCTTCAACAAAACCACGCTGTTCTTCTGCGATTTCAGTTTTTATCTTATTTCATACTCTCAGGTTAATGATTTTTGACAGTATTTTTGTGGTGTGGTTCATTAACCTGATGAAGCCATGTCCATCATATTCCCTTGTTTCAGCTTTCTTTGGAAGTGCTGTGAAAACTGATTCGGACAGATCTGATGGTGCATCTCCAGGCCATAGATCATAATTAGGAGGCTTGTTACTTATTCCATGTCAGTATCATTTAGTTATCTTTTATAGAATCCATATCATATACAGTTTACCTTTTATATAGATTATAATTCGTCTGATAGTTTATTTGGCTCTTATAATTTATTTCATTTATCTCAAAGAATAAAAATCTGCTTCTCTCTCTTTATCATTCATATAAAAAAAAAACTTTTTTTTAACCTCCTGTACCAGAGTCTGGCGTAGAGAGTACACTGTTAAAGCAGAACAATGGAGACTTGTTAATGGCAGAACAAGACAGGCTTTTGATTTCGGTATGTTCCTTTATCTGGTCAGTGTTGTCCGAGCACATGATAGACAGCTTGGTATGAGCAGGATTCATTTATATACAATTTTATTAGATATTAATATGTTTTAAGTTTACCTGTAGAGACCTTTTATTTTTAAGTTTACCTGTAGAGACCTAATATTATCAAAGTTTACCTGTAGAGACTTAATATGTTTTAAGTTTACCTGTAGAGACCTAATATGTTTTAAGTTTACCTGTAGACACCTAATATGTTTTAAGTTTACCTGTATAGACCTAATATTATCAAAGTTTAACTGTAGAGACCTAATATTATCAAAGTTTACCTGTATAGAACTAATATGTTTTAAGTTTACTTGTATAGACTCATCAAAAATGATGGGAAAAGACATAAAATTTTTATCTTTTTTTTTAAACAGGCTTCTTTGTTGCGTATGGTTACTGATGAAAGATTGGATCATTTGCATATACAAGTAGTTATTGATGACAGATTGAATCTCTTATCTGTTACAGCTATTCATTGATGAAAAATTTTATCTCTTGTCTGTCACAGCTTGTTATAGATGAAAGCTTGTGTCTCTTGTCTGTCACAGCATGTGTCTCTTGTCTGTCACAGCTTGTGTCTCTTGTCTGTCACAGCATGTGTCTCTTGTCTGTCACAACATGTGTCTCTTGTCTGTCACAGCATGTGTCTCTTGTCTGTCGCAGCTTGTTATAGATGAAAGCTTGTGTCTCTTGTCTGTCACAGCTTGTGTCTCTTGTCTGTCACAGCTTGTTATAGATGAAAGCTTGTGTCTCTTGTCTGTGCCATCAGTTTCTCTAGCATTTGTGTCATGTCTTCATGCCTGACTCTGTCAGAAGCTTTCCTGTAATCAATAAAGCACAGATATAAACCTTCGTCTGCCTCTAGAGATCATTCTGGTATAGTTCTCAACATAAAAATTGCGTTACTTGTGCCTTCTTTCCTTCAACAAAACCACGCTGTTCTTCTGCGATTTCAGTTTTTATCTTATTTCATACTCTCAGGTTAATGATTTTTGACAGTATTTTTGTGGTGTGGTTCATGATGAAGCCATGTCCATCATATTCCCTTGTTTCAGCTTTCTTTGGAAGTGCTGTGAAAACTGATTCGGACAGATCTGATGGTGCATCTCCAGGCCATAGATCATAATTAGGAGGCTTGTTACTTATTCCATGTCAGTATCATTTAGTTATCTTTTATAGAATCCATATCATATACAGTTTACCTTTTATATAGATTATAATTCGTCTGATAGTTTATTTGGCTCTTATAATTTATTTCATTTATCTCAAAGAATAAAAATCTGCTTCTCTCTCTTTATCATTCATATAAAAAAAACCCTTTTTTTTAACCTCCTGTACCAGAGTCTGGCGTAGAGAGTACACTGTTAAAGCAGAACAATGGGGACTTGTTAATGGCAGAACAAGACAGGCTTTTGATTTCGGTATGTTCCTTTATCTGGTCAGTGTTGTCCGAGCACATGATAGACAGCTTGGTGTGAGCAGGATTCATTTATATACAATTTTTTTAGATATTAATATATTTTAAGTTTACCTGTAGAGACCTAATATTTTTAAGTTTACCTGTAGAGACCTAATATTTTTAAGTTTACCTGTAGAGACCTAATATTATCAAAGTTTACCTGTAGAGACTTAATATGTTTTAAGTTTACCTGTAGAGACCTAATATGTTTTAAGTTTACCTGTAGACACCTAATATGTTTTAAGTTTACCTGTATAAACCTAATATTATCAAAGTTTAACTGTAGAGACCTAATATTATCAAAGTTTACCTGTAGAGATGTAATATGTTTTAAGTTTACCTGTAGACACCTAATATGTTTTAAGCTTACCTGTAGAGACCTAATATTATCAAAGTTTACCTGTAGAGATGTAATATGTTTTAAGTTTACCTGTAGACACCTAATATGTTTTAAGCTTACCTGTAGAGACCTAATATTATCAAAGTTTACCTGTAGAGACTTAATATGTTTTAAGTTTACCTGTATAGAACTAATATGTTTTAAGTTTACCTGTATAGACTCATCAAAAATGATGAGAAAAGACATAAAATTTTTATCTTTTTTTTTAAACAGGCTTCTTTGTTGCGTATGGTTACTGATGAAAGATTGGATCATTTGCATATACAAGTAGTTATTGATGACAGATTGTATCTCTTATCTATTACAGCTATTCATTGATGAAAAATTTTATCTCTTGTCTGTCTCAGCTTGTTATAGATGAAAGCTTGTGTCTCTTGTCTGTCACAGCTTGTTATAGATGAAAGCTTGTGTCTCTTGTCTGTCACAGTTTGTTATAGATGAAAGCTTGTGTCTCTTGTCTGTCACAGTTTGTTATAGATGAAAGCTTGTGTCTCTTGTCTGTCACAGTTTGTTATAGATGAAAGCTTGTGTCTCTTGTCTGTCACAGTTTGTTATAGATGAAAGCTTGTGTCTCTTGTCTGTCATAGCTTGTTATAGATGAAAGCTTGTGTCTCTTGTCTGTCACAGTTTGTTATAGATGAAAGCTTGTATCTCTTGTCTGTCACAGCTTGTGTCTCTTGTCTGTCACAGCTTGTTATAGATGAAAGCTTGTGTCTCTTGTCTGTCACAGCTTGTTTATAGATGAAAGCTTGTGTCTCTTGTCTGTCACAGTTTGTTATAGATGAAAGCTTGTATCTCTTGTCTGTCACAGCTTGTGTCTCTTGTCTGTCACAGCTTGTTATAGATGAAAGCTTGTGTCTCTTGTCTGTCACAGTTTGTTATAGATGAAAGCTTGTGTCTCTTGTCTGTCACAGCTTGTTATAGATGAAAGCTTGTGTCTCTTGTCTGTCACAGTTTGTTATAGATGAAAGCTTTGTCTCTTGTCTGTCACAGCTTGTATCTCTTGTCTGTCACAGTTTGTTATAGATGAAAGCTTGTATCTCTTGTCTGTCACAGTTTGTTATAGATGAAAGCTTGTGTCTCTTGTCTGTCACAGTTTGTTATAGATGAAAGCTTGTGTCTCTTGTCTGTCACAGTTTGTTATAGATGAAAGCTTGTGTCTCTTGTCCATCATAGCTTGTTATAGATGAAAGCTTGTGTCTCTTGTCCATCATAGCTTGTTATAGATGAAAGCTTGTGTCTCTTGTCTGTCACAGTTTGTTATAGATGAAAGCTTGTGTCTCTTATCTGTCACAGTTTGTTATAGATGAAAGCTTGTGTCTCTTGTCCATCATAGCTTGTTATAGATGAAAGCTTGTGTCTCTTGTCTGTCACAGTTTGTTATAGATGAAAGCTTGTGTCTCTTGTCTGTCACAGTTTGTTATAGATGAAAGCTTGTGTCTCTTGTCTGTCACAGTTTGTTATAGATGAAAGCTTGTGTCTCTTGTCTGTCACAGCTTGTTATAGATGAAAGCTTGTGTCTCTTGTCTGTCACAGTTTGTTATAGATGAAAGCTTGTGTCTCTTGTCTGTCACAGTTTGTTATAGATGAAAGCTTGTGTCTCTTGTCTGTCACAGTTTGTTATAGATGAAAGCTTGTGTCTCTTGTCTGTCACAGTTTGTTATAGATGAAAGCTTGTGTCTCTTGTCTGTCACAGCTTGTTATAGATGAAAGCTTGTGTCTCTTGTCTGTCATAGCTTGTTATAGATGAAAGCTTGTGTCTCTTGTCTGTCACAGCTTGTTATAGATGAAAGCTTGTGTCTCTTGTCTGTCACAGCTTGTTATAGATGAAAGCTTGTTATTGATGAAAGTTTGTGTTTCTTGTCTGTCACAGCTTGTGTCTGTTGTCTGTCATAGCTTGTTATAGATGAAAGCTTGTGTCTCTTGTCTGTCACAGTTTGTTATAGATGAAAGCTTGTATCTCTTGTCTGTCACAGTTTGTTATAGATGAAAGCTTGTTATTGATGAAAGTTTGTGTTTCTTGTCTGTCACAGCTTGCGTCTGTTGTCTGTCATAGCTTGTTATAGATGAAAGCTTGTGTCTCTTGTCTGTCACAGCTTGTTATAGATGAAAGCTTGTTATTGATGAAAGTTTGTGTTTCTTGTCTGTCACAGCTTGTGTCTGTTGTCTGTCATAGCTTGTTATAGGAGAAAGCTTGTGTCTCTTGTCTGTCACAGCTTGTTATAGATGAAAGCTTGCGTCTCTTGTCTGTCACAGCTTGTGTCAGTTGTCTGTCATAGCTTGTTATAGATGAAAGCTTGTTATAGATGAAAGCTTGTATCTCTTGTCTGTCACAGCTTGTTATAGATGAAAGCTTGTGTCTCTTGTCTGTCATAGCTTGTTATAGATGAAAGCTTGCGTCTGTTGTCTGTCATTGCTTGTTATAGATGAAAGCTTGTGTCTGTTGTCTGTCACAGCTTGTTATAGATGAAAGCTTGCGTCTGTTGTCTGTCACAGCTTGTTATAGATGAAAGCTTGCGTCTGTTGTCTGTCACAGCTTGTTATAGATGAAAGCTTGTGTCTCTTGTCTGTCACAGCTTGTTATAGATGCAAGCTTGTGTCTCTTGTCTGTCACAGGTTGTTATAGATGAAAGCTTGTGTCTCTTGTCTGTCACAGCTTGTGTCTCTTGTCTGTCACAGCTTGTTATAGATGAAAGCTTGTGTCTCTTGTCTGTCACAGCTTGTTATAGATGAAAGTTTGTTATTGATGAAAGTTTGTGTTTCTTGTCTGTCACAGCTAATGTCTGAAGAGAACGTGAACAGGGAAGCTTTCTTCAAGCCCAGCTTAAACAAATTCTCCTTGACCTTTGACCCTGAGTTGGAGAACATGTACAGACATGGATACAAAGACTGGTGAGGAAATTGTGAAAGCTTGTAAACACACAACACTGTATGAGAGCTTATACACATGAATGTACAACACTGTATGAGAGCTTTTACACATGAATGTACAACACTGTATGAGAGCTTGTACATATGAATGTACAACACTCTATGAGAGCTTGTACATATGAATGTATAACAGTGTATGAGAGCTTGTAAACACACAACAGTGTATGAGAGCTTGTAAACACACAACAGTGTATGAGAGCTTGTAAACACACAACAGTGTATGAGAGCTTGTAAACATACAACAGTGTATGAGAGCTTGTAAACACACAACAGTGTATGAGAGCTTGTAAACACACAACAGTGTATGAGAGCTTGTACACATGAATGTACAACAGTGTATGAGAGCTTGTACACATGAATGTACAACAGTGTATGAGAGCTTGTAAACACACAACAGTGTATGAGAGCTTGTAAAACACACAACAATGTATGAGAGCTTGTAAACACACAACAATGTATGAGAGCTTGTAAACATACAACAGTGTATGAGAGCTTGTACACATGAATGTACAACAGTGTATGAGAGCTTGTACACATGAATGTACAACAGTGTATGAGAGCTTATACACATGAATGTACAACACTCTATGAGAGCTTGTACATATGAATGTATAACAGTGTATGAGAGCTTGTAAACACACAACAGTGTATGAGAGCTTGTAAACACACAACAGTGTATGAGAGCTTGTACACATGAATGTACAACAGTGTATGAGAGCTTGTACACATGAATGTACAACAGTGTATGAGAGCTTGTACACATGAATGTACAACAGTGTATGAGAGTTTGTACATATAAATGTACAACAGTGTATGAGAGCTTGTACACATGAATGTACAACAGTGTATGAGAGTTTGTACATATAAATGTACAACAGTGTATGAGAGCTTGTACACATGAATGTACAACAGTGTATGAGAGTTTGTACATATAAATGTACAACAGTGTATGAGAGCTTGTACACATGAATGTACAACAGTGTATGAGAGTTTGTACATATAAATGTACAACAGTTTATGAGAGAAGGATCTAATAGCACAGAAGCATCATCAGTTAGATCTTTGCTAGCAGGTATTCACATAGTTTGTTTTGTCACTTCAGTGAATTTATAACAAACATTCACTTGTCATGCCTCGTTATAATGCAGCTTTAAAATCTATAACAGAGATGAGAGTTGTCTAACAGAGATGAGAGTTGTCTGACAGAGATGTGAGTTGTCTGACAGAGATGTGAGTTGTCTAACAGAGATGTGAGTTGTCTGACAGTGGTATCAGTTGACTGATAGTGATGCACAAGTTCTTTTCAGATTTTGTGATTGTCACTTGACCTAATGGTTTACAGTGTTTACACATAAATGTTTAGCACAGTCTCAACTATCCTTCACTTCTTATTTTCCTATATATTATCTGTACTGTAATCTTATAAAATCTGATAAAGTTTATTTGAAACATGTCCCAGTCTGTTTTCTGTATTCTGTATCTGTCATTTAATACTTGGTATTCATAATTTTTAAAATGCTTCTGTTGCAGCCACTTGTTCCAGGAGACCATGTTGTCATCGCCACGATATCAGACAGCAGTGGAGGCAGTCACCGCCTTGGTTGCCTTGCTTATCCTGGTTATTTGCCTCCATGTCATGTTTGACTTTGCTCGGACCACGGGCCTGATTGTTGTTACGGTGGTGGGGCTGTTGGTGGAAGCTGTTGTGCTCCTGGATGCTTTATCCAATATCGTCTTCTTAGAGGTTTCGTAAATGTTTTTTCTCATGTGTCAACGATCATCAGATATCATGACGATCAAATGAACAAACTTTTTTTTTTTAAACTGAAAGAATTGGGCACAGAGGTCCATCTGACATTCTGTCCTTCATTTCAAAGCATTCACTTTGATGTAAACATTGAACATTATTTTAATATTGGTATAATATAAACATGTCAAAAGATAATAAAATATCAAATAAAAATTAATTACATTTCACCCGTCAGTCACATATTCACCCTCATAACATGACTTGTATATCCATTTAATAAAATCACTTTTAACACTCTCTCACTTCAGTTACATTCAAGCCTGTACTCATAACCAAAATTAATGGAGCCATTCTGTCAGCTTACATTGATGACCATAACTAAAATTACTGGAGCCATTCTGTCAGCTTATATTGATGACCATAACCAAAATTACTGGAGCCATTCTGTCAGCTTACATTGATGACCATAACTAAAATTACTGGAGCCATTCTGTCAGCTTGTACTGATCACCAAGGAGCCACCCATTAATTATGTCAATAATTTTTTAGCCAGTTTTTTTCTGCCCCCTCACATCCCCCCTCCCCCTTTCAACAACTGTCAAGAATTCATGCACACCCCTCCCCCAAATAAAATTATGTCAAAAAATTGGACTAAATGACTAAAAATACACATTGTTTTCATACTAGAATGTAGTTTTACTCGTGAACAAAGTTCCACTTAAAGATAATCTAACTCTGTGTAGGCAACAGCTCATAGCTGATAGCTCAAACCAAAGAATAGCTGCAAGCCTTGTTAGACAGGATCTTAGAAAAAAGTGAGGAGAAAGGACTTAGTTTAAGAAGACAGAGGTCATGGCCATATCCAAGAAAGAAACACCAGCCAAATGTTGCATCAAAGTAAAAGGCACAGAACTAAAGCAAGTGGACAAATTCAAGTATTTAGGAACAATAATAACACAAGACGGAAGATGATAACCAGAAATAGGGAGCGGCATAGCCTAGGCCAAGTCAGCATTGAATGAAAATGAAAAAACACACTGTGTAATAAAGCCATGTCGATGAACACCAGGAAGAGAGTTATTCAGTGTTACATTGAACCCATATTGTTATGTGAATGCGAAGCATGGACATTAACAAAGAGCAGTCAAAATCTACTGGAAGCAGCAGAAATGTGGTTCCTAAGAAAAATGATGAGATTACCATGGAAGGTCAAGAAAACAAATGAAGAGGTTCTAAGTCAGGCTGGGAAAAAGAGAGAAATTATGTCAAAATTCAGAACACAGCAGTCCAGATTTGTAGAACATATTTTAAGAAGAGACAAGCTGAAACATCTAGTGACAGCAGGAAAACTGGATGGAAAAAAGGGACAGAGGAAGACAAGATACTTGACAGACTAAAAGAGTGGTGCATAATATGATCCAAAACACATCTAATAGAGGGAGCAAAGGATAGATGGGTGTGGAAGTCAGCGACAATCAACACCTGATTGGCATGAATTAAATTTCTGTTTTCTGTATTCTGTATCTGTCATTTAATACTTGGTATTCATAATTTTTAAAATGCTTCTGTTGCAGCCACTTGTTCCAGGAGACCATGTTGTCATCGCCACGATATCAGACAGCAGTGGAGGCAGTCACCGCCTTGGTTGCCTTGCTTATCCTGGTTATTTGCCTCCATGTCATGTTTGACTTTGCTCGGACCACGGGCCTGATTGTTGTTACGGTGGTGGGGCTGTTGGTGGAAGCTGTTGTGCTCCTGGATGCTTTATCCAATATCGTCTTCTTAGAGGTTTCGTAAATGTTTTTTCTCATGTGTCAACGATCATCAGATATCATGACGATCAAATGAACAAACTTTTTTTTTTTAAACTGAAAGAATTGGGCACAGAGGTCCATCTGACATTCTGTCCTTCATTTCAAAGCATTCACTTTGATGTAAACATTGAACATTATTTTAATATTGGTATAATATAAACATGTCAAAAGATAATAAAATATCAAATAAAAATTAATTACATTTCACCCGTCAGTCACATATTCACCCTCATAACATGACTTGTATATCCATTTAATAAAATCACTTTTAACACTCTCTCACTTCAGTTACATTCAAGCCTGTACTCATAACCAAAATTAATGGAGCCATTCTGTCAGCTTACATTGATGACCATAACTAAAATTACTGGAGCCATTCTGTCAGCTTATATTGATGACCATAACCAAAATTACTGGAGCCATTCTGTCAGCTTACATTGATGACCATAACTAAAATTACTGGAGCCATTCTGTCAGCTTGTACTGATCACCAAGGAGCCACCCATTAATTATGTCAATAATTTTTTAGCCAGTTTTTTTCTGCCCCCTCACATCCCCCCTCCCCCTTTCAACAACTGTCAAGAATTCATGCACACCCCTCCCCCAAATAAAATTATGTCAAAAAATTGGACTAAATGACTAAAAATACACATTGTTTTCATACTAGAATGTAGTTTTACTCGTGAACAAAGTTCCACTTAAAGATAATCTAACTCTGTGTAGGCAACAGCTCATAGCTGATAGCTCAAACCAAAGAATAGCTGCAAGCCTTGTTAGACAGGATCTTAGAAAAAAGTGAGGAGAAAGGACTTAGTTTAAGAAGACAGAGGTCATGGCCATATCCAAGAAAGAAACACCAGCCAAATGTTGCATCAAAGTAAAAGGCACAGAACTAAAGCAAGTGGACAAATTCAAGTATTTAGGAACAATAATAACACAAGACGGAAGATGATAACCAGAAATAGGGAGCGGCATAGCCTAGGCCAAGTCAGCATTGAATGAAAATGAAAAAACACACTGTGTAATAAAGCCATGTCGATGAACACCAGGAAGAGAGTTATTCAGTGTTACATTGAACCCATATTGTTATGTGAATGCGAAGCATGGACATTAACAAAGAGCAGTCAAAATCTACTGGAAGCAGCAGAAATGTGGTTCCTAAGAAAAATGATGAGATTACCATGGAAGGTCAAGAAAACAAATGAAGAGGTTCTAAGTCAGGCTGGGAAAAAAGAGAGAAATTATGTCAAAATTCAGAACACAGCAGTCCAGATTTGTAGAACATATTTTAAGAAGAGACAAGCTGAAACATCTAGTGACAGCAGGAAAACTGGATGGAAAAAAGGGACAGGGGAAGACAAGATACTTGACAGACTAAAAGAGTGGTGCATAATATGATCCAAAACACATCTAATAGAGGGAGCAAAGGATAGATGGGTGTGGAAGTCAGCGACAATCAACACCTGATTGGCATGAATTAAATTTCTGTTGATTGGTTTATTTATTGTACACAAATGACATGTTGACATCAGTTTATCGTGAAGCTCCTCCCCCTACCCATTGTCAATCATTGTCAAACTTTTTCAATATTCCCACCTCTTGTGTTGACACAAAACCACCCCTGAACAGATCCGAAGCTGAGATCCTGATGTTTATAAGTTACCAACACTTCACCGAACACAGTTTGTGCAGACAGGTTTATGGCATTGATTAAGAAATATTTATAATCTCCATGTTTAAAATTATGCATTCATGTACCATGAGAAGATGTTTTGCTTACCTGCCTTGTTATATCAACTACACTGTGTAATCCTTTCTGTCTCTTTCAAATATTTCTTAAACCAGTTTTAGCATTTCACTTCTTTATGAGAGTTTTCTTAAGCAAGTAGCTTATATAATACATTTCTTGTTATACATCACATAGATCTTTATCAGATGTGGATGTCATGAATATTTATAAACATTTTGGCAGATTCCATGCACTGATAAAAGGCTGTGGAGCTGGTACATCAAACATATGAATCTGGCTCCATCTCCTCTCTTTTCTCCCTATCCAACTCCACTTCCTTCATAAATGGGAAATTTCTTCCCACATCACCCAAGATGTCTTGCGGCTCCGACTGCTTCTATGATTGACTCATCCATGCTGATGCTGGCTGACTCCTTCATAGATGGTACATTTCTGCTGACTCAAGCCAAAACTGTTTTCAGCTATAAACTCAACAGACCAGGCTCCATAATATAAACTCCACAGACCGGGCTCCATAATATAAACTCAACAGACCGGGCTCCATAATATAAACTCAACAGACCAGGCTCCATAATATAAACTCAACAGACCGGGCTCCATAATATAAACTCAACAGACCGGGCTCCATAATATAAACTCAACAGACCGGGCTCCATAATATAAACTCCACAGTTCAAGCTCCACAGTATAAACTCCACAGACCGGGCTCCATAATATAAACTCCTAAACTCCATAGCCCAAGTTCCACAATATAAACTCCACAGCCCAAGCTCCACTACCATCTGCCCAGTGTGTTTCCAGGTGCAGTCTGCAACACTACTTTAGTTTGCTTCACAGGGTACAGATTCACATGTTAATCATGGTGGTGAAGCTTGCACAGAAGCTTGCTGCCTGTCTCTACTCCTGAAAATAAGAAAAAAAACCCACCATAGTTCACCTTCAGGATGAACTGACACCTGCTCCATCATCTCCACTACAAGCATTATCAACCAGAAAGTCAAGTCATCATCTCCACTACAAGCATTATCCACCAGAAAGTCAAGTCCATCATCTCCACTACAGGCATTATCCACCAGAAAGTCAGGTTCATCATCTCCACTACAAGCATTATCCACCAGAAAGTCAAGTTCATCATCTCCACTACAAGCATTATCCACCAGAAAGTCAAATTCATCATCTCCACTACAAGCATTATCCACCAGAAAGTCAAGTCCATCATCTCCACTACAACCATTATCCACCAGAAAGTCAAGTTCATCATCTCCACTACAAGCATTATCCACCAGAAAGTCAAATTCATCATCTCCACCACAGACATCTACCAAAAAGTCATGTTCATCATCTCCACTACAAGCATTATCCAACAAAAAGTCATGTCCATCATCTCCACTACAAGCATTATCCACCATAAATTCAAGTTTATCATCTCCACTACAAGCATTATCTACCAGAAAGTCAAGTTCATCATCTCCACCACAGACATCTACCACCAAAAAGTCATGTTCATCATCTCCATTACAAGCATTATCCACCAAAAAGTCATGTTCATCATCTCCACTACAAACATCCACCAGAAAGTCAAATTCATCATCTCCACTACAGACATCCACCAAAAAGTCATGTTCATCATCTCCACTACAAGCATTATCCACCAAAAAGTCATGTTCATCATCTCCACTACAAGCATTATCCACCAAAAAGTCATGTTCATCATCTCCACTACAGACATCCACCAGAAAGTCAAATTCATCATCTCCACTACAGATATCCACCAAAAAGTCAAGTCCATCATCTCCACTACAAGCTTTATCCACCAGAAAGTCAAGTCCATCATCTCCACTACAAGCTTTATCCACCAAAAAGTCAAGTCCATCATCTCCACTACAAGCTTTATCCACCAGAAAGTCAAGTTCATCATCTCCACTACAGACATTATTCCTGGCAACTGTTTCCTAAAATTATGAATGCATTTACAGTTGCAATTATGTACAGTTGCAGTTATGTACAGTTGCAATTATGTACAGTTGCAATTATGTACAGTTACAATTATGTACAGTAAATGATAGAAAATTGTGGCTGTTTTGTTTTCAGACTTGTCTCATCATATTTTCAGGCCAAGAAAGCAAAGTTTCCAATGCTCTTCAACATCACCCTATCCTGGTACTTCCGAAATGCCTTAGGTGTCATAGTCGCAACCATCCCGGCCTTCCTGGTGTACATCAGTCTGTCATGTGACCTGGCCATCAGCGACAACTGGCACGACCGCTTCTTCTGCTTCAGCATGGTCGTTGCCCTGCTGCAGTACTGCAACTACACCATGTTGCGTTCTTTTGCGAAGAACATCACAGCCATATTGGTGGGTTCCATTCTTATCATACTCCTCTTTCTCCACCCGTGTACCTTTCCTTGGAGCGACAACCCAGAGGGGACAACGTCAAACTCATCAAACTACAATACCACCCCAACATCCTTCTCAACAACTTCAACTCATAGTCCTATCCCGGAGCATCTGTTCTCCGGAAGAAATATGCTCCGTTTTGAAATTATCCTCAACACGCTTTTACTGCTGTTTCTAATCTGTGTTATCAATTACGAGTTTGAGAATTCCTACCGCCTCAGCTTCAACGCCAGCGTCAAAGCTCAGAGAGACAAAGAAAATATGCAGCTCAACAAAGACCAAGCCGATTGGTTGTTGCATAACATTATACCCGCCCACCTGGCGGAACTGTTCAAAACCAATAAGAGTTATTCTCGTAATCATCAGGATGTTGGGGTCATCTTTGCTTCGATTGTCAACTTTGATGAATTCTATGATGAGATGTATGCAGGAGGGCGAGAATACCTGAGAGTGCTGAATGAGTTAGTGAGCGACTATGAGGTCATGTTGAATGAACCACGTTTCAAAGATGTTGAAAAGATTAAAACAATAAGCTCGTCTTTCATGGCAGCAGCCGGACTAAACGAGGAAAGCCGAGCTCAGAATAAACACCCGCATGCTCATCTCTATGCCCTGATGGAGTTTGCGATGGAGCTACAGGAAGTAGTTGCTCGTTTCAACGAGAGTATATTCAATTTCAGTTTCATTCTGAACATTGGCTACAACTATGGCCCCGTGACCGCTGGAGTTATAGGCACAACTAAGCTGCTGTACGATATCTGGGGCGATACAGTGAACATCGCCAGCCGAATGTATTCCACAGGCGAAGACAATCGGATTCAAGTTCCTCAGAGTACAGCTGAACTTCTGGGTGATATGTTTGAATTCTCCTACAGGGACGAGATTGCTGTTAAGGGCAAAGGCAATATGAAAACTTACCTGTTGGTAAGGAAGAGGCCAGGTGCACACTGGGAGTAAAAGCAGGTTCATTATTTTTATCATTACTTTGACTGTTTTGTCGCCAAGTGTTATTTTGGCGCGGTATAAATAATATTTCATTTTGAATCAGATTGTGTGCTTGGGTGCAAGAGATTTTTCGAGTTTTTCTTGAGAAAGTGAAGCCCGCATTCAGATTTTCATTAGAAAAAAGTTTTATCACAACTTTTTAAAACATTTATCATCATCATCCTGTGCCATCTCCCCCCAGAAGGTTGTATGTGATGGCTGTTCAACTTGCCCTGTCCATTGTTTTGAAAGTGCACCTGGTCATACTGAATTAAGTGGACATCTTTATGTTTCTCACCAGTCTATCCCATTGTCATCTTCTTGCTTTTTTTTCCTTTAATTTTTCCCTTCAGTATGATTTTTATTATTGTACTTGTGCCAAATAATATAAGCAAAATATTATAACTGTCTGGTTTGTTGTTAGTTTTCTTTTCAGTCTGGGCTTTAGGCTAACCATGTAGTGTCCAGTGTGAATGTGTTGACCCAATTTCTGCACACATACTTTTAGTTAGGGTTAGTGTCAAGGCCCACAAGATGTGAGGCAGGTGGTGTGTGAGTAGCCTTGGCTGCAGAAGATTCTTCTTATGTCTTATATCCTTCCCTGCCGTTAAACGTCACATAGGGCTCGCAAACTAGTTCGCCAATTTTTCCTGTCTTCGGTGAGTCTTTCAACCTCATCAAGGGATTTTATGCCTGTTAATTTGGCCTCTCTTAACAATGTCCTCTTCAGAGCTTCACGTGGTCTGCCTCTTTTTCTTTGGCCTGTTGTGTTCCACTTGATAGCTTGTTTTGGGATTCTCTGATCGTTTCTTCTCATCATGTGACCAACATATGTCCATCTCCTTTTCCTGATCACCCATGAGACTGGTTGTTGTTCAGTCATCTGTCTCATCTCTGCATTGTTCTTGAATCCGTTCCACTTGATGCCGAAGATGCAGAAGATTGGTAAAGATTGGTGAAGCTTTATTGTTGATATCCATCAGTGCCACATTCAGTGAGTAAAGTAAGGCCATATGTGCTGTACTTGGTGTTAAAAATTCAACTCTGTCACCACAAAATTCTATAAGAATCGAGTAAATAAAATCTGGCACATTTCCTAAGCAGCATTGACCTTCAAGAGTCTTGAGAACATGTGGCACTTAAAAGTTATAAGCACAAAAACCAAGTTAATTTTATTCAATTCAAATGTGATATCCACCGTCATTTATGCATGTGAAAGCTGGAAAACAACTAAAGAAATAAACAAGAAATTAGACTCTTTTGAAAACAAATGCCTAAGGAAAATACATGATATAAAGTGGAACAAATTCAAGAACAACACAGAAATAAGACAGATGAGCAAACAACAACCTGTCTCATGGGTGATCAGAAAAAGGAGATGGACACATATCGGTCATGTGATGATAAGAAACAATCAGGAAATCACAGTAAAGGCTATCAAGTGGAACACAACAGGCTGAAGAAAAAGAGGTTGACCACATGAAACTCTAAAGAGGACATTGTTAAGAGAGGCCAAGTTAGCAGGCATGAAATCCTTTGATGAGTTTGAAAAGCTCACCGAAAACAGGAAAATGTGGCCAACTACCATGTGAACCCTATGTGACATCTAATGGCACGGGAAGGATGTAAGATGTTTCCTAACTGCTAGTCCATCAATCCTATACCCCAGCTTCAGCAAATGCTTGTTCACATAGGACATCTGTGCAGAGCAGTAGATCTGTGACTGTCCTCCTCCCATCACTCTCCTGAAGGACATTCCTGGACATGAGAGAGATGTTTCCCAAACACAGCAGGATCTGAACTCATACATGCAGGATCTGAGCTCATTCATGCAGGATCTGAACTCATTCATGCAGGATCTAAGCTCATTCATGCAGGATCTGAACTCATTCATGCAGGATCTAAGCTCATTCATGCAGGATCTGAACTCATTCATGCAGGATCTGAACTCATGCATGCATGCAGGATCTAAACTCATTCATGCAGGATCTGAACTCATGCATGCAGGATCTAAACTCATGCATGCAGGATCTGAACTCATTCATGCAGGATCTGAACTCATGCATGCATGCAGGATCTGAACTCATTCATGCAGGATCTGAACTCATGCATGCATGCAGGATCTGAACTCATTCATGCAGGATCTGAACTCATGCATGCAGGATCTAAACTCATGCATGCAGGATCTGAACTCATTCATGCAGGATCTGAACTCATGCATGCATGCAGGATCTGAACTCATTCATGCAGGATCTGAACTCATTCATGCAGGATCTAAGCTCATGCATGCAGGATCTGAACTCATTCATACAGGATCTAAACTCATTCATGCAGGATCTAAACTCATGCATGCAGGATCTAAGCTCATGCATGCAGGATCTGAACTCATGCATGCAGGATCTGAACTCATGCATGCAGGATCTAAGCTCATGCATGCAGGATCTGAACTCATACATGCAGGATCTAAACTCATTCATGCAGGATCTAAACTCATTCATGCAGGATCTGAACTCATGCATGCAGGATCTGAACTCATTCATGCAGGATCTAAGCTCATTCATGCAGGATCTGAACTCATGCATGCAGGATCTGAACTCATTCATGCAGGATCTAAACTCATTCATGCAAGATCTGAACTCATGCATGCATGCAGGATCTAAACTCATGCATGCAGGATCTGAACTCATGCATGCAGGATCTGAACTCATGCATGCAGGATCTGAATTGCACTCACTGTCGAGCTCAGTGTCAAGTAACTTGTTCATTTTCCTGAGCTTAGATAATGACTTTGGGAGGACATCTTGTAACCCCCAAAACATCTTTGGGAGGACATCTTGTAACCCCCAGAACATCTTTGGGAGGACATCTTGTAACCCCCAAAACATCTTTGGGAGGACATCTTGTAACCCCCAGAACATCTTTGGGAGGACATCTTGTAACCCCCAAAACATCTTTGGGAGGACATCTTGTAACCCCCAAAACATCCATCCCCATGATACTCAAGTTGTAGGGTTTGGCTGTTATATCACACGTACTTTCATGAGATTAATGCTCATTACAAACTCTTGATTCATTTAATAAAACAATCTTCAAACTTTGGAGCAGGAAACTTTAAACTTAGTTTTGGGCTTTCAATGAGTGATTTTATTTAAATGATGTACAGTCCAAAGATACAAACATAGCTTTCTTATGTGATAATCAGGCAGCGCTCAAGGCTGTACAGGATGAAGTGGAGGACCACCTAACAAGGATGTCGTGGAGAAATTAAATCATTTGTCCACGAAAAACAGGATGGCACTACAGTGGATCCCTGCACCCTGTGGCAGTGCAGGGAACGAAGTATTTGATAGATTAGCAAAGGAGGGCACAAGGAAAGAACAATTCAGACACAGAATATCGCAAAAAGAAGTTTAAAAGGAGATGTCAAAACACCTGGAGGCAGAGGACAAACAGCAGATGCCCACGGGACCCAAAAAGTCTCAACAAACAACAACAAACCACAATCTTCAGGTTATGAGCTGGACACTGTAGACTCAGTCCTCATCTCCACCAGGTAAAGGCTGTGCCAACAGCCCAGTGCTTGTGCCAAAATGGCCTCTACAAGGTAAAGGCTGTGCCAACAGCCCAGTGCATGTGCCAAAATGGCCTCTACAAGGTAAAGGCTGTGCCAACAGCCCAGTGCTTGTGCCAAAATGGCCTCTACAAGGTAAAGGCTGTGCCAACAGCCCAGTGCATGTGCCAAAATGGCCCCCAGACTCCTGAACAGACCTCCACTACATACAGACACATCAGAGCCCAGGTATGGCCCTGAGAGAGAAGCACGGAGGAGAAACTCCGGAGTTCCTATAAAGACCTCCTGCTGACAGCAGGATTCATGAGGACAACCCAACTTCATATTTAGAAAGCTGAGCATACAAAACTGAACACGGAAGAAGGAGATGTAATTGACTGATGTTAATGGAAATTAAAATGTGTGTGCAGCAGGTGGACCAACAAACCCAGTGCATACTTTTGCTGCATCTTTTAACCCGTGCCTGTCCTGTCTCAAAGATTTCTTAGATAAACTGGTTTTAGTTGTGTGAGCCAGAGCTGCAGTTTTTCTTAATTAAGAGTCTGATGTAAAGCAACAAAATTTATTGTTACGTATCTTACATCCTCCCCGTGCCGTTAAACGTCACATAGGGCTCACATTGTAGTTCACTGTGCTTTTCTGTCTTTGACAAGGTTTTAAACCTTGTCAAGGAATCTTACGCCCACTAATGTAGCCTCTCTATATGTTTCTTATATGAACAGCATATTTGTAGAATGTCTGGAATAGAGTGAAGGATGTATGATAAAGGCCAGAATGTCAGACGGGCCTGCATGCCCAATTCTTAACCCTTTTGAAATAAAGATCAATCAGTCTCTCAACATTCTCTTCAGAGTTTCTCACGTGGTCGACCTCTTTTTCTTTCTCATGTTTTAGTACTTATAGAGTTAAAGAAATATAAATTACTTATCAGTTCATTAGTTCTTACCCTAAGCCATTCAAATGGCTTTTTATAAAAATAAAGATAAAAAATAACTCTGATTGGTTTTGTCCTGTAGCTGGGAATTTTAAATTGACATAAATGCTAAAAATATGTATTGCATCATTTCCTAGCAAAAGGTTGTGGCTGTGATGTTTGATAAAAGAAATGTTCATTTGTTGCGGGTGTTGCTTGGTAGGCTGAGAGTTAAAATTCTTTTGTGTGCTGGTGACTTCATTTAACATAGTCTCGGGGGCCAAAAACTTCAATCATGCTTTACTCAAAGCTGCATTGTGAGGAGGAGATCTTTCTGTTACCTGAGCAAACAACTTATGTCATATGATGGCCATCGATTATCAACTTAACCTTCATCTTGCTCACATTGTGACTTGTACAGAGCATAACCATGGCCAGTAAAACATTGCAAACCAGAGCCAGTTGATTTTGAACTGCTTTTAACTGGCTGTTTAACTTAGTGCCTACATTAAGATCATGTGCAGGAGATTCTGCTATAAAGAGTGAACCAAATAGAGAACTTCACAGATCATCAGAGGAAGTACACACACACACATGCATCACCTCTTCCCAGTTAGTTGTGTTGTGTTGTGTAGCAACATTTTATGACATTTTTCTATAATTTCATCAGGATTTTTTGTCAGTTTTTTTTTTCTGAAGCAAAATCAGCAGGCTGTTTGCTGTGCAATTCATAGATCTGTGAGCTAGAAGTATTCTCCAATATAAGCTTATATTCAGTTTGTGAAGATATTATTAACACTGATGTTTTATCATGATATCACAGAATGACATTGATGCTGTGATTTTTTTATTTTAATCATGATATTCTGTAATTTGTTACAGAATATCATAACCACAATGATGTTTTATCATGATGTTTTATATAAAACTATCACAGAATGACATTAACAATGATTTTCATTTATTGTGGTTTTTCTGATTTTAACTGTCACAAAATGACATAACATTGTGATGTTTTTAATATTATATTCTTTGTAAGTCATCACAGAATGACATAAATTCTTTGTATTTTAACATTCTTTATAAACCATCACAAACAACAGAAACATTGTGATGTTTGACATTATTTTCTGCATTAACCACATCAAAATGGCATTCACACTTCGATGTTTCATAAAGACAGCATTTAAGAATGTGACAAGCATTCTGGGAGGATGTTCTGTTTAAAACTGTCATAAAATTACTTTAACATCATGATATTTTGTTATGATATCCTATATCATTCTATAACATAACAATATTAATAATGTGAATGGTTTTACTGCAATATTCTGTGTAATGAATTATTGGATACATGCTGTGGAAAGTACCAGAGAGGACATATCTTTCCTTGGTGTCAGGTGCTATCTTCTTACATCCTCCTCATGCTGTTAAACATCACATAGGGCTCACATTGTAGTTCACCTTGCTTTTTTGTCTTTAACAAGCTTTTAAACCTCGTCAAGGAATCTTATGTCCACTAATGTAGCCTCTCTCAACGTTCTCTTTAGAGTTTCACGTGGTCATAGTTGTTTGCCATGATTTTCTGTTCTCGGTGAGTCTTTCAACTTCATCAAGGGATGTTATGCCCACTAAACTGGCCTCTCTTAACAGTGTCCTCTTTAGAGTTTCACGTGGTCGACCTCTTGCTCTTCTGCCTGTTGTGCTCCACTTGATAGCTTGTTTTGGTATTCTCTGATTGTTTCTTCTCATCACATGACCTACATATGTCCATCTCCTTTTTCTGATCACCCATGAGACAGGTTGTTGTTTGCTCATCTGTCTTATCTCTACAATGCTGTAATGTAACTGAATACGCATTCCTGGCTACCCGTGATATAGCCTAATGGAGTGCACTTTCCTGGGCATAGTCCAGTTGAATGCACTTTCCTGGGCATAGTCCAGTTGAATGCACTTTCCTGGGTATAGTCTAGTTGAATGCACTTTCCTGGGCATAGTCTAACTTAGCGTTCCCCAAAGTTAGTGTCAGCACCTCCCTGTGAGCTTTGGAAAGGACCAGAAGGGGTTGTGGAAGAAAAGGAGGTGGGGAACATTGAGGATAATCGAAACAACAGATGGGGCCAGTAATGCCTTCCTTCTTAACACTTTTCAACCCGATAATGATAAACGTGTGTCCCTATATGCAGGAAACTCTCTACCGTAGAGAGCGGAACAACAACACAACTCCTTCAGATCATCAGAGGAAGTACCTCCCCTCAGACAAGTGTTTTGGCCCTTTAAACTCCTGACACTCTAAGGGGGGTGGGCCCCTCTGGGTCATGACTCCCAGAGGTCTTGTGAGTTGTTGCTGCTTTTTTTTTCCCGGTTCTGGGATCGAACCCATGATCTTCCAATTGCCACTGCACTTTCTGAAGTGCGTCTTTTAGCGATTTAGCTACGGAGGACTGGTATTGGTTGTGGTAAATGAAATTACTTATGTTCCCAATGCTTGTTTCGCATACTCCACAGCCAGCATGAGGCCTTTTCTGCTGTTTCTGAAAGGCTTCTCAATGCCCTTGCTCTTGCTTGTCCCTTTATGCCCAGTTGCTTACATAGGTCATATGCAGATGTTGCTACGAATCCTCTTGCTCCCACTTCTACAGCTATCACTTTTGCCCTGATTCCTGCCCCCTGCCTCAGTTGCTTGACCAGGTCATTGTACTTCGCCAGCTTGAATAAATGCTGCTCCTCTATTCTAGTTTCGTATGGGACCGTAAGCTCGATCATTATTAATTCCTGTTTTTCTGTGGAGTACACTACAATGTCCGGTCGCATTCCTGTGTTCTTGATGGCAGTCGGGTATTCTCTTCTTTCTGGAAGGTCTGCTGTCACTTCCCAGTCATTTGTACCATCTAGCAGTGATGGTAAGGGAATGTCCCTGATTTCAATATTTGATGTCATACCAGCACCTATGAAGTATTTAGGTGGGACCTCAACTCTTTTGCTGTTATTTGCTTTATCGTTTGCCCTGTCTGCGATGGCTACTAGTTCCTGCATCATCCCTATATGAAACTCATCCATCACATTAAAAGTTGAGAGAATAATGCAGTAGATGGTCGACCACATGAAACTCTAAAGAGGACATTGTTAAGAGAGTCCAATTTAGTAGGCATAAAATGTCTTGGTAAGGTTGAAAAACTCGCTTAAAACAGGAAAACTTGGCAAACTACCATGTGAGCCATATGTGACATTTAATAGCACAGGATGTAAGATGAGTTATAAATGTATTTCTTCATATTTTTAAATAAACTGGTTTGTTAGCTGAAGTTTTTAGTTGCGTAATACATATCCTATAGGCCAATGTACGAATAGTGCATAACGGAAGGGAGTGTTGAGGATATTTTCTGGGAGAAAAGGGAGTGGCAGCCTGAACAAGACTGGGAAACACTGGTTTAACTGGAATGCACTTTCCTGGGCACCCATGGTGTAACCAAACTGAGTGCACTTTCATGAGCACCCATGGTGTAGCCTGAGTGCACTTTCATGGGCACCCATGGTGTAGACTGAGTGCACTTTCCTGGGCACCCATGGTGTAACCAAACTGAGTGCACTTTCATGGGCTCTCATGGTGTAACCAAACTGAGTGCACTTTCATGGGCACCCATGGTTTAGCTTAACTGAGTGCACTTTCATGGGCACCCATGGTTTAGCCTAACTGAGTGCACTTTCATAGGAACCCATGATGTGGCCTAACAGAATGTACTTTTCTGGATACTCATGGTATAGCTTGACCTGAATGCATATTTCCCATAATACACTTCCTTATGGTCGCTGCTAAGATGTGCTTGGCATGGGGTCTGGACGAGTGAGTATAGATGTGTTTCATACTGAAATAAGTGAGTGAGTTTCTGAATAAGAGAAGGAGAGAGAGAGGATGTAAGTCACTTGACCATAGAAACTAAACTTCCACATAAAATGTAATACTTTCTTACTGATGTCTTTATGACAGAGATCACTTTGTTTTGTTTATATCATCCAATCTGTGATAAGTAATATTAATATTTTACTCATCACAAACTTTTCAAATAACTTTGTTTTCTAAGGCAGTTTAAATTTTATATTTTAGCTTTTTATTCTTTATGTGATGTGGGTATTTCAAATGTAGCTTTATTTTTTTTTTCTGGTTTATAACTGAGTAACAGTGATTTTGTGCTGCCAGGAAAGCTGCAATAAATGATAAGCCAGATTTTTCACATGAAACATGCCATCCTTTCAGGAATTAAAAAAAAATCTTCATAAATGATAGAGAAGAGACAGAGGTAGAAGAGGCCGAGGAAGACAGAGAGAAAAGATATTTGATGGTTTTGACATCCTGGCACAGGAAATGCTTAGTCACAAGCCTGTTAAGATGCTACAAGGGATCAAGGGTATGGAAGGATATGATATCCTTTGCATATCGACAGGGACCTTGGTAGAGAAAAAGTACATTTTCATATGAGGTTGTTGGGTTCATTCTGTCTGAGTGAATTCAAGATTAAAGCGGAGAAAGGAGCATGCAAGATTAAAGCGGAGAAAGGAGCATGCAAGATTAAAGCAGAGAAAGGAGCATGCAAGATTAAAGCAGAGAAAGGAGCATGCAACAGTCTCAGAGGGATCAGGAGAAAAGGTGGACATAGGTGGGCCATATGATGAGAAGAAACAGAGAATCACAAAGCAAACTGTCAGATGGGAAACATCTGGAAAAAGAGGTCGAGCTCAAGAGACCCTAAAGAGAACACTGACAAGAGAGGCTAAGATGATTGGCATCAGATCCCTGGGTGAGGTTGAGAAGCTCGCTGGGAATAGAGATTCATGGCGAGACACACTACGAGCACTATGTGATGCATGGCGGCATGGTAAGGATGTAAAGTATAAGGTTATGTCCTTGAGTAAAGATCTTTGACAGAAAAAAAAAAATAAATAATAAAAAGTTTACTGCGTGTAGACATCAAAATCATTATTTTTCCCATCATGTTATCGTGTAACAAAATATGTCATTGCCAACGTCATTGTCATGTACATACATTTTTGCGTAACTCATTTCTGTCCGTTACATAAAGTCTTGCATGTCAGTTACTGGATTTTGCCAGTATCTTCACATGTGTTAGTGAATTTTATATTAACCCCTTTAGTGTTCTCCCCGAGTTAACTGGAGTTAACCGACACTCGCTTGTCGCTCTTACAGTTTTAGCCCCGAGTTAACTTGTTGATTATACATAGATGCATTTCATAGTGTTATCCCGTGTTTTCTTGTTCTGTCGTAAACAGCAGGTGACCTAGTTATAAGATGACATGAGACTGTCGTAAACAGCAGCTGACCTAGTTATAAGATGACATGAGACTTTGTCATAAACAGCGGCTGACCTAGTTATAACATGAGAGGCATCTGGAGCAGCAAACTCCACAAGCAGCTCAAGCTAAATATGGCCGTGTTTTGGTGTTTTCCGGTGCACACTTTGAGAACAGTGGCCGGTAGTGATAAACACATTCATTTCGGAGACAAATTTTTACAAATAGGAAGCAACAAGGTTTTCACACAGTAAAGTAACAGAGCATAATATTGTATGGTTCAGTCAATCAGTCAGTCATTTGCATGTCCCTTGTGGAACTTTGCCTCCCTAACAGCAAATTGTATGGTTAGACCTTGGAAAAAAATCATGAACAAACCACTTTTAGACTTTAGTGATGGAAAAATGACCAGAGAATTACCACCAGCAGAATAATTATCATCTGCGGCCACCTCTACTGTCACCATCATTACACCGCCATAACCATCACCATCATCATCAGTCTTTGTCAAGAAATGTTATTTTTAATTCTGGCATAATAAATATTTGCTGCTTCGTTATAAGTGTTGTGCATTCTACCCTATTTTTTTCTTTGTGTGTGTGTGAAAATAATTTGACACTGTAAGATTGGCATGAGTTTTTTTTTTAATGTAGTGCTAAAGGGGTTAAATAATCACTGTGTTGTTATGTGAGTCTAGTCTAACATATATGTAACATTTTTACTGTATCCGAGTAACATCTATAATCTTTTAGATCTGAATATTTCTGCACTGAATTTGTCCTTTCAAATCTTGAAATCTTCTTACAGTGAACTTGACCCCCTGTCATATCATGATATTCTTATTCTGAATTTTACCCTTTGAAATCTTAATATTCTTGTCCTGAACTTTGCCCTTTCAGATTGTGAATATTCTTATACTAAATTTTGCTTATTCAGATCTGAATATTTATATGCTGAACTTTACCTTCAGCTTTATGTATTCTGCATTAATCCCCTTCGGATTTCTTAAGAACTGTGGTTGTGTAGGTGGCGCTGTATCCTCGTAGATGAGAAATTTCTCTGTGATGTGATAATGAAAGGGACTGCGTGTGAGTGGATATCTGGGCTACGAGATTTTGCCATAATATATTGTTCATCTCACTCCTGATTACATCTGGAAACATTTTCAGCTTTTGTTCTAAGTAAACTATTGGTCAGAGGAAGGCTGTGGAAGATCATTGGTTGTCTGTCCTGGGGAATTTAATGTTCAACCAAACCAGTGGTTCCCAGAATGGGGAGTTGGTCCAGGCAGGTTTTGCAAAGGTCTAGGAGGGTAGTGGAAGAAAAATGAGGCAGGCGATGTCAGAACCAATAAAGCTGAAAAACTTGGGGAGTAGGGGGAATGCTAGGGATGTGGCCTGGAAGGCAAGGGTGGGGGGGGGGGGGGGGGGTTCAGCACTCTAAAAAGTTTGGGGAACCACTGAACCAGATGTGGAGGCTTGGAGAAATTGTTGACAGCAGATGTAACGGACACTGTTACAACTTTGTCTCATTCTACGTAATCATGGCACAGGATGATAGTTGCTGTTTTGTTTTAAATTTTGTTTTCGGTTTACAGGAACATATTATTTGTTCACAGTGACTTGTTATTTTATTTTAAGCTAAGAGGGAAATGTTATTTTTTAAATTTTATTTTAATGTTCAATTTATCAATGAAATGTTATTTTACTAAAGTTTATATAGAAATGTTAAAAAATGAGTTATTCTAAGTTCTCTTACAAGTTATATAATTATAATTTTGGCCATGCTTTTACAAACATTATTTTACTAAAGTTTACAAACAAACTGGTAAATGATGAGTGTTTTTTTAAGTTATCATCATCATGTGCCATGCTGGGTGGCCTAGGCAGTCATACTCCTCCATAAATCTCAATCCTTGACATTTCTGAGCATCCTTGTTGCTGATTAAGTTCTCTTATGTTTTATAATGAAAACATTGGCTGTGCACATAAATGTTATAATCATACTTCAACATAATAGATAAATGTTATTATTTTAGTTTCAGAGTACAGAGACTTGTATCCTGTTTGTTGCTGCTCTACACTGAAGTTACATATAATTGTTATTATTTATATCTGGATTTATGTATATAAATGTTATAATTTGTGTTTATATTCATACAGAGAAGTGTTCCAATGATAAATTTTACATCTTCTATACGTGTATGTCTTCTTATTTTTTGTGCCTGCATGCCCGCTCAAGTGAAATTATTTATTTATTTATTTATATGTAAATTATGTATAGCTTTTAACGTACATTTTTTTGGATGATTACGATGGTCAGTTGTTCTCTCCCCCCCCCCCCATTTTTGTTGAATTTTTCTTTTTGCTTCAATTCATTGTTTTAATTACAATGATGAGCTTGCTAATGTTAGATGATGGTCTTGCAGCAGGTAGATGACAGTCTTACAGCAGGTAGATGATGGTCTTGCAGCAGGTAGATGATGGTCTTGCAGCAGGTAGATGACAGTCTTGCAGCAGGTAGATGACAGTCTTGCAGCAGGTAGATGACGGTCTTACAGCAGGTAGATGATGGTCTTGCAGCAGGTAGATGATGGTCTTGCAGCAGGTAGATGATGGTCTTGCAGCAGGTAGATGACGGTCTTGCAGCAGGTAGATGACAGTCTTGCAGCAGGTAGATGACAGTCTTGCAGCAGGTAGATGACAGTCTTGCAGCAGGTAGATGATGGTCTTGCAGCAGGTAGATGACAGCTGTTTGTAGAGGCTACTGAGCAGAATGTGTCTTGGCTGCTTATGTCCACAATCAGTGTGATCAACCATTTACAAAGAATTAGAATATTTTGGCCAAACACCGTAAGAAATAACATCTTATTGGCAGAAATGCGGATGAAGCCGCTGACAGCAATTATTGAGGAAAGAGACTTAGGAAGTTAGAACCAGACGATCATTTCAAAAAAAAAAAAAACTTTTCTTTTTGGGGGGGGGGGGGGAGGTGTTTGAGAAACAAGAAGTGGCAGCTCCCCCCAAAAAAAAAAAAATTGAGAACCACAACTCTAGACTTCTTCTTATACTTCAAGAGGAGTAAATTCGCTGTCCATTTTGGTAGTTTGTGACACATACCTGACATGCTGGCACCTGAGTTGGTGAATCATAGCTTACTTATACCTTGTCCCACTTCTCTATTGGTACCCCCAGTAACAGATCATAGCTTACTTATACCTTGTCCCACTTCTCTATTGGTACCCCCAGTAACAGATCATAGCTTACTTATACCTTGTCCCACTTCTCTGTTGGTACCCCCAGTAACAGATCATAGCTTACTTATACCTTGTCCCACTTCTCTGTTGGTATCCCCAGTAACAGATCATAGCTTACTTATACCTTGTCCCACTTCTCTGTTGGTACCCCCAGTAACAGATCATAGCTTACTTATACCTTGTCCCACTTCTCCATTGGTACCCCCAGTAACAGATCATAGCTTACTCATACCCTGTCCCACTTCTCCATTGGTATCCCCAGTAACAGATCATAGCTTACCCATACCCTGTCCCACTTCTTCATTGGTACCCCCAGTAACAGGTTTGGCCTGGCTAATGAGGCAGGGATTGCCATAGTTCTCATGGTGGTGGAGTCTGCTAAAGAAGCATTGCACACTCTCTATCTCCTTTCTGGGACTGAAAGATTATCTACCGCAGCCTGCTCCCAAGTCAATACGATGCTGTGCCTCAACATCTGCATTGCATAGGTTGCAAAGAACATCAGCTCCCAGTTCTAGGAAGACAGAAGAAGCAGAAGAAGAAGATATTTCAAGATTCACTAGTCTGTCATGGCAGAAGTCAATCTAGCCAGAGGTCTGCAGAAATGGATACCTGACTTCTTCTGGAGCTTTGGAAGGAAAGAAGGCAGGCAAGAAGCTGACATCACCCTTGTGGTGTGCCAACAAGTCAAGGAAAATAAGGGTGTTAACTCAGTATCCCCTGGGTGCCTCCATGGTATAACAGTGTACTTTAGCTGTGACCTGTACATCAGTGTGATTTTATTTATTAGATCCCACCAGAAGATCTTTTCTAATTCTTTTTTTTCTAGTGTTTAGTAAATAGTGTTTTAATTATAACGTATTTATTTCAGTTCAAGTTTTCTAATAACACTTGCTTAATGTACAGCTGTTTTTTAAAATTAAGGTTTTGTTTAACACAAGACTGTTTTCAACGTAACAGGAGATTGTTGTATTTTTTAACAAAAGTGCTTTTAGGTGTTCAGAATAACAGTGTTTTGATTCGTGGTCAATTATTTATCTTCAGAATAACAGTGTTTTGATTCGTGGTCAATTATTTATCTTCAGAATAACAGTGTTTTGATTCATGGTCAATTATTTATCTTCAGAATAACAGTGTTTTGATTCATGGTCAATTATTTATCTTCAGAATAACAGTGTTTTGATTCATGGTCAATTATTTATCTTCAGAATAACACTGTTTTGATTCATGGTCAATTATTTATCTTCAGAATAACAGTGTTTTGATTCATGGTCAATTATCTTCAGAATAACAGTGTTTTGATTCGTGGTCAATTATTTATCTTCAGAATAACAGTGTTTTGATTTGTGGTCAATTATTTATCTTCAAAATAACAGTGTTTTCATTCATGGTCAATTATTTATCTTCAGAATAACAGTGTTTTCATTCATGGTCAATTATTTATCTTTTATTGACAGTGTCAAGATGAAGAATGTATCACAGACATAATAAGTATGTAAACATACGTGATATTTAACATCAATATTTTTATGTGCTTATGTTGTTGATTGTGTGTTTTGTGCCATCGTTCACAATGTCTTCTTTCTTTCTTTCTTTCTTTCTTTTTTTTTCCTTTCTTTCTTTCTTCTTCTTCTTCCCTATCCTTGTCTTCTTTCTCCTCCTCTTCTTCCTCCTCCTTCTCTTTCTTTACTTCTTCATCTTCTTCTTCATCTTCCCTCTGCTCCTGATCTCCCAAGGACTCAGAACTGTTGTTCATTGTGACTGATGCTGTGATAATATTGAAGACAGACATGGTGCTGGATAGGGAGTAGATTGTGAACCTAGAAGAGGAATTTGTCAGCAGACTCAACCAGCATAAGGATCAGGTCAAGGATTCCCTTCTGGTAAGTTGAGTGGACTCGTGAGTCTGTTGCTGGGAGCACCAGACAGAGGTGAGATAAGGTCATGACCAGATCTGTCCATGACATCAGCATCCAGGCTATCTCTCCTTGTATCACAGTCATCATTGTTTCCTTAAATATTACTCCAAAACAGGAGAAAGAAAGTGCAGACAAAAACATCACTTCAAAACAGAAGAAAGAAGGTGCAGACAAAAACATCACTTCAAAACAGAAGAAAGAAGGCGCAGACAAAAACATCACTTCAAAACAGAGGAAATAAAACACAAACATCACTTCAAAACAGGTTCTAAGGACTGTTATTGCCGGAGGTGGTGTGGAGGATAGCTCTCCACTCCAATGGCGTGCGTCTCAAACAGCCTCTGACAGTCAAGTCCAGCTCCTGGCCTTCTCGTGGCAGAACTTTTCAAACTGACAGGAGAAGGTGCGAAGGCGAATATCTGGCGCCTGAAAACCAGACACTTAGGGTAGATGAGAGTCTTGTTTGGTAGCTCATCTACCGCTGCTGGCGAGATTCTTCAGCTGCCGTGCGTAGAGTGGGGCTTCTCCCGGCCAGTGAAGAAAGGTGCAAGTAGGGTTGCCGCGTGGCACCACTGTGGAAAAGGTGAAAGAAATTAAGCGAAGTCAACAGTAGTCAAATCACGGCACCTCTGGTCTGGAGGTCGGCCACGACCTATGTGCACTCATATCGGGCGAAATGCCTGAACCGGCTTAACCCAGAGGTTAAGACACTGCTGGCGAGATTACTTGGATGCTGCGCATGGAGTGGAACTCCTCCCGGCCAAGGAAGAAAATGCGGAAAAGCAATTACGGTTGCTGTGTGGCGCCGATGTGAAAAAGGTGATGGAAAGGATAAAGTGAAGCTTAATCAATATGTCCAGTAGTATCGCGGCGAGAGCTACTCATACCACTGCGCCTCTGCTTTAGAGGTCGGCCACTGGTGAAATATGCCTAAACCGGCTTACACCAGGGGTGAAACTTGATGGCTACGCATGTCGCGGTACCTCTACTCTAGAGGTCGATCACGTCCTAAACACGCCCATACTGGGATAATACGCCTAAACCGGCTCAACCCAGGGGTGGAAGTCACTAGTGGTGAGGATTCGTCCTCCTAGACAAAAGCTTCATCCTGGTCACAACTAGGAAGGGTAGCGGCCACGACTACAAAATGCTGAAGTCGGAGACACTGGACCAGGGCAGTCTAGATAGGCAACCACCTCTCAGCCGACGGGGATATATATGCGTATCTTAATCACGCTGAGGTTTCCAGTGAGAAAGTCCAACGCTGGACTAGATGGACAACCACCTCTCACCCAGCGGGGATACACGGGTATCTCAAAACACGTCGAGGTTTTCCGGTGAGAAAGTCCAACTCTAGACTAAACTGGTGCAACGAAAACCACCACGGTGTCACGCAATCCCGCTTCTGAGACCCACCGAGAATACAGGCCCAAGCCCTGCGATACTCTGAACCTCTTGTGGTCCTCTCGCGGATCTCATCTGGTCCTTTTGGGGACCACGGGACCTGTTGAGGACCACAGGCATAAATTCAGTAGGATCACAGGACGGTTTTGATGGTAGAAGCGAATGAAGAAGAAAAAGACTTCAAAACAGAGAAAAGAAAGCACAAACATCACTTTAGAACAGAAGAAAGAAAGCACAAATATCACTTTAGAACCGAAAAAAAAACAAGGCACAAATATCACTTTAGAACAGAAAAAAAAAGAAAAGGCACAAATATCACTTTAGAACAGAAAAAAAGAAAAGGCACAAATATCACTTTAGAACAGAACAAAAAAAGGGCACAACTATCACTTTAGAACAGAAGAAAGAAGGCACAAACATCACTTTAGAACAGAATTGTTGCAGTTCTGGAGAATGTGTTCCAGGACACGTACATAAAGAGGAGAACTGCTAATCTTAAACCTTTATACTTCCTATTTAAATAAAAATGTATTGGTCCCAGTAATTGGAACAACAGTCTCAAGGTAGCAGTATTACAATCTGTTCATGGGAATGCATGTAGTGCAGTTGTTTGTTAATTGTCATCTCATCCCGTAGGGCTGTTTGGTGACCAGGTGCTGTCAGCTTCCAGTCTATGCAAATATAAAAATAGCTGCCTAACACACTATTGTTGGGGAAACCTGCCTGCACTTAACCTACCTCGGTTGGATGCACTGGGTTATACTGTATACTCAGCTGAGCATGCAAGGTTGAGAGAAAAAGGGGGGGGGATATTGAGTATCATATTCAAATTATTCTTGTCAACAAGGACATTGCTACAGTCTGTAGATACAACTATAACACCATCATATGGTAGATACAACTATAACACCATCATATGGTAGATACATCTATAACACCATCGTATGGTAGATACATCTATAACACCATCGTATGGTAGATACATCTATAACACCATCGTATGGTAGATACATCTATAACACCATCGTATGGTAGATACACTATAACACCATCATATGGTAGATACAACTATAACACCATCGTATGGTAGATACATCTAGAACATGGGATCTATATATTTTCCTTCATCCATCATGGCAGATCAAGGGTTCAAAAACTGAACCACCGTTATTGTCATATATTAGTCATAAGCCACCCAAAAATGACGACAGAAGAAAGGAAAATACGAGAATTCGTTGTTTTTTTTTATATGAAATTTTGCTCTTAAAAATTCTAAATCGAGTAGTAAAGGTGAATATCTAGCTACGACTGGTATGCCACCACGGCAGCAGCTAAAGAAGAATGCATACTAGGGTAGAACAGCCTGAATGTCTAACTAGGCAGTGATCTAGTGTACATTACTACTGACACTGTTAATTAGTATTCTTGTGGGGTATGATCTAGTGTACATTATTACTGATACTGTTGATTAGTCTTCTTGTGGAGTACAATTTTCTTTATGGAAATTACTTCTTCTTGTTGGTGCTAATAGATCAGAATACATGATCTAAATAAACAACATAATTTTCTCTGCTAAACACTAAGAAAATCAACAAGAACTCCCAGGCACACGACTCCACGGAAGAATATTGAGATACAACAACTTGACTAAACTTGGTAGTCTTCCGACATAAACAAACTTGTCAACAGTGAGGGTCCAGCAAAGTCAGTAGTGTAGTTTCACTTCAGACGTCACAATTTTATTAATGGATAGAATGAAGGGTGAAATTTAGGCTTTTCAATACAAATGTAAAGACTGTCCTGCTGTATGGTTCGGAGACATGGGTTATGACCAAGACAATACAAAAAGAGCATACAAACATTCATGAACTACTGCTTGAGGAGGATTTCAAACATTAAATGGCAGGACAAGATCAGGAACGAGGAGGTCTGGGAAAGGGCAGGACAAGAAACTATGAACCTACAAATCATGTCTAGGAAGTGGAGGTGGATTGGCCACACTCTGAGAAAATCCGACACCAGCATAGCAAGACAGGCACTGATATGGAATCCTCAAGGAAATAGAAAACAAGGAAGACCTAGGCTTACTTGGAGAAGAGAAATTATGACAGTGCTCAGAGACAAGGGATGCACATGGAAGGAAGCAGAGAATAATTCCAAGAACAGGGATGACTGGAGAGCCTTTATCCGTGGCCTTTGCTCTCAAGGGAATGAAAGGCGATGATGATGATGATGATAATGATGATGATGATGATGATGATGATGATGTAAATAGACTCTTAGGGGCTAGGGGTACTGCAAGTATTCAAACTTTACTTGGTTATGAACCTTGCACTAATGGCTATTCTGCCATAGTAGCAGGCAGTTGTGGAACAGAAGTATTATGGGCTTCTTTAGATACTTGCGTGCTGAGGCACGCTGGCCATTTTGAAATAAGAAAATAAGACGTCAACAAATCAGATCCAAGTTGGCCGCCACCTTAGAGGCATGTACGAGAGAGGAACACTGCACAGTTATCCGTTTCCTAGACAGTGAAGGTGAGAGAGCTGCAGATATTTATCATAGAATGATAGGCAGCATGGGGACGCCTGTACGTCGCTTCAGCAGGTATATGAGTGCCACAGAAGTTTAAAAGAGGAGTGCCAAATTTAGCTGATGCAGTTCGTTCTAGTCGGTTTCGTACTGCAAATAATCCCGACGCTAATGCAAAAATGGAACGAACGATACGTTGAGAACCAACGAGTAGCAGTCAATGAGGCGGCTGAAGAGTTAAAGTTTTATTCATTGCTCGATGCAGCAACTTTATTCACGACGTGCGGCAGTATCGAAAAGTCTCCGCCAGATGACAATCAAGGCAACTCACAGTCAATCAATAGATTGTTTTCCCTCTCGAGGAATTCAACACTAGTGAAGTCTTGATGGACCTTCATTGAACTGTAAGAATGTAGAGGTTACCATGTGACTGTGCCTCCCCTCCGACGACCACGAGATTGTGAATGATAACTTTCTGTCCTTCGGCACCCACCCCCCCCCCCCAAAAAAAGCACCAAAATAAAACAAAAAACAAAACAAAGCAAAACGTCTCACAGTTTAGATTTATACCAGTTATAAACTTGTTCATTGCATTTAGTTTCAACCCAGACAAGCTCTACTTTCCTTTCTTCAAGGTCCCATACCCCTTTTATTTATTTTTTCTGTTTCTCCTCATAGTGACATGACAGTGTGTTGCCAAACCTGTTTCCCTCTTGCTTGTGGGCAGCGATCTTATTCCGTTCACCGCGTGCAGCTGCAGCAACATCTGGCTGACCGGTACGATGTGAATATTTTCTGTTCTGTTACGGGCGGGCCCCGGATGTAGTGAAGCCGCTCTCCAGGACCAGCAACAGAGCTAGGCCCCATTTTTACAGTTACAATATCTGTTTTGTTGTCCAGGCAGAGAGTTTCTGATCCAGGGGTTCTTAAACTGTGGTATCTATGCCCTCTGTGGCCATGGGAACGAAATGAAGGGGGTATATAACTCTTGATTCTGAACATTTTTTTTTCATTCTTTGTTAGATCTGAATTTCTGTCAAATATCTCCGCTATCTCCAAGCCATTGGCAGATTTTAAACATAATAGTGCCTAATAAGGCTAGTGATGACGATGGTTTGGACAGTTTAGTGAAGGGTAAATGGGGATATATTTGGCAATCCACTGGAGGTCTCTAACCGTAAAAAAATTAAGAACCGCTGAAAGTGATGTCGCAGACAGTCGGGAAGTAGGGAGCTACTACCATCCAATCCTTGTTCTATCTCGTTGAGTTTTCAATTTCCTACCACAGATGATGGCAGGAAAAAAACCATATAAATTAGACAAAATATGGAAATGAAGTTGTGAATAAAATGGATTACACGATAAGCCTTTGCCTTTTCAATTAATATGAAAATAATTAAGGATAGAAAAAACGTTAACGGTTTTTTACGTGTATATTCGGTTAAGTGTTATATACTTATGTCGTCAGGGAGGTTATCAATGAGGAAGTCCCTCGGTCTAGCAAGTTTAATACCTCAGTAAAGAAGAAGGAAGACAAAATAAATATCTAAACCTTGTAATTTTGTAGAATATTTAAATTTGTTAATATAAAATCATCTCTAGATAGTTTGTCCAAAGTAATATTTTTTAAAGCCGAGACTCGCTGTATTCGGAGTTGGCAATCCTTCGTTCTAGCACTTGGCGATAGAAAAATTTTAGAAATATTTATTTTACTCCAGTCTTGTAGCTGTGAGTTTCTCTTCTCCAACCTTCCATTTCTCAAGTGAAAATCCATCCCCAGGACGCCATCCTGTAGAGACCCAGCCAACCTTAGACTTCATAACCAAAAGAAGGTGAGCCGACTGCAAGGGAGCGATGGATGTCAACAAATAATTCACAATGGATAGCATAAGGACCTCTAAGGTATGCACAAACTCTCTTAATCCCAGATTATTCTTGTTTTGTTAAACATGACGTGTAATGTGTGTAGAATTTGCTGTTACATGGAAGAAATATCAGTCCCGGTGCTGCGTGACATGCCGGCTGTGGGAGATCTGTCTTTCTTGTCTGCTGCCATTTTTTTGTTGTTTTTTGTTTGGATTTCCAGGAAAGGTCAAAAGCCTAACCTGTCTTTCTGTAATCCTCGCAAAACCAAGCTTTTGTGCCGTCTATCATTTTTGTCTAATGCCATTTGTTTGTTTGGACATCCAGGGCTGGTTAGAAGCCTAACCGATCAATTTATAATCTTCTCAAAGCCTGACTTGTGCTATTGACCAGTGGCATGATGACCTCCTCGCCTCCAAGGTGATGGAACCACCTGATTTGTCTGCTTCTTGGAAGTTAATAATATCTCACTCCAAATCCGACTTGATAGCTGTTACATGACTGTGGCAGCCCTCAGGTCTCAGCCATATCCCTGTCATATCTTTTATGATTGATTTCATGTCAGATAATGAATGTAAACTTTCAGTTATCCCCTTAGTTCTAATACCCTCATCTCTTGGCGTTATAAGTGCTAGCTGTAGATATGGATCCCAGGCTCCACTTGCTGTTCCAGAAAGGAAGACTGCTGGACCTGATGCTGACCACATCACCTTCCATTGTGCTGACAGGTCAAGGAAAACACGGACACTGTTCATCTACATGCCTTAATGACATGGATCAATGGAACAGTGTTCTTTTTGTAATCATGACCTTTACACGTGATTGTGACTAAAAGGTTATTGTCAGTGATATATACAAGCATTTCTCAGAGTGGGTAATACCCCCCCTTTGGGGATGGTGGGAAGATCAAGAGGGGCCAAGTGAGAAAAGTGAGTGGCAGGGAGAGCATCAGAACCAGCTGAATGAAACAGCTTTTTAGGAGCTGTAGGGAGATGTCCTAGAAGGCAAGGCAGAGGCACTCAGTGTTCCCTTTAAGCTGTGCAGCAGCATGACCATGCACAAAAAATATGTCACACGTGAAATTTTATTTCTTGCATCAAAAATAAATTAAATAAAATTGCCATTTTTATTTTTAAATTTCCTGAAGTCATGCTGTAGTATAGTCATCATCATCTCATGCCGTCTCTTCACTGAAGGCTGGCTGCAGTGAATCTCTGCTCTGTTTCTTGTCTTCACAGTGCTATGGTCTTATATCTTACATCCCTCCCATGCCGTTAAATATCACATAGGGCTCGCATGATAGTTTGCCAAGCCTTTCTGTTTTCAGTGAGCTTTTCATCCTCATCAATGGATTTTATGCCTCCTAATCTGGCCTCTCTTAAAAATGTCCCCATTAGAGTTGCACGTTGTTGACCTCTTTTTCTTTGGCCTGTTGTGTTCCATTTGATAGCTTGTTTTGGGATTCTCTGACTGTTTCTTCTCATCACATGGCCAACATATGTCCATCTCCTTTTTCTAATCACCCATGAGACAGGTTGTTGCTTGCTCATCTGCCTTATCTCTGCTTTGTTCTTGAATTCATTCCACTTTATACTGAGTATTTCTTTAGGCATTTGTTTTCAAAAGAGTCTAATTTGTTGTCTCTTTCTTTAGTTGTTTTCCAGCTTTTGCATGCATAAATGAGGGTGGATATTACATTTGAATTGAATAATCTTAACTTGGTTTTTGTGCTTATAACTTTTGAGTGCCATATGTTCTCAAGATTCTTGAAGGTTAATGCTGCATTTTGCAATTCTAATTCTGACTTCCTTTCTGGTGTCACCACCCTGTCCTGTGTAATTGCCAAGGTATGCAAACTGGTTTACTATTGCTATAGTAGCACAGAATAAATATACGATAGCACTATATGAGTTTTCTTCGAGATTTCTTTGGATGTTGGTATCTTTTCTTTGAGAATATTAAATTATACTCTGTAAGTTCACATTCTGATGCACATTTTTTTTTGGAGAATATATTGAAAATATTGAAACTTTTGTCCACAAACTGCAAAACTTTAGAGAGTGCATTGACTGGAGCCCATAAAAGTTAGGGAACTCCTGATGTAGGAACCATGTAGGAATATCTAGTCTGTAGACAAGATTGTTCAGGTTTGAAAAGTGTATATAAAGCACACTGACTTGAGAGGAAGAGAACTGTGAGAGACTGCTGAGCATAAAATGCTGTACTCCAGTTGCGCTCTTGTCACACAAGCAGCTGAGAGTTCGGTATAGCAACCACATGGCCATGAAACTGTCACACAAGCAGCTGAGAGTTCGGTGTAGCAACCACATGGCCATGAAACTGTCACATAAGCAGCTGAGAGTTCGGTGTAGCAACCACATGACCATGAAACTGTCACATAAGCAGCTGAGAGTTCGGTGTAGCAACCACATGACCATGAAACTGTCACACAAGCAGCTGAGAGTTCAGTGTAGCAACCATGAAACATCAGAAAGAGATTTTTGTTCAGTTTCTGTTAACTTCTTCATTTTCACATTTCACTTGGTCTGGGGCCTCATTATTTCTGTTTCCAGAATTGATTTATATTGATTGGTTACACCATGCAGATATTTTGTCAATTAAGTGGACTTATGGTACTGTGTACCAAATTAGCATTTTACATATTCTTTATGAAATATGCCCTGACTATGTTTGTATGTTCCTGGTTTTATTCTTGGTCATTTTTTTTTCTTCAGTTTATTTTTGTAGAAATTTGCCAGTATAAAGTTGTTTTCTTTCAAGATGTTTAGATTTTCTGTAATATCAGTAGGAGCTTCTAGGTGGATGTTTCATAGCATTTGTAGGAATCTCCAGGTAGATGTTGTATAACACCTGTAGGAACCTCCAGGTAGATGTTGTATAACACCTGTAGGAACCTCCAGGTAGATGTTGTATAACACCTGTAGGAACCTCCAGGTAGATGTTGTATAACACCTGTAGGAACCTCCAGGTAGATGTTGTATAACACCTGTAGGAACCTCCAGGTAGATGTTGTATAACATCTGTAGGAACCTCCAGGTAGATGTTGTATAACACCTGTAGGAACCTCCAGGTAGATGTTGTATAACACCTGTAGGAACCTCCAGGTAGATGTTGTATAACACCTGTAGGAACCTCCAGGTAGATGTTGTATAACACCTGTAGGAACCTCCAGGTAGATGTTGTATAACACCTGTAGGAACCTCCAGGTAAATGTTGTATAACACCTGTAGGAACCTCCAGGTAGATGTTGTATAACACCTGTAGGAATCTCCAGATAAATGTTCTGTAACATCTGTAGGGACCTCCAGGTAGATGATCTGTAACATCTGTAGGTGCTTCTAGGTGGATGTTTTGTCACATCTGTAAGAACTTCCAGGTAAATGTTCTGTAAAATCTGCAGGAACTTCCAAGTAGATGGTGTGTAACAGTAACAGAAAACATCATTAGAAACTTTAGCAAGAGAACGATCAAAATCTTTAAACATGTCACAAGAGAGCAGAAGCTTCATAGTCTCTGTAAACTTATGAAAGAAAGAAATAGAGAAACATCTGTTTCACGTATCACAAGAAGAGAGAGGCAACCGATTTAATTAGAGATAGCAAAGGATAGCACAAAAGAGGACAGCATGATCAGCAAGGATTATTAGGAATAATCGGCAGTCACGGGAGACTACTCTTGCGGGTCGAAGAAATATCATGGGTTTCGTCCCTTACACAAATGCTCGCCTTATTAATGTAGTATTGCCTGTTCCAGACTAACTTATACAGCACACGTCCAGGCAAATGACAGTAAACTGGTCACGTGATCGAGTTGTCACTGAGCTGACAATACGCGAGGGGTTTTTAACAAGACTTTTGGAGGGAGAACAGTTATGTGGAAGTTAAAGAATGACGTATGGAAGTATGAGAGATCTTTGTCCAAATGAGTTCCGAGAAACTGCTTAAACATGGAGCATTATTCAACTCAAGAGTAATATCCAGCCTCATTTATGCGCGCTGAAACTGGAAAACAACTAAAGAAATAGACAAGTAATTAAACACTTTTGAAAACAAATGCCTAAGGAAAATACTCGGTATAAAGTGGAACGAAGTCAAGAACAATGCAGAGATAAGACAGATGAGCGAACAGCAACCTGTCTCATGGGTGATCAGAAAAAGAAGATGAACATACGAGGGGTGATTGATAACTTCTCGGCATAAGGTACAACGGATTATTTGTGGACAACTTTTTTTGGGTTATTTCTCAGCATAGTCCCCTTGCAAGTTTATGCACTTAGTCCAGCGATCCTGGAGCATACGGATCCCTTCTTTGTAAAAGTCAGCATTTTGTGCCAGTAGAAAGTGGTCTACAGCATGAATGACATCATCAAGAAGTTTTGGGACCCATCGAGCAGAGACCTTTGTCATTTGAAGATTATTGTGAATAATGGCATGAACACGTTCCTGAGAGATGCCCAACTCAGTAGCAATGTACAGTTCGGTTAGTCGTCAATCCTTCATTATCATGTCATGGATTCTGCCGGTGGTTTCATCGGTGGTTACCGTTCTTGGTCTTCCTGGACGGGGATCATCTTCTAGACTCTCCCTTCCATGTTTGAATTGAGCTGCGGTTCTTTTTTCTTTCAACCTCATTTTTTCACTGTGCTGTAAGAAGGGGCACTCTCCCATAGAGTCTCTACCATATCCTCATTGATCTCCTTCGATGATAAGCCCTTGGTGCAGAGGTATTAAATGACTGCTCGATGAGAAATTTTATCCATTTTCTAAATTTCTGACACCCCTTACCACTTCAGTAGACTGTAAAAAAAATTGGTTGCAGTTAATTTCCTGAAACTTGGTGTTTAATCTTACATTAACCTGATCTACAAATGCACCTAATATCAACTGTGTGTTTCAAGTATTTCTACCTTATGCCGAGAACTTATCAATCACCCCTTGTATGCCGGTCATGTGATGAGAAGAAACAGAGAATCCAAGAATAAGCTATCAAGTCCAACACAGCAGGCAGAAGAAAAAAGAGGTCCACCGCATGAGGCCAAACTAGCAGGCATAAAATCCCTTCATGAGGTTGAAAGGCTCCACGAAAACAGGAAAACTGAGGCAACCGATTTAATTAGAGATAGCAAAGGATAGCACAAAAGAGGACAGCATGATCAGCAAGGATTATTAGGAATAATCGGCAGTCACGGGAGACTACTCTTGCGGGTCGAAGAAATATCATGGGTTTCGTCCCTTACACAAATGCTCGCCTTATTAATGTAGTATTGACTGTTCCAGACTAACTTATACAGCACACGTCCAGGCAAATGACAGTAAACTGGTCACGTGATCGAGTTGTCACTGAGCTGACAATACGCGAGGGGTTTTTAACAAGACTTTTGGAGGGAGAACAGTTATGTGGAAGTTAAAGAATGACGTATGGAAGTATGAGAGATCTTTGTCCAAATGAGTTCCGAGAAACTGCTTAAACATGGAGCATTATTCAACTCAAGAGTAATATCCACCCTCATTTATGCGCGCTGAAACTGGAAAACAACTAAAGAAATAGACAAGTAATTAAACACTTTTGAAAACAAATGCCTAAGGAAAATACTCGGTATAAAGTGGAACGAAGTCAAGAACAATGCAGAGATAAGACAGATGAGCGAACAGCAACCTGTCTCATGGGTGATCAGAAAAAGAAGATGAACATACGAGGGGTGATTGATAACTTCTCGGCATAAGGTACAACGGATTATTTGTGGACAACTTTCTTTGGGTTATTTCTCAGCATAGTCCCCTTACAAGTTTATGCACTTAGTCCAGCGATCCTGGAGCATACGGATCCCTTCTTTGTAAAAGTCAGCATTTTGTGCCAGTAGAAAGTGGTCTACAGCATGAATGACATCATCAAGAAGTTTTGGGACCCATCGAGCAGAGACCCTTGTCATTTGAAGATTATTGTGCATAATGGCATGAACACGTTCCTGGGAGATGCCCAACTCAGTAGCAATGTACAGTTCGGTTAGTCGTCAATCCTCCATTATCATGTCATGGATTCTGCCGGTGGTTTCATCGGTGGTTACCGTTCTTGGTCTTCCTGGACGAGGATCATCTTCTAGACTCTCCCTTCCATGTTTGAATTGAGCTGCGGTTCTTTTTTCTTTCAACCTCATTTTTTCACTGTGCTGTAAGAACTGGCACTCTCCCATAGAGTCTCTACCATATCCTCATGGATCTCCTTCGATGATAAGCCCTTGGTGCAGAGGTATTAAATGATTGCTCGATGAGAAATTTTATCCATTTTCTAAATTTCTGACACCCCTTACCACTTCAGTAGACTGTAAAAAAAATTGGTTGCAGTTAATTTCCTGAAACTTGGTGTTTAATCTTACATTAACCTGATCTACAAATGCACCTAATATCAACTGTGTGTTTCAAGTATTTCTACCTTATGCCGAGAACTTATCAATCACCCCTTGTGTGTCGGTCATGTGATGAGAAGAAACAGAGAATCCAAGAATAAGCTATCAAGTCCAACACAACAGGCAGAAGAAAAAAGAGGTCCACCGCATGAGGCCAAACTAGCAGGCATAAAATCCCTTCATGAGGTTGAAAGGCTCCACGAAAACAGGAAAACTGGCCAACTGCCATGCGAGCCCTGTGTGACGTCTAACGGCACGGGAAGGATGTAGAGTGTAAGATACATGTGAGCACTTGGAGTTAGACTTTTGCTTGGTCTTGTTCTTCATAGAAGAGGCGGTTCTTTAGTCGCATTTCTTTAGTCGCGGTTATTTAGCTGCGGTTCTTTAGTCGCATTTCTATAGCCGCATTTCTGTAGGAACCTCCAGGTAGATGTTGTATAACACCTGTAGGAATCTCCAGATAAATGTTCTGTAACATCTGTAGGGACCTCCAGGTAGATGATCTGTAACATCTGTAGGTGCTTCTAGGTGGATGTTTTGTCACATCTGTAAGAACTTCCAGGTAAATGTTCTGTAAAATCTGCAGGAACTTCCAAGTAGATAGAGTGTAACAGTAACAGAAAACATCATTAGAAACTTTAGCAAGAGAACGATCAAAATCTTTAAACATGTCACAAGAGAGCAGAAGCTTCATAGTCTCTGTAAACTTATGAAAGAAAGAAATAGAGAAACATCTGTTTCACGTATCACAAGAAAAGTGAGGCAACCGATTTAATTAGAGATAGCAAAGGATAGCACAAAAGAGGACAGCATGATCAGCAAGGATTATTAGGAATAATCGGCAGTCACGGGAGACTACTCTTGCGGGTCGAAGAAATATCATGGGTTTCGTCCCTTACACAAATGCTCGCCTTATTAATGTAGTATTGACTGTTCCAGACTAACTTATACAGCACACGTCCAGGCAAATGACAGTAAACTGGTCACGTGATCGAGTTGTCACTGAGCTGACAATACGCGAGGGGTTTTTAACAAGACTTTTGGAGGGAGAACAGTTATGTGGAAGTTAAAGAATGACGTATGGAAGTATGAGAGATCTTTGTCCAAATGAGTTCCGAGAAACTGCTTAAACATGGAGCATTATTCAACTCAAGAGTAATATCCACCCTCATTTATGCGCGCTGAAACTGGAAAACAACTAAAGAAATAGACAAGTAATTAAACACTTTTGAAAACAAATGCCTAAGGAAAATACTCGGTATAAAGTGGAACGAAGTCAAGAACAATGCAGAGATAAGACAGATGAGCGAACAGCAACCTGTCTCATGGGTGATCAGAAAAAGAAGATGAACATACGAGGGGTGATTGATAACTTCTCGGCATAAGGTACAACGGATTATTTGTGGACAACTTTCTTTGGGTTATTTCTCAGCATAGTCCCCTTACAAGTTTATGCACTTAGTCCAGCGATCCTGGAGCATACGGATCCCTTCTTTGTAAAAGTCAGCATTTTGTGCCAGTAGAAAGTGGTCTACAGCATGAATGACATCATCAAGAAGTTTTGGGACCCATCGAGCAGAGACCCTTGTCATTTGAAGATTATTGTGCATAATGGCATGAACACGTTCCTGGGAGATGCCCAACTCAGTAGCAATGTACAGCTCGGTTAGTCGTCAATCCTCCATTATCATGTCATGGATTCTGCCGGTGGTTTCATCGGTGGTTACCGTTCTTGGTCTTCCTGGACGAGGATCATCTTCTAGACTCTCCCTTCCATGTTTGAATTGAGCTGCGGTTCTTTTTTCTTTCAACCTCATTTTTTCACTGTGCTGTAAGAACTGGCACTCTCCCATAGAGTCTCTACCATATCCTCATGGATCTCCTTCGATGATAAGCCCTTGGTGCAGAGGTATTAAATGATTGCTCGATGAGAAATTTTATCCATTTTCTAAATTTCTGACACCCCTTACCACTTCAGTAGACTGTAAAAAAAAATTGGTTGCAGTTAATTTCCTGAAACTTGGTGTTTAATCTTACATTAACCTGATCTACAAATGTACCTAATATCAACTGTGTGTTTCAAGTATTTATACCTTATGCCGAGAACTTATCAATCACCCCTTGTGTGTCGGTCATGTGATGAGAAGAAACAGAGAATCCAAGAATAAGCTATCAAGTCCAACACAACAGGCAGAAGAAAAAAGAGGTCCACCGCATGAGGCCAAACTAGCAGGCATAAAATCCCTTCATGAGGTTGAAAAGCTCCACGAAAACGGGAAAACTGGCCAACTGCCATGCGAGCCCTGTGTGACGTCTAACGGCACGGGAAGGATGTAGGGTGTAAGATACATGTGAGCACTTGGAGTTAGACTTTTGCTTGGCCTTGTTCTTCATAGAAGAGGCGGTTCTTTAGTCGCGGTTATTTAGTCGCGGTTATTTAGCTGCGGTTCTTTAGTCGCATTTCTATAGCCGCATTTCTTTAACCGCGGTTCTTTAGTCGCGATTCTTTAGTCGCGGTTCTTTAGTCGCATTTCTTTAATCGCGGTTCTTTAGTCGCGGTTCTTTAGTCGCATTTCTTTAATCGCAGTTCTTTAGTCGCAGTTCTTTAATCGCAGTTCTTTAGTCGGAGATCTTTAGTCGGGGTTATTTATTCGGGGTTCTTTAATCGGGGTTCTTTAGTCACGGTTCTTTAATCGCAGTTCTTTAGTCGGAGATCTTTAGTCGGGGTTATTTATTCGGGGTTCTTTAATCGCAGTTCTTTAGTCGCATTTCTTTAATCGCGGTTCTTTAGTCGCATTTCTTTAGTCGCGATTCTTTAGTCGCGGTTCTTTAGTCGCGGTTCTTTAGTCGGGGTTCTTTAGTCGGGGTTCTTTAGTGAACGTGAAGTGTTGGTTTGCTTGGATGTTGCACGTTGAGATGCCATTACTTACATTTTATGTCGTCTTGTTAGAGGTCTTGCGTTAAACTCCGAGGCCCCAAAGTAACAGCTTGAAGAAGTTTATCTGGACAATAACAATATAGATGTGTAAGGCTGGCAGCACGGAAGGCAGAAGAAGAAGAAGATTGCTTACAGCACCATCTACCACACATACACGCATCAACCAAACATAAACTCATCCACCAAACATAAACTCATCCACCACATATACAATGATCCACCAAACATACGCTCATCCACCACACATAAACTCATCCACCAAACATACGCTCATCTACCACACATACACTCATCCACCATTTATCCTCTCATCCACCACTAGATCATGCCATATACGTATATGGGACAAGCATGTTCATCCTCACAGCTTTCTAGTGTTTTCATCTCCCTCAAGTTTGTGTTGTTCTTGGCTGTTTCGTCTTGTTGTTAGTTATCCCTCATCAATCTCTGGAGAGTCCTTGGCCTAACCGCTGCTGGGAAGTTAGAGACGCCGCAGATATCACGTGTGTGAGGATTTTCTTATAGAGTGCACTACATTAGTCTGAGACAGACCTTGCATGGTTTGAGGTAGACTAGATAAGTCTGAGACAGACGTTGCATGGTTTGAGGTAGACTAGATAAGTCTGAGACAGACGTTGCATGGTTTGAGGTAGACTAGATAAGTCTGAGACAGGCCTTGCATGGTTTGAGGTAGACTAGATAAGTCTGAGACAGACCTTGCATGGTTTGAGGTAGACTAGATAAGTCTGAGACAGGCCTTGCATGGTTTGAGGTAGACTAGATAAGTCTGAGACAGGCCTTGCATGGTTTGAGGTAGACTAGATAAGTCTGAGACAGGCCTTGCATGGTTTGAGGTAGACTAGATAAGTCTGAGACAGGCCTTGCATGGTTTGAGGTAGACTAGATAAGTCTGAGACAGGCCTTGCATGGTTTGAGGTAGACTAGATAAGTCTGAGACAGACCTTGCATGGTTTGAGGTAGACTAGATAAGTCTGAGACAGACGTTGCATGGTTTGAGGTAGACTAGATAAGTCTGAGACAGACGTTGCATGGTTTGAGGTAGACTAGATAAGTCTGAGACAGACGTTGCATGGTTTGAGGTAGACTAGATAAGTCTGAGACAGACCTTGCATGGTTTGAGGTAGACTAGATAAGTCTGAGACAGGCCTTGCATGGTTTGAGGTAGACTAGATAAGTCTGAGACAGGCCTTGCATGGTTTGAGGTAGACTAGATAAGTCTGAGACAGGCCTTGCATGGTTTGAGGTAGACTAGATAAGTCTGAGACAGACCTTGCATGGTTTGAGGTAGACTAGATAAGTCTGAGACAGACCTTGCATGGTTTGAGGTAGACTAGATAAGTCTGAGACAGACGTTGCATGGTTTGAGGTAGACTAGATAAGTCTGAGACAGACCTTGCATGGTTTGAGGTAGACTAGATAAGTCTGAGACAGACCTTGCATGGTTTGAGGTAGACTAGATAAGTCTGAGACAGACCTTGCATGGTTTGAGGTAGACTAGATAAGTCTGAGACAGACCTTGCATGGTTTGAGGTAGACTAGATAAGTCTGAGACAGACCTTGCATGGTTTGAGGTAGACTAGATAAGTCTGAGACAGACGTTGCATGGTTTGAGGTAGACTAGATAAGTCTGAGACAGACCTTGCATGGTTTGAGGTAGACTAGATAAGTCTGAGACAGACGTTGCATGGTTTGAAAAGCTCCACGAAAACGGGAAAACTGGCCAACTGCCATGCGAGCCCTGTGTGACGTCTAACGGCACGGGAAGGATGTAGAGTGTAAGATACATGTGAGCACTTGGAGTTAGACTTTTGCTTGGCCTTGTTCTTCATAGAAGAGGCGTTCTTTAGTCGCGGTTCTTTAGTCGCGGTTCTTTAGTTGGGGTTCTTTAATCGCAGTTCTTTAGTCGCATTTCTTTAGTCGCGGTTCTTTAGTCGCGTTTCTTTAGTCGCGGTTCTTTAGTCGCATTTCTTTAATCGCGGTTCTTTAGTCGCGGTTCTTTAGTCGCGGTTCTTTAATCGCAGTTCTTTAGTCGGGGTTCTTTAGTCGGGGTTCTTTAATCGCGGTTCTTTAGTCGGGGTTCTTTAGTCGGGGTTCTTTAGTCGGGGTTCTTTAATCGCGGTTCTTTAGTCGGGGTTCTTTAGTCGGGGTTCTTTAATCGCGGTTCTTTAGTCGCGGTTCTTTAATCGCGGTTCTTTAGTCGGGGTTCTTTAGTCGGGGTTCTTTAGTCGGGGTTCTTTAGTCGGGGTTCTTTAGTCGGGGTTCTTTAATCGGGGTTCTTTAGTCGGGGTTCTTTAATCGCGGTTCTTTAGTCGGGGTTCTTTAATCGCGGTTCTTTAGTTGGGGTTCTTTAATCGCGGTTCTTTAGTCGGAGTTCTTTAATCGCGGTTCTTTAGTCGGGGTTCTTTAATCGCGGTTCTTTAGTCGCGGTTCTTTAATCGCGGTTCTTTAGTCGCGGTTCTTTAATCTCGGTTCTTTAGTCGGGGTTCTTTAATCGCGGTTCTTTAGTCGCGGTTCTTTAATCGCGGTTCTTTAGTCGCGGTTCTTTAGTCGGGGTTCTTTAGTCGCGGTTCTTTAATCGCGGTTCTTTAGTCGCGGTTCTTTAGTCGCGGTTCTTTAGTCGCGGTTCTTTAGTCGGGGTTCTTTAGTCGCGGTTCTTTAATCGCGGTTCTTTAGTCGGGGTTCTTTAGTCGTGGTTCTTTAGTCGGGGTTCTTTAGTCGCGGTTCTTTAGTCGAGGTTCTTTAGTCGGGGTTCTTTAGTCGGGGTTCTTTAGTCGCGGTTCTTTAGTCGGGGTTCTTTAGTCGGGGTTCTTTAGTCGGAGATCTTTAGTCGGGGTTCTTTAGTCGGGGTTCTTTAATCGCGGTTCTTTAGTCGGGGTTCTTTAGTCGGAGATCTTTAGTCGGGGTTCTTTAGTCGGGGTTCTTTAGTCGGGGTTCTTTAGTCGGGGTTCTTTAGTCGGAGATCTTTAGTCGGGGTTCTTTAATAGCGGTTCTTTAGTCGGGGTTCTTTAGTCGGAGATCTTTAGTCGGGGTTCTTTAGTCGGGGTTCTTTAGTCGGGGTTCTTTAGTCGGGGTTCTTTAGTCGCGGTTCTTTAGTCCCGGTTCTTTAGTCGGGGTTCTTTAGTCGCGGTTCTTTAGTCGGGGTTCTTTAGTCGGGGTTCTTTAATCGCGGTTCTTTAGTCGGGGTTCTTTAGTCGGGGTTCTTTAGTCGGGGTTGTTTAATCGCGGTTCTTTAGTCGGGTTCTTTAGTCGGGGTTCTTTAGTCGGGGTTCTTTAGTCGTGGTTCTTTAGTCGGGGTTCTTTAATCGCGGTTCTTTAGTCGCGGTTCTTTAATCGCGGTTCTTTAGTCGGGGTTCTTTAGTCGGGGTTCTTTAGTCGGGGTTCTTTAATCGCGGTTCTTTAGTCGCGGTTCTTTAGTCGCGGTTCTTTAGTCGGGGTTCTTTAATCGCGGTTCTTTAGTCGGGGTTCTTTAATCGCGGTTCTTTAGTCGGGGTTCTTTAATCGCGGTTCTTTAGTCGGGGTTCTTTAGTCGGGGTTCTTTAATCGCGGTTCTTTAGTCGGGGTTCTTTAGTCGCGGTTCTTTAGTCGCGGTTCTTTAGTCGGGGTTCTTTAGTCGGGGTTCTTTAGTGAACGTGAAGTGTTGGTTTGCTTGGATGTTGCACGTTGAGATGCCATTACTTACATTTTATGTCGTCTTGTTAGAGGTCTTGCGTTAAACTCCGAGGCCCCAAAGTAACAGCTTGAAGAAGTTTATCTGGACAATAACAATATAGATGTGTAAGGCTGGCAGCACGGAAGGCAGAAGAAGAAGAAGATTGCTTACAGCACCATCTACCACACATACACTCATCTACCACACATACACTCATCTACCACACATACACTCATCTACCACACATACACTCATCTACCACACATACACTCATCCACCACACATACACTCATCCACCACACATACGCTCATTTACCACACATACGCTCATCTACCACACATACACTCATCCACCACACATACGCTCATTTACCACACATACACTCATCCACCACACATACGCTCATCTACCACACATACACTCATCTACCACACATACACTCATCTACCACACATACACTCATCTACCACACATACACTCATCCACCACACATACGCTCATTTACCACACATAAACTCATTTATCACACATAAACTCATCCACCAAACATAAGTTCATCCATCAAACATACACTCATCCACCAAACATACACTCATCCACCACACATACACTCATCCACCAAACATACGCTCATCCACCACACATACGCTCATCCACCACACATACGCTCATCCACCACACATACACTCATCCACCAAACATAAACTCATCCACCACACATACACTCATCCACCAAACATAAACTCATCCACCACACATAAACTCATCCACCAAACATAAACTCATCCACCAAACATAAACTCATCCACCACACATACACTCATCCACCACACATTTACTCATCCACCACACATACACTCACCCACCACACATATACTCATCCACCACACATACACGCATCAACCAAACATAAGGGTTCTTTAGTCGGAGATCTTTAGTCGGGGTTCTTTAGTCGGGGTTCTTTAGTCGGGGTTCTATAGTCGGGGTTCTTTAGTCGGAGATCTTTAGTCGGGGTTCTTTAATCGCGGTTCTTTAGTCGGGGTTCTTTAGTCGGAGATCTTTAGTCGGGGTTCTTTAGTCGGGGTTCTTTAGTCGGGGTTCTTTAGTCGGGGTTCTTTAGTCGGGGTTCTTTAGTCGGGGTTCTTTAGTCGGGGTTCTTTAGTCGCGGTTCTTTAGTCGGGGTTCTTTAGTCGGGGTTCTTTAGTCGCGGTTCTTTAGTCGGGGTTCTTTAGTCGGGGTTCTTTAGTCGGGGTTGTTTAATCGCGGTTCTTTAGTCGGGTTCTTTAGTCGGGGTTCTTTAGTCGGGGTTCTTTAGTCGGGGTTCTTTAGTCGGGGTTCTTTAATCGCGGTTCTTTAGTCGCGGTTCTTTAAACGCGGTTCTTTAGTCGGGGTTCTTTAGTCGGGGTTCTTTAGTCGGGGTTCTTTAATCGCGGTTCTTTAGTCGCGGTTCTTTAGTCGCGGTTCTTTAGTCGGGGTTCTTTAATCGCGGTTCTTTAGTCGGGGTTCTTTAATCGCGGTTCTTTAGTCGGGGTTCTTTAATCGCGGTTCTTTAGTCGGGGTTCTTTAGTCGGGGTTCTTTAATCGCGGTTCTTTAGTCGGGGTTCTTTAGTCGGAGATCTTTAGTCGGGGTTCTTTAGTCGGGGTTCTTTAGTCGGGGTTCTTTAGTGAACGTGAAGTGTTGGTTTGCTTGGATGTTGCACGTTGAGATGCCATTACTTACATCTTATGTCGTCTTGTTAGAGGTCTTGCGTTAAACTCCGAGGCCACAAAGTAACAGCTTGAAGAAGTTTATCTGGACAGTAACAATGTAGATGTGTAAGGCTGGCAGCACGGAAGAAGAAGAAGAAGATTGCTTACAGCACCATCTACCACACATACACTCATCTACCACACATACACTCATCTACCACACATACACTCATCTACCACACATACACTCATCTACCACACATACACTCATCTACCACACATACACTCATCTACCACACATACACTCATCTACCACACATACACTCATCTACCACACATACACTCATCTACCACACATATACTCATCTACCACACATACACTCATCTACCACACATATACTCATCTACCACACATACACTCATCTACCACACATACACTCATCTACCACACATACACTCATCTACCACACATACACTCATCTACCACACATATACTCATCTACCACACATACACTCATCTACCACACATACACTCATCTACCACACATATACTCATCTACCACACATACACTCATCTACCACACATACACTCATCTACCACACATACACTCATCCACCACACATAAACTCATCCAGCAAACATAAATTCATCCACCAAACATAAATTCATCCACCAAACATACGCTCATCCACCACACATACGCTCATCCACCAAACATACGCTCATCCACCACACATACACTCATCCACCACACATACACTCATCCACCAAACATAAACTCATCCACCACACATACACTCATCCACCATGCATAAACTCATCCACCACACATACACTCATCCACCAAACATAAACTCATCCACCACACATACACTCATCCACCAAACATAAACTCATCCACCACACATACACTCATCCACCAAACATAAACTCATCCACCACACATACACTCATCCACCAAACATAAACTCATCCACCACACATACACTCATCCACCACATATACAATGATCCACCAAACATAAACTCATCCACCAAACATAAACTCATCCACCACATATACACTCATCCACCACACATACACTCATCCACCACATATACACACATCCACCACACATTTACTCATCCACAACACATACACTCACCCACCACACATATACTCATCCACCACACATACACGCATCTACCAAACATACACTCATCCACCAAACATACACTCATCCACCAAACATACACTCATCCACCAAACATAAACTCATCCACCACACATACACTCATCCATCAAACATACACTCATCCACCACACATACACTCATCCACCACACATACACCTATCCACCACACATCCACCCATCCACCACACATGCACTCACCCACCATTCATCCATCATCCACCACACATCCACCCATCCACCACACATCCACCCATCCACAACACATCCACCACACAATCACTGATCCACCATTCATCCACTCATCCACCATTTATCCTCTCATCCACCACTCATCCACTCATCCACCATTTATCCTCTCATCCACCACTAGATCATGCCATATACGTATATGGGACAAGCATGTTCATCCTCACAGCTTTCTAGTGTTTTCATCTCCCTCAAGTTTGTGTTGTTCTTGGCTGTTTCGTCTTGTTGTTAGTTATCCCTCATCAATCTCTGGAGAGTCCTTGGCCTAACCGCTGCTGGGAAGTTAGAGACGCCGCAGATATCACGTGTGTGAGGATTTTCTTATAGAGTGCACTACATTAGTCTGAGACAGACCTTGGCTGGTTTGAAGTAGACTATGAGACAGACGTTGCATGGTTTGATGTAGACCAAATATATTTGAAACAGTCAAGACAGGTTCGAAGTAGACCAGAGATGAGACAAACCAATTTTCAAAAAGTAAGACAGGATAAATAAGATTCAGATAGAGAAAACAGATAATAAGATACCCCAAGCTGCTCTGGGATAGGCCACATTTTTTTTTTTTTTTTTGCAGAGGTAAGTCACAGTTTACAGAGGCCAAACATGATTGAGATAGATCATATGGAGACCAAACATAATTGAGATAAGTGACATACAGTTCACAGAGACTAAGCTGGATTGAAACAGATCAAATATAGTTCGCATAGACCAAGCTGGATTGAGACAAATTACATATAGTTCCCATAGACCAAGCTGGATTGAGACAAATTACATATAGTTCGCATAGACCAAGCTGGATTGAGACAAATTACATATAGTTCGCATAGACCAAGCTGGATTGAGACAAATTACATCTAGTTCGCATAGACCAAGCTGGATTGAGATAGGTCACATGTAGTTCACATAGACCAAGCTCTACCAGCTATCACCATTAAAGCTGTCCATCTTCAATATCGTGGACAGCATACAAGATCAACAGAAAGTCCAGCAGATTCGAAAAAGGGTAAAAAGTCTTTTTTTAAAAATCCCACTTTCCAAGACTTTAAGACATATGGCGTATACGCTGTTAGTCCCGTATTTCCAAGACCTTCGGCACATGAAAGTGTGATGTGGTCAGTATCACGCTTGGCCGTATTTATCTTCCCAGATTTCTCTGGTACCCTTTCTTAGAGACTGGGTGGATCCCGGGGCCTTTTTGATGTGATGGTACCAGAAAAAAAAACATCCTCATTGTTGGGACTTGAACCCAGTACCACCGGATTGGTAGACAAAGCGCCTAACCACTCAGCCAACCATGCTGTCAGATTCGAGGATAACGTTTTATATCTTGGCATCGAGCTCACCCGGTGTCGCTTACACCGTATATAACATTTTTTTTTCTGTTCGAATACCAGTACTGGGCAAGTACGATTACAGAAGCTTAGTATTTACCTTCAGGTTACATAGATTTTTTTTTCTTTCTTCATAACTCTGTTTTCTTAGTTTTTAGCTGCAAGAAATTCTGACAATGTTTTCGTTTCTAAATATATATATATATATATATATATATTGTGGCCATTAAAAAAAATTTTATTTAGAAGAACAATTGAATTGCTGGAAACGGCAGCAGGATCGAAAGAGTTATGGAGGAGTAATGTAATCGTGGGTGAATGTTTGATATAGAAACACTGGGATCGATGAGGGCATGTGTGTAGTGAGAGAGGTATCTAACTGATTTTCTTGTTGCCCTTCTTCCAAGTCTTGGTGGTGGCGGATCTTTGCATTTGTGTGAAAGTAATTGCGGCGAAATTGTTTCTACTCGATATTCAAAAGGTATCGATCTTTGCTGGTTGCGGGAATATATTTAGTTTGGGCGGAGAGCAAAGGCCTTCACTGGTGGATCGATGGGATTAAGTAGATGCTAAGGTGATCGACTACGTTTTATATCGACTGGAGGAGTACTCGTGCTAGCTCAGATATTCGACTACTTGAGATCGGCGATAACATTTGGCAAATGTACGGGTTCTGAAATGCTGGACTGGAAAGTTGTTTTTTTTTAAAAATATTTTTTTTGTACGAATGGACGAGTTATGAAATGTTGGACTGGAAAAGTTTGCGGAGGACATTATGATTGTAGTTGTTTTATTCTTTCATGGATGTGGTGTAGCTCCCGTGCGTGTGTGAATGTTTATTTTGCGGAAAGTTGTTAGAGCTGGTTTGTCGTTGTGAGGCGGGAGAAGTTAGGCTGCCGGTGGCTAGATAAGTCTGAGACAGACCTTGCATGGTTTGAGGTAGACTGTGAGACAGACCTTGCATGGTTTGAGGTAGACTAGATAAGTCTGAGACAGACCTTGGCTGGTTTGAAGTAGACTATGAGACAGACGTTGCATGGTTTGATGTAGACCAAATATATTTGAAACAGTCAAGACAGGTTCGAAGTAGACCAGAGATGAGACAAACCAATTTTCAAAAAGTAAGACAGGATAAATAAGATTCAGATAGAGAAAACAGATAATAAGATACCCCAAGCTGCTCTGGGACAGGCCACATTTTTTTTTTTTTTTTTGCAGAGGTAAGTCACAGTTTACAGAGGCCAAACATGATTGAGATAGATCATATGGAGACCAAACATAATTGAGATAAGTGACATACAGTTCACAGAGACTAAGCTGGATTGAAACAGATCAAATATAGTTCGCATAGACCAAGCTGGATTGAGACAAATTACATATAGTTCCCATAGACCAAGCTGGATTGAGACAAATTACATATAGTTCGCATAGACCAAGCTGGATTGAGACAAATTACATATAGTTCGCATAGACCAAGCTGGATTGAGACAAATTACATCTAGTTCGCATAGACCAAGCTGGATTGAGATAGGTCACATGTAGTTCACATAGACCAAGCTCTACCAGCTATCACCATTAAAGCTGTCCATCTTCAATATCGTGGACAGCATACAAGATCAACAGAAAGTCCAGCAGATTCGAAAAAGGGTAAAAAGTCTTTTTTTAAAAATCCCACTTTCCAAGACTTTAAGACATATGGCGTATACGCTGTTAGTCCCGTATTTCCAAGACCTTCGGCACATGAAAGTGTGATGTGGTCAGTATCACGCTTGGCCGTATTTATCTTCCCAGATTTCTCTGGTACCCTTTCTTAGAGACTGGGTGGATCCCGGGGCCTTTTTGATGTGATGGTACCAGAAAAAAAAAACATCCTCATTGTTGGGACTTGAACCCAGTACCACCGGATTGGTAGACAAAGCGCCTAACCACTCAGCCAACCATGCTGTCAGATTCGAGGATAACGTTTTATATCTTGGCATCGAGCTCACCCGGGTGTCGCTTACACCGTATATAACATTTTTTTTTCTCTTCGAATACCAATACTGGGCAAGTACGATTACTGAAGCTTAGTATTTACCTTCAGGTTACATAGATTTTTTTTTCTTTCTTCATAACTCTGTTTTCTTAGTTTTTAGCTGCAAGAAATTCTGACAATGTTTTCGTTTCTAAATATATATATATATATATATATATATTGTGGCCATTAAAAAAAATTTTATTTAGAAGAACAAATTGAATTGCTGGAAACGGCAGCAGGATCGAAAGAGTTATGGAGGAGTAATGTAATCGTGGGTGAATGTTTGATATAGAAACACTGGGATCGATGAGGGCATGTGTGTAGTGAGAGAGGTATCTAACTGATTTTCTTGTTGCCCTTCTTCCAAGTCTTGGTGGTGGCGGATCTTTGCATTTGTGTGAAAGTAATTGCGGCGAAATTGTTTCTACTCGATATTCAAAAGGTATCGATCTTTGCTGGTTGCGGGAATATATTTAGTTTGGGCGGAGAGCAAAGGCCTTCACTGGTGGATCGATGGGATTAAGTAGATGCTAAGGTGATCGACTACGTTTTATATCGACTGGAGGAGTACTCGTGCTAGCTCAGATATTCGACTACTTGAGATCGGCGATAACATTTGGCAAATGTACGGGTTCTGAAATGCTGGACTGGAAAGTTGTTTTTTTTTAAAAATATTTTTTTTGTACGAATGGACGAGTTATGAAATGTTGGACTGGAAAAGTTTGCGGAGGACATTATGATTGTAGTTGTTTTATTCTTTCATGGATGTGGTGTAGCTCCCGTGCGTGTGTGAATGTTTATTTTGCGGAAAGTTGTTAGAGCTGGTTTGTCGTTGTGAGGCGGGAGAAGTTAGGCTGCCGGTGGCCTGCTTGTGAAAGTAATGTTTCTCCTGTGAATGTGAAGATTCATTCTTCCAGGTCTAGTGCAGTTAACTGTAGCCGAATTTGTAGGGTTTATTCCAGTTGTAATCTACTTTGTCCATATTGATATAGACTAAATATATTTGAAACAGTCAAGACAGGTTCGAAGTAGACCAGAGATGAGACAAACCAATTTTCAAAAAGTAAGACAGGATAAATAAGATTCAGATAGAGAAAACAGATAATAAGATACCCCAAGCTGCTCTGGGACAGGCCACATTTTTTTTTTTTGCAGAGGTAAGTCACAGTTTACAGAGGCCAAACAGGATTGAGATAGATCATATGGAGACCAAACATAATTGAGATAAGTGACATACAGTTCACAGAGACTAAGCTGGATTGAAACAGATCAAATATAGTTCGCATAGACCAAGCTGGATTGAGACAAATTACATATAGTTCCCATAGACCAAGCTGGATTGAGACAAATTACATATAGTTCGCATAGACCAAGCTGGATTGAGACAAATTACATATAGTTCGCATAGACCAAGCTGGATTGAGACAAATTACATCTAGTTCGCATAGACCAAGCTGGATTGAGATAGGTCACATGTAGTTCACATAGACCAAGCTCTACCAGCTATCACCATTAAAGCTGTCCATCTTCAATATCGTGGACAGCATACAAGATCAACAGAAAGTCCAGCAGATTCGAAAAAGGGTAAAAGTCTTTTTTTAAAAATCCCACTTTCCAAGACTTTAAGACATATGGCGTATACGCTGTTAGTCCCGTATTTCCAAGACCTTCGGCACATGAAAGTGTGATGTGGTCAGTATCACGCTTGGCCGTATTTATCTTCCCAGATTTCTCTGGTACCCTTTCTTAGAGACTGGGTGGATCCCGGGGCCTTTTTGATGTGATGGTACCAGAAAAAAAAACATCCTCATTGTTGGGACTTGAACCCAGTACCACCGGATTGGTAGACAAAGCGCCTAACCACTCAGCCAACCATGCTGTCAGATTCGAGGATAACGTTTTATATCTTGGCATCGAGCTCACCCGGGTGTCGCTTACACCGTATATAACATTTTTTTTTCTGTTCGAATACCAGTACTGGGCAAGTACGATTACAGAAGCTTAGTATTTACCTTCAGGTTACATAGATTTTTTTTTCTTTCTTCATAACTCTGTTTTCTTAGTTTTTAGCTGCAAGAAATTCTGACAATGTTTTCGTTTCTAAATATATATATATATATATATATATATTGTGGCCATTAAAAAAAATTTTATTTAGAAGAACAAATTGAATTGCTGGAAACGGCAGCAGGATCGAAAGAGTTATGGAGGAGTAATGTAATCGTGGGTGAATGTTTGATATAGAAACACTGGGATCGATGAGGGCATGTGTGTAGTGAGAGAGGTATCTAACTGATTTTCTTGTTGCCCTTCTTCCAAGTCTTGGTGGTGGCAGATCTTTGCATTTGTGTGAAAGTAATTGCGGCGAAATTGTTTCTACTCGATATTCAAAAGGTATCGATCTTTGCTGGTTGCGGGAATATATTTAGTTTGGGCGGAGAGCAAAGGCCTTCACTGGTGGATCGATGGGATTAAGTAGATGCTAAGGTGATCGACTACGTTTTATATCGACTGGAGGAGTACTCGTGCTAGCTCAGATATTCGACTACTTGAGATCGGCGATAACATTTGGCAAATGTACGGGTTCTGAAATGCTGGACTGGAAAGTTTTGTTTTGTTTTTTTTAAAATATTTTTTTGTACGAATGGACGAGTTATGAAATGTTGGACTGGAAAAGTTTGCGGAGGACTTTATGATTGTAGTTGTTTTATTCTTTCATGGATGTGGTGTAGCTCCCGTGCGTGTGTGAATGTTTATTTTGCGGAAAGTTTGTCGTTGTGAGACGGGAGAAGTTAGGCTGCCGGTGGCCTGCTTGTGAAAGTAATGTTTCTCCTGTGAATGTGAAGATTCATTCTTCCAGGTCTAGTGCAGTTAACTGTAGCCGAATTTGTAGGGTTTATTCCAGTTGTAATCTACTTTGTCCATATTGATATATAAATGCTACATATAAACAATGGTACATTCAGCCTAGTTTGTTCGTATTAATATATAAATAGTATATATAAACAGTGCATTCAGACTAGTTTGTCCATATTGATATATAAATAGTATATATAATCAGTGCTACACTCGGCTTAGTTTGTTCATTTTATGTAGTTCACTTTCTGTCATCCCGAGATATAGTTCATTTACTGTCATCTTGAGACATGTTACATTTACTGTCATCTTGAGATATAATTCTTTTACTGTCATCTTGAGATATAATTCTTTTACTGTCATCTTGAGATATAATTCTTTTATTGTCATCTTGAGACATAGTTCATTCTCCTAGACATGATTCACTTTCTGCCAGCCCCCGCCGTTAGTCTGTTGTCTAGCATCCCGCGACATTAGTCTGTTGTCTAGCATCCCGCGACATTAGTCTGTTGTCTAGCATCCCGCGACATTAGTCTGTTGTCTGGCAAATCTGGACGTCGATAATTCTTCATTTACTTACGGGAAACATGTTCTTCTGCGTAATTCGGCGAGCTTCCAGTCTTCCCTGCTGGACTGTTTTGTTTCAGAGGTCAGACGAAGAGGGACTGAGAAATCTTGGACTAGATTTGTTACTACGGCGGGCGCTTCTCAAGCTGTTGGCGGATCCACCAGCCATCTTACAAGATCAGGCACACCGTTTGAGAACCCCTGAACCGTCAGACAGAAGACCTGCCTTCCCTGACATGAAAGCAGACATCACATGCCGTCTCTGACATTAAAGCAGACATCACACGCCGTCTCTGACATTAAAGCAGACATCACACGCCGTCTCTGACATTAAAGCAGACATCACACGCCGTCTCTGACATAAAAGCGGACATCACACGCCGTCTCTGACATGAAAGCGGACATCACACGCCGTCTCTGACATTAAAGCAGACATCACACGCCGTCTCTGACATGAAAGCGGACATCACACGCCGTCTCTGACATGAAAGCAGACATCACACACCGTCTCCTAGCATAACCTTCCCCCCACCCCCAGCCACTCAGAGAGAGAGAGAGTTTTATTTATGATCCGGGCCAGAATTTAGTGGCTTTTAGTCCTGGCCTTACAGAAACTCTAGGGATTACATTGTGTTTTACTTCATGGTCGGTGGTTTAATGGTTTCCCTAACTCTAGGGATTACATTGTGTTTTACTTCATGGTCGGTGGTTTAGTGGTTTCTCTCACTCTAGGGATTACATTGTGTTTTACTTCATGGTCGGTGGTTTAATGGTTTCCCTAACTCTAGGGATTACATTGTGTTTTACTTCATGGCCGGTGGTTTAGTGGTTTCCTTAACTCTAGGGATTACATTGTGATTCACTTTCCAGTCGGTGGTTTAGTGGTTTCCCTATCTCTAGAGATTACATTGTGGTTTACTTCATGGCCGGTGGTTTAATGGTTTCTCTCACTCTGGGGATTACATTGTGGTTTACTTCATGGCCGTTGGTTTAATGGTTTCTCTCACTCTAGGGATTACATTATGGTTTGCTTCCAAACCGGTGTTTTAGTGGTTTCTCTATTTCTAGGGATTACATTGTGGTTTACTTCCCAGTCGGTGGTTTAATGGTTTCCCTAACTCGACGGATTACATTGTGGTTTTACTTCCCGGCCGGTGGTTTAGTGGTTTCCCTAACTCTAGGGATTGCATTGTGTTTTACTTCATGGCCGGTTGCTTAGTGGTTTCCCTAACTCTAGGGATTACATTGTGATTCACTTCCCAGCCGATGGTTTAGTGGTTTCTTTAACTCGACTGATTGTGGTTTACTTCCAAGCCGGTTGTTTAGTGGTTTTCCTAACTCTAGGGATTACATTGTGTTTTACTTCATGGTTGGTGGTTTAGTGGTTTCTCTAACTCTAGGGATTACATTGTGGTTTACTTCATGGTCGGTGGTTTAGTGGTTTCTCTAACTCTAGGGATTACATTGTGTTTTACTTCATGGCCGGTGGTTTAGTGGTTTCTCTCACTCTAGAGATTACATTGTGTTTTACTTCATGACCGGTGGTTTAGTGGTTTCTCTCACTCTAGAGATTACATTGTGTTTTACTTCATGGCCGGTGGTTTAATGGTTTCTCTCACTCTAGGGATTACATTGTGGTTTGCTTCCAAGCCGGTGTTTTAGTGGTTTCCCTATTTCTAGGGATTACATTGTGGTTTACTTCCCAGTCGGTGGTTTAGTGGTTTCCCTAACTCGACGGATTACATTGTGGTTTTACTTCCCGGCCGGTGGTTTAGTGGTTTCCCTAACTCTAGGGATTGCATTGTGTTTTACTTCATGGCCGGTTGCTTAGTGGTTTCCCTAACTCTAGGGATTACATTGTGATTCACTTCCCAGCCGATGGTTTAGTGGTTTCTTTAACTCGACTGAGTGTGGTTTACTTCCAAGCCGGTTGTTTAGTGGTTTTCCTAACTCTAGGGATTACATTGTGTTTTACTTCATGGTCGGTGGTTTAGTGGTTTCTCTAACTCTAGGGATTACATTGTGGTTTACTTCATGGTCAGTGGTTTAGTGGTTTCTCTAACTCTAGGGATTACATTGTGTTTTACTTCATGGCCGGTGGTTTAGTGGTTTCTCTCACTCTAGAGATTACATTGTGTTTTACTTCATGGCCGGTGGTTTAGTGGTTTCTCTCACTCTAGAGATTACATTGTGTTTTACTTCATGGCCGGTGGTTTAGTGGTTTCTCTCACTCTAGAGATTACATTGTGTTTTACTTCATGGCCGGTGGATTAATGGTTTCTTGTCTCAAGAGAGCTATCGTGTTGTCTGTGTAGAAATCTTTTCGGGTTGTCTGTTTTATTGAAATATTTTCAGGTTTTCTGTTGTGTTGAAATATTTTCAGGTTTTCCATTTTGTTGACATATTTTGAGGTTTTCTGTTTTGTTGAAATATTTTGAGGTTTTCTGTTTTGTTGAAATATTGTCAGGTTGTCTGTTTTCTTGAAATATTTTCGGGTTGTCTGTTTTATTGAAATATTTTCAGTTTGTTTGTTTCGTTGAAATATTTTCGGGTTGTCTGTTTTGTTGAAATATTTTCAGGTTTTCTGTTTTCTTGAAATATTTTCGGGTTGTCTGTTTTATTGAAATATTTTCAATTTGTTTGTTTTGTTGAAATATTTTCGGGTTGTTTTTTTTTTGTTGTTGAAATATTTTGCTGATGGTAACTGAGCTTGTTCCCTGGTTTTCCTCACAGAGTTGTAGGAGGAGGGCTGCCGGGGTGTTTATGTATGGCATATAGAAGTTTTTGCATACAAACAGCAGATGAAAACTTAGTTTGTCCTTGACAGAATTATCTATCTATAACAGTTTTTCCCAGGCTTATTTGTGCTTTTCTTCCAGGCCACACCCTCAACGCCGCCTCATGCACTACTCGTACAGTGACTGACTAGGACATGGATTACACAGCTTAAAACTTAAGACAGCAAACTGATAGCAAACCGTTTTATTTAACAGTATGAAGAAGTACATTTATAACTCACCTACTTTATTATTTTCTCAACCTTTAATGTGATGCATGAGTTTCACGTAGGGGCACAAGTTTCTCAGTATCATGTTGAAAAGTGTTAGGAAGAAGACTTAGATCTCCACGTTCTGTAACTTTCAATCTGTTTCTAGATCTCCACGTTCTGTAACTTTCAATCTGTTCTGTCTGGACTTTGTTCCACAACGTAGGATAACATTCAGAAATGTTTTCTGTCTGGACTTTGTTCCACAACGTAGGATAACATTCAGAAATGTTTTCTGTCTGGACTTTGTTCCACAACGTAGGGTAACATTTAGAAATGTTTTCTGTCTGGACTTTGTTCCACAACGTAGGGTAACATTTAGAAATGTTTTCTGTCTGGACTTTGTTCCACAACGTAGGGTAACATTTAGAAATGTTTTCTGTCTGGACTTTGTTCCACAACGTAGGGTAACATTTAGAAATGTTTTCTGTCTGGACTTTGTTCCACAACGTAGGGTAACATTTAGAAATGTTTTCTGTCTGGACTTTGTTCCACAACGTAGGGTAACATTCAGAAATGTTTTCTGTGTGAACTTTGTTCCAGAGCGTAGGTTAACATTCAGAAATGTTTTCTGTGTGAACTTTGTTCCACAGCGTAGGTTAACATTCAGAAATGTTTTCTGTCTGGACTCTGTTCCGCATCGTAGGATAACATTCAGAAATGTTTTCTGTCGACCTAGAGTTTTGAAAGATTGGACATGTAAATTCAAGTACATTAACTCTGGCATTTTAATGCCTTCTCGTCACGGTCTCATTACTTCCCCTAGATTACCCACGTGATATTTGGTCCCCTGATGTTTCTAACTTTCTGTATGGTGTCGAGTAGGGTTTATTTTGGTCCTGCTTCACGAGGAGGTGCCAGGAGTTGCTGCTTCTGGCCCCCTCCTCTCGTCCCAAGATTGCACGGGACGGGACTAGTGGGGTTTTTTTTATGAATAAATTAAATTGTAATCTTTCAAAGGTCACGGCTGATGACCGCCATTATTAACTTCCGGTTTAAGTCTTTTCGCAATTTCAACATGGCCGAGGTTCACAGTTATAAATCTTAGTCAAGTACAGCTTCATCAACAGTCCAGCAGGCAAGTTTGGTCTGTGATATCTTTTTAAACATCCCTGGACTGTTTGTACCTTACCTCTTTTGATTCACTTGTTAATTTTAGGGTTTATCTCTCCTTTGAGAGCCATTTATCCATCTTTTGTGAGTCATTTATCCGTCTTCTGTGAGTCATTTATCCGTCTTCTGTGAGCCATTTATTCTTATTTGTGAGTCATTTATCAGTCTTTTGTGAGTTATTTATCCGTCTTCTGTGAGCCATTTATCCATCTTATATGAGTCATTTATCCATCTTCTGTGAGTCATTTATCCATCTTTTGAGTCATTTATCCGTCTTCTGTGAGCCATTTATCCATCTTTAGTGAGCCATTTATCCATCTTTTGTGAGCCATTTATCCATCTTTTGTGAGCCATTTATCCTTCTTCTGTGAGTCAAGTTTAAACTAGCTTTTTGAGTTATTTATCCATCTCTTTTCTTGGTAGTTTATTATTATTTATTTTGGAGCTGTTGATTCACTAGCTTTTATGAGCCATTTATCCATTTTCTTTAACGCATTTTCCAATCACTTTTTTTTTTCTCTGCTCCATTCTCTGAGCCATTTATTCGTTACTTTTCTAGGTAGCAGCAGTCTGTTTCGAGAGCCATTAATCTGCTTTTTTTCTCGAGGCCTTGACCCACTGACACTTGAGAAGGAACCTTGACGCCAGAGACTGCTGGGACGGATTTCTGAATTCAAGAAATGGAAATGACCACAAGCCAGGCGCTCGTGTATGTCGCGGGAGGGAGGGGGGGGGGTTGACTGTTACAAACACCAGCGGGCGTTCTCTTTGGAACAAGCACTTTTCTTTTATTTAAAAAAAAATTGACCAATTCGGATTTTTGTCCGGTTTCTCTTCAGCTGCCTCCACCCCCCGCTCCGCTTCACGTCCTCTTTTTGAGGAAACACTGATGCCACTTTACTCATCCTGCTCCTTCGTCTTATTCTTCCTCCTCCTCCTTCTTCTCATTCTACTTCCTCCTCCTTCCTTCTTCTTCCTCCTCCTCCTCCTTATCTTCCTCCTTCCTCCTTCTTCTTCTTCCTCCTCCTCCTTCTTCCTCCATCTTCTTCTCATTCTACTTCCTCCTCCTCCTCCTTCCTCCTCCTTCTTCTTATTCATCCTCCTTCCTCCTTCTTCTTCTTCCTCCTCCTTCTTCTTCTTCCTCCTCCTCCTCCATCTCCTTCTTCTTGTTCTTCCTCCTTATTCTTCCTCCTCCTCCTTCTTCTTATTCTACTTTGTTCCACAACGTAGGATAACATTCAGAAATGTTTTCTGTCTGGACTTTGTTCCACAACGTAGGATAACATTCAGAAATGTTTTCTGTCTGGACTTTGTTCCACAACGTAGGGTAACATTTAGAAATGTTTTCTGTCTGGACTTTGTTCCACAACGTAGGGTAACATTTAGAAATGTTTTCTGTCTGGACTTTGTTCCACAACGTAGGGTAACATTTAGAAATGTTTTCTGTCTGGACTTTGTTCCACAACGTAGGGTAACATTTAGAAATGTTTTCTGTCTGGACTTTGTTCCACAACGTAGGATAACATTTAGAAATGTTTTCTGTCTGGACTTTGTTCCACAACGTAGGTAACATTCAGAAATGTTTTCTGTGTGAACTTTGTTCCAGAGCGTAGGTTAACATTCAGAAATGTTTTCTGTGTGAACTTTGTTCCACAGCGTAGGTTAACATTCAGAAATGTTTTCTGTCTGGACTCTGTTCCACAACGTAGGGTAACATTTAGAAATGATTTCTGTCTGGACTTTGTTCCACAACGTAGGATAACATTCAGAAATGTTTTCTGTCTGGACTTTGTTCCACAACGTAGGATAACATTCAGAAATGTTTTCTGTCTGGACTTTGTTCCACAACGTAGGATAACATTCAGAAATGTTTTCTGTCTGGACTTTGTTCCACAACGTAGGATAACATTCAGAAATGTTTTCTGTCTGGACTTTGTTCCACAACGTAGGATAACATTCAGAAATGATTTCTGTCTGGACTTTGTTCCACAACGTAGGATAACATTCAGAAATGTTTTCTGTCTGGACTTTGTTCCACAACGTAGGATAACATTCAGAAATGTTTTCTGTCTGGACTTTGTTCCACAACGTAGGATAACATTCAGAAATGTTTTCTGTCTGGACTTTGTTCCACAACGTAGGATAACATTCAGAAATGATTTCTGTCTGGACTTTGTTCCACAACGTAGGATAACATTCAGAAATGTTTTCTGTCTGGACTTTGTTCCACAACGTAGGATAACATTCAGAAATGATTTCTGTCTGGACTTTGTTCCACAACGTAGGATAACATTCAGAAATGTTTTCTGTCTGGACTTTGTTCCACAACGTAGGGTAACGTTCAGAAATGTTTTCTGTCTGGACTTTGTTCCACATCGTAGGATAACATTCAGAAATGATTTCTGTCGACCAAGAGTTTTGAAAGATTGGACATGTAAATTCAAGTACATTAACTCTGGCATTTTAATGCCTTCTCGTCACGGTCTCATTACTTCCCCTAGATTACCCACGTGATATTTGGTCCCCTGATGTTTCTAACTTTCTGTATGGTGTCGAGTAGGGTTTATTTTGGTCCTGCTTCACGAGGAGGTGCCAGGAGTTGCTGCTTCTGGCCCCCTCCTCTCGTCCCAAGATTCACGGGGCGGGACTAGTGGGGTTTTTTAATGAATAAATTAAATTGTAATCTTTCAAAGGTCACGGCTGATGACCGCCATTATTAACTTCCGGTTTAAGTCTTTTCACAATTTCAACATGGCCGAGGTTCACAGTTATAAATCTTAGTCAAGTACAGCTTCATCAACAGTCCAGCAGGCAAGTTTGGTCTGTGATATCTTTTTAAACATCCCTGGACTGTTTGTACCTTACCTCTTTTGATTCACTTGTTAATTTTAGGGTTTATCTCTCCTTTGAGAGCCATTTATCCATCTTTTGTGAGTCATTTATCCGTCTTCTGTGAGTCATTTATCCGTCTTCTGTGAGCCATTTATTCTTATTTATGAGTCATTTATCAGTCTTTTGTGAGTTATTTATCCATCTTCTATGAGCCATTTATCCATCTTATATGAGTCATTTATCCATCTTCTGTGAGTCATTTATCCATCTTTTGAGTCATTTATCCGTCTTCTGTGAGCCATTTATCCATCTTTAGTGAGCCATTTATCCATCTTTTGTGAGCCATTTATCCATCTTTTGTGAGCCATTTATCCTTCTTCTGTGAGCCAATTTTAAACTAGCTTTTTGAGTTATTTATCCATCTCTTTTCTTGGTTGTTTATTATTATTTATTTTGGAGCTGTTGATTCACTAGCTTTTATGAGCCATTTATCCATTTTCTTTAACGCATTTTCCAATCACTTTTTTTTTTCTCTCTGCTCCATTCTCTGAGCCATTTATTCGTTACTTTTCTAGGTAGCAGCAGTCTGTTTCGAGAGCCATTAATCTGCTTTTTTTCCCCGAGGCCTTGACCCGCTGACACTTGAGAAGGAACCTTGACGCCAGAGACTGCTGGGACGGATTTCTGAATTCAAGAAATGGAAATGTAGAGATAGAGACATAGTGTTAGGTTGAACTAGTGTAGCAAGAGATCGTACAGTAATTGTTACCAAGAGCTTTTGTATTACTGAATATTGTGAACGCTGCTTAAATACTGCTTGTAGAATTATGAGAATTATGATATTGTGATTTTGTGAGATTTCGTGCTACTATGATGAAAATAATGAAATGTGTATAATCTTGCCTATGCCTATTATTACAAGTGAGTTATCAGCTATACGTATTGATCATATTGATATTATTTGTCAAATTAAAATGAATTAGTGAAATGTTCATGAGAAATCCTCTATTGCCATGTATGTGAAACTTCGACGTGTGATGTACCAAGGTGAGATGTGATGATAATAGAACATTCAATAATAACAATAATAATGAACAATATAAATAGAACACATATTGAAACTTCGATGTGAGATGTGATGAGGATAGAGAAAGAACTAAAACATTGTTATAATATTCCTCTGTGTTGTATTCTGTTCCACGTATTCCTCTGTGTTGTATTCTGTTCCACATATTCCTCTGTGTTGTATTCTGTTCCACGTATTCCTCTGTGTTGTATTCTGTTCCACATACTCCTCTGTGTTGTATTCTGTTCCACGTATTCCTCTGTGTTGTATTCTGTTCCACGTATTCCTCTGTGTTGTATTCTGTTCCACATATTCCTCTGTGTTGTATACTGTTCCACATATTCCTCTATGTTGTGTTCTGTTCCACATATTCCTCTGCATTGTAACTGTTCCACATATTCCTCTATGTTGTGTTCTGTTCCACATATTCCTCTGTGTTGTATTCTGTTCCACATATTCCTCTGTGTTGTATTCTGTTCCACATATTCCTCTGTGTTGTATTCTGTTCCACGTATTCCTCTATGTTGTATTCTGTTCCACGTATTCCTCTGTGTTGCATTCTGTTCCACATATTCCTCTGTGTTGTATTCTGTTCCACGTATTCCTCTGTGTTGTATTCTGTTCCACATATTCCTCTGTGTTGTATTCTGTTCCACGTATTCCTCTGTGTTGCATTCTGTTCCACATTTGCATTCGCGTTGTGGGATTGTGAACTTCATCTGACCTGTATACAACCACTAGAGTTTACTGAATGTTTTGAAAGTGGTCAATTGTGAATTTGTTTGGAATGAGAGAAATTATGATCCGTAAAGTTCTTTCTTCTTCGTCGTTTGCGCAGATATCGAGGCCGAGTGTCTCTCACACATGCGGCAGTTCTCTGATGATTCTCGACATCTTCTCTTGTAGAAAGTCGAGGCCTGGTCAAGTGCTTTGCCTGAGTGGGCTGTACTACCGACGTCTCTCTGCAAGCTCAAGATAGGCTCCAACCGACATGTGCACATGTGGCAGCTGGTAAGCTGACGGGAGAACATACTCTGCTGGAGTGCCAAACCTATGAGCTGCAGAGAAAGCTGATGTGCCCAACGCGTGTATCAGTCCAAGAGAAGCTTTTTTGGGGATGTACACAAACGTCAGTTCTGTCTTAACGCATGGGCCCGCCTGGAGCACTGCTCAGGTCCCATGCACTTTACAGAATACACCACAGGGGAGTATGTGGAACAGAATACACCACAGAGGAGTATGTGGAACAGAATACACCACAGAGGAGTATGTGGAACAGAATACACCACAGAGGAGTATGTGGAACAGAATACAACACAGAGGAGTATGTGGAACAGAATACAACACAGAGGAGTATGTGGAACAGAATACAACACAGAGGAGTATGTGGAACAGAATACAACACAGAGGAGTATGTGGAACAGAATACAACACAGAGGAGTATGTGGAACAGAATACAACACAGAGGAGTATGTGGAACAGAATACACCACACAGGAGTATGTGGAACAGAATACACCACAGAGGAATATGTGGAACAGAATACAACACAGAGGAGTACGTGGAACAGAATACAACACAGAGGAGTACGTGGAACAGAATACAACACAGAGGAGTATGTGGAACAGAATACACCACAGAGGAGTATGTGGAACAGAATACAACACAGAGGAATATGTGGAACAGAATACAACACAGAGGAGTATGTGGAACAGAATACAACACAGAGGAATATGTGGAACAGAATACATGGAAATCTACTTGCATAAGTTAGAGAGGAATGGTGGGGGGGGGGGGGCCAGTGCAGTACTTTACCCAGGGGCCCCTGGTGCTGTTAATATGGCCCTGCATCGATTACTTTAGAAGTAAACAAGTCGACGTCTGAGAATGATCGAAGAAAGAAGGTGACATCTGTAGCGGACAAACGAAACAAATTAAATTCAAATAAAGCACATCAGATGGACAATAAATGTGAAAATTAAATGCAAAGAGATTTACATTGACTCAAAATATGTTATCAAGTACTTCCGTCTTTGTTTTGTGTCTGCGTCTCGTCACCGTGTGCACGCTGAGTGCTTTGAGCCAGTTTTCAGTTTGTGCTGTAGCTAAAACGATTTGCTGTGCTGTCGTCTGTTGCTTCTTTGGTGTAGAGAACATATGAAAGCTCCTAAAGATTGAAAACTGCCCCAGCCGGTCTCATGTAATAACTAGATTTATTTTAAGGAGAAGAGAGAGAGAGAGAGAGAGAGAGAGAGGCCATAAATGACAAACGTCTTCTTTTTTTCGACAGAGTTTCTCATATTTTGTGGTGTTTTTGACGCTGGTCTGGTGTAAAGACACCCACGATTGCGTCATCAGTCTCTCCTGCTGCGCGCATATTTGCCTACCACGTGGCCCGCACGCAAGGCGCTTCCGGTTGAAACAGCGCGTGAAATCGGAACCAGTTTTATGGAAGATTTACAGCGAGTTTTTCAGACAACAAGACCGTAAAATTTTTGCATTGTTGTTATTGTAAACAATCTGCATCAGTGGGCCAGCGTCTTATAGTGATTGTGTGCAGGGGAATCGCTTTCAGTGATCGGCTGGTTAATGGATTCAGTCAGTATTTAAACATGCATGGCCGGCTGTGGCTCTGTCGGTGATGGATTGCTTCTCCTTTTATCTTAATTAGTTCATTCTTACCTCCCCTAGGTCAGGCCTTTTCTGTGAATGGAGGAGACTTTCTCTAGTCCTAAATATAGTAACAGTATAACGTTGCTTTGATAATAGTGAAGCATTTATATACAAGTTTAAAATTACTTTCCACATCTTCCAGGCAACAACTGTGTCTGTTTATTGCGTCTTATATTGAATGAGCCGTCACAGTCAGCGTAATGCGTCTTATATTGAATGAGCCGTCACAGTCAGCGTAATGCGTCTTATATTGAATGAGCCGTCACAGTCAGCGTAATGCGTCTTATATTGAATGAGCCGTCACAGTTAGCGTAATGCGTCTTGTATTGAATGAGCCGTCACAGTTAGCGTAATGCGTCTTGTATTGAATGAGCCGTCACAGTCATTGTAATGCGTCTTGTATTGAATGGGCCGTCACAGTCAGCGTAATGCGTCTTATATTGAATGAGCCATCACAGTCATTGTAATGCGTCTTATATTGAATGATCCGTCACAGCAATCGTAATGCGTCATATATTAAATGATCCGTCACAGTCAGCGTAGTGCATCTTATATTGAATGAGCCGTCACAGTCAGCGTAACGCGTCTTCATGCTGTAACGTGATATAGAGCACGCTGTTACAAATGGGAATAGTTTGAAACTTTGGTTTCAACTTGTTATGCCCTGTACACCCTTTTTTTTTCATCGTATGTCAGAATGTCTCTTTCCACCTTACCCCGCAGCCCTCCCTCTTTCTTTCAAGATTTTCTGACACAGTTTCTCTCTTCCCTTCCCCTCCCATTCCAAAAGCCTAAAATTCCCCCTTCCCCCGAGAGGGAAGAATGTGGGGGGGGGGGAGTCCCTACAGTTTAAAAACCCCTGTCTGTGGAGGGAATCAGAGGAGTGGCAGAGAATGAGGAACTGAGCGCGGTCTTGAAACTTTAGGTTATGAGATAAGATGTGTCCATCACGCTATCCACACATCAAGTATGGCGTCTTGCCGTCCTCTGTCTGTGGCGTCTTGGCGTCCTCTGTGTCTATGATGTGTCTGCGATATCTCTTTAACAGCTTTTGCAGGAGGCGGGAGTATTACGGGCAGCGTTTAACTGGATTCTCTCGTACGTTTATGTATACAGGAAAGATAGTGCATCACGCAGACATCCGTCAGTGTATCAAGGGAAAAAACGGGGTATCCCGCAGAAATGTGTCCAGAGAAAACGGGACTGTCAGGAGGTCACAGCAAGAAAACAGTTTCTGCTTTACTTCGTGTTGAAGAAATGTCTTGTCTTGTCTTGTCTTGTAGTGTCTTCTGTCTCCCTGTAACTGCGAGCTGGTGTTCTCTGCAGCCGATGCTGTGAAGATGTTGAGGCGCAACATCGCGGCGGCGTGGGGGCGGTGTTATGGCGGCTACTTTCTCAGTCCCGGAGTACAGCTAAAAAGCAGGGGGGTGTGCAGTGCTTCTTTAGTAGACTCCACCACCATGGGGCTGTGGCGATCCCTGCTCCGTTAGCCAGGCTAAGCTTGTTACTGGGGGATACCACGGAGAGGTGGTACAGGGTCTTGGTAGGCTATGGTTCGCTAACCCTGACGCTAGTATATCAGCTGTGGTTCGCTAACCCTGACGCTAACATATCAGCTATGGGTCGCTGATTTGCCCCATCGGACTGGCGTATTCATCTCTAAGAAGTATAATGATGGGATGTTCTGATGGGATGAGAAATAAAGACGCCATGAGAACAGCCACTATCCACGCGACCATCTTACATGTCCAGTAAAAGATCATCATCATCATCATCATGTGCCGTGCCGACTGGCGTTGGCTATTATGCTTCTCCAGAGTACACGAGCCTTCATGCAGGCCATCAGCTCAATTGGTGATCTCCTCTCACACCATCCCGTCAGACTGTCCTGTATCATTTCTCTTGGTCTTCCTATTGGATCTTCTTCCTTCTATTTTTCCTGTTGTTATAATATTTTCAATGCCCCCTCTTCTCATTGCATGTCCTATGAAAGTACATTGTCTCTCTCTCTTATCTTTTTGACAAGATGTTTTGTCTCTCCAGCTCTTCTCATACATTCTTCATTAGTTATTTTTGCTGTCCAGGGGATTCGCAACATTCTTCTAATAAACCACATTTCTGCTGCTTCCAATGATTTTTGTGCAGACTTGCCTATTGTCCTTGATTCACTTCCATATAACAAGATAGGTTCAATATAGCATTTTAGGACTCGTTTTCTAACATTCATTGGTAAGGATGTGTTGGATAATATGTTTCCCATTCTCTTAAATGCAGTCTTTGCTTGGCCTATTCTGTTCCTAATTTCTGTTCTGCATTTCCCATCTGAAGTTATTACTGCTCCAAGGTATTTGAATTTCTGCACCTGCTTTAGAATAGTTCCGTTTAATTTTATACTGCATGCTGGTGGATTCTGTTTCTTAGATATAACCATAGTCTCTGTCTTTTTGATGTTCAAAGTAAGGCCTTTCTGTTCACTTTCTTTGGCCACTTTATCCAGTAAAAGATGCCTGCTTGAATATCCGAAACTTTAAGGTGGCTGAAATCAGTCGTGACACCTGGTAAGGAAACGAGGTCATGACCCGAAAATTCTATCGCTTAAGTTCAGACACCCGCAGGTACCCCAAGCTGAGACACAGATATACACATGGACTCCTTGTAAATGTCTGGTGACGCTTTGGGCATCAGTGACAGCAAGTAAGCAATGTTGTTACGTAGAGGTAGATTCAGTTTACGGCTGGTCGTCCTGCGGGAGTCCGTGGTTCGAGCCCCAGGTAACTCTCTTGTCATGTTTCTTTCACTCATCCTAGCTAAAGTCATTGTTAACGAAAACTCTCTTGTTATGTTTCTTTCACTCATCCAAGCTAAAGTCATTGTTAACGAAAACTGTCTTGTCATGTTTCTTTCACTCATCCTAGCTAAAGTCATTGTTAACGAAAACTGTCTTGTCATGTTTCTTTCACTCATCCTAGCTAAAGTCATTGTTAACGAAAACTGTCTTGTTATGTTTCTTTCACTCATCCTAGCTAAAGTCATTGTTAACGAAAACTCTCTTGTTATGTTTCTTTCACTCATCCTAGCTAAAGTCATTGTTAACGAAAACTGTGTTGTCATGTTTCTTTCACTCATCCTAGCTAAAGTCATTGTTAACGAAAACTGTCTTGTCATGTTTCTTTCACTCATCCTAGCTAAAGTCATTGTTAACGACGCCGCCAGCAGACATGACGTTGCTGAGTCAGTGCTCAGAATTTCTGTCGCAGTTTGAAGCTCTTCGTGCAGATAACGGTTGTAATGATATCTTTTATATATCTTATATCTTATATCCTTCCCGTGCCGTTAAACGTCACATAGGGCTCACAGAGTAGTTCGCCAATTTTTCCTGTCTTCGGCGAGTCTTTCAACCTCATCAAGGGATTTTATGCCTGTTAATTTTGGCCTCTCTTAACAATATCCTCTTCAGAGTTTCCCGTGGTCTGTCTCTTTTTCTTTGGCCTGTTGTGTTCCACTTGATAGCTTGTTTTGGGTTTCTCTGATCATTTCTTCTCATCAGGTGACCAACATATGTCCATCTCCTTCTCCTGATCACCTGTGAGACTGGTTGTTGTTCAGCCATCTGTCTTATCTCTGCATTGTTCTTGAATTCGTTCCACTTGATGCCGAGTATTTTCCTTATGGCATTTGTTTTTAAAAAAGTCGAATTTCTGTCTATTTCTTTAGTTGTTTTCCAGCTTTCACATGCATAAATGAGGGCGGATATTACATTTGAATTGAATAGTCTTAACTTGGTTTTTGTGCTTATAACTTTTGAATTCCATATGTTCTCAAGATTCTTGAAGATCGATGCTGCTTTTGCAATTCTGATTCTGACTTCCTTTCTGGTGTCACCATCCTGGTCTATGTAGCTGCCAAGGTATGCAAATTGATTGACTTCTTCAATATCTGTCCCTTCTATGTGTATTTTCCCATTTTGATTAAGGGGAGTTTTCATTATTTTTGTTTTGTCCTTGTTAATTTCCAGTCCTATTTTCCTAGCCAGTGAAGACATGGTATCTGTTTTTTCTTGCATGGAATACACATTGTTACTGATAAGAGTTGTAGCGATAAGAAAGGTAGAAAACCCCGGATAAGACAACATATGTCATTTATTTCCCCTGTTGCAGTTATTTCCCTTGTTGTATTATCCAATCCTATTATCTCGTGGGAGCTGCCAACTGCCACGTCCAGAAAATGAAGAAAGAAGCCCCACTTGTCTGTGCTTTCAAGGATCTCCATTAATTTTATTTCATTATGTTTCTGTCAGACCCAGCCTGTCTTAACTCGACTTATACTCAACCTGCAGGGGCTTTGACATACTCTGTCTTGGATCATGCCACATTAAGACCTCCGCACGTCCTGGGCTGAGTCGCCAGCTTCACACAACAGCCAGGACTCGAGCTGGGCTCGTTAGTTTCATCAGGTAACTTTGTCGTTCTTCTGGATGGGGAGTTCAGAATTCCTTGTGTTTACGTTTCTATGACTACTGAGGCTCAAGGCGGCCACAGATAACAACTCTAGATTAAATAGGGCATTCAATAATTGTCCAATACGTCGCCGCGCCTTCGTATTGCCATATAGGCAGAGAGGGGGTCAGCTTACACAGCACCTCAGATCATCAGATGTTGCTTCTCCACTCCCCCCCCCCAACCTCTTCTGTTTTCTCACTTCTCGTATTATGTTAGCTTAAAAAAAAGATCTTTGTCCCCAACGGTTTTATCTTTATTCCCAGTAGTTTTATCTTTATCACCAGTAGTTTTATCTTTGTCACCAGTAGTTTTATCTTCTCTTACTACTCTTTAGCACAAGTCATGTTTTTTTTCCTCTGAATTTCCTTCTCTGTTATTTTGTCAGCTATGGCATCGGTGCTTTCCCTTTTCTCTTAATTTGCTGTCCTGTTATTATGCTAGCTAATGATCAGTAACTTCCTTTTCTCGTTAATTTGCTATCCTGTTATTAGGCTATCTAATGATCAGTGAGTTTCTTTTCTCAATGATTTCCAGTCCTGTTATTATGCTGTCTAATGGTCATTGACTTCCTTTTCTAAAAAAAATTGCTGTCCTGTTATTATGCTAGCAGTTGCATCAAGAGTCCTTTTAATAATGTACTTGTACTCCCCTACAGACTTCAGCTTGTAGACCATATCCAGCACTGGCCCTTTAGCAAAGCTCGGTCTGTTACTAAGAGCACTTGGGGCAGGGGTCTTGACCAGCGATTGTTTGGTGTCTCATACCGCTACTTGAGCGCGATCCTCTTTCCCTACTACCGTCTTCAAATATAGGCAGAGAAGCTGACGTCTCGACCACTCACATTTCAGAATTAGAATATGCTCCATAAGTTTGTGGAACTCTTTTTTCTTTACTGGAGGCTGTTAACGCCCCTTCTAGTTTAAGTAAGATTCTCACGTATATTTGTTAATATCCTTCCAAGTTTAAGTAAGATTCTCACGTATATTTGTTAATATCCTTCCAAGTTTAAGTAAGATTCTCACGTATATTTGTTAATATCCTTCCAAGTTTAAGTAAGATTCTCCCGTATATTTGTTAATATCCTTCCAAGTTTAAGTAAGATTCTCACGTATATTTGTTAATATCCTTCCAAGTTTAAGTAAGATTCTCCCGTATATTGTTAATATCCTTCCAAGTTTAAGTAAGATTCTCACGTATATTTGTTAATATCCTTCCAAGTTTAAGTAAGATTCTCACGTATATTTGTTAATATCCTTCCAAGTTTAAGTAAGATTCTCCCGTATATTTGTTAATATCCTTCCAAGTTTAAGTAAGATTCTCACGTATATTTGTTAATATCCTTCCAAGTTTAAGTAAGATTCTCCCGTATATTTGTTAATATCCTTCCAAGTTTAAGTAAGATTCTCACGTATATTTGTTAATATCCTTCCAAGTTTAAGTAAGATTCTCACGTATATTTGTTAATATCCTTCCAAGTTTAAGTAAGATTCTCACGTATATTTGTTAATATCCTTCCAAGTTTAAGTAAGATTCTCCCATCTGTTTGTTAAGCTCCCTCCAAGTTTAAGTAAGATTCTCCCATCTGTTTGTTAAACTCCCTCCAATTTTAAGAAAGATCCTCCCATCTGTTTGGTAACCTCCCTCCAATTTTAAGAAAGATCCTCTCATCTGTTTGTTAACCTCCTTCAAATTTAAGACTCTCCCGTTTTTTGTTAAATTCTCTCCAAGTTTAAGATCCTCCCATCTATTTGTTAACCTCGTCCAAGTTTAAGATTCCCCTGTCTGTTTGTTAACATCCTCAAAGTTTAAGATTCTCTCTTCTGTTTGTTAACCTCCCCCAAGTTTAAGATTGTCCCCTCTGTTTGTTAACCTCCCCCAATGTTAAGTAAGATTCTCCCGTCTCTTTGTTAACCTCTCCCAAGTTTAAGATTCTCGCGTCTTTTTGTTAACCTCCCCCAAGTTTAAGATTCTTTCGTCTGTTTGTTAACCTCCCCCAAGTTTAAGATTCTCCCATCTGTTTGTTAACCTCCCCCAAGTTTAAGATTCTCCCATAAGTTTAAGATTTTCCCATCTGTTTGTTAATCTCTCCCAAGTTTAAGATTCTCTCATCTGTTTGTTAACCTCCCTCCTAGTTTAAATAAGATTCTCCCGTCTGTTTGTTAACCTCCCTCCAAGTTTAAGTAAGATTCTCCCATCTGTTTGTTAAGCTCCCTCCAAGTTTAAGTAAGATTCTCCCATCTGTTTATTAAACTCTCTCCAAGTTTAAGATTCTCCCATCTGTTTGTTAACCTCCCCCAAGTTTAGGATCCCTCGTCTGTTTGTTAATCTCCCTCAATTTTAAGATTCTCCCATCTATTTGTTAACATCCTCCAAGGTTACGATTCTCCCGTCTGTTTGTTAACCTCCCTCAATTTTAAGATTCTCCCATCTGTTTGTTAACCTCCCTCCAAGTTTAAGATTCCCCCATCTGTTTGTTAACCTCCCTCAATTTTAAGATTCTCCCATCTGTTTGTTAACCTCCCCCAAGTTTAAGATTCCCCTGTCTGTTTGTTAACCTCCCTCCAAGCTTAAGATCCACCCCCCCCCCCCCCCCCAAATCGGTTTGTTAACCTCCCTCCAAGTTTAAGATTCTCCCATCTGTTTGTTAACCTCCCTCCAAGTTTAAGATTGTCCTGTCTGTTGGTTAAGCTCCCCCTCCTCCCAGTTCTTCATCTCCCCTGCATGCTGGCACCCACATTGATCGGCCCGCCTCCCCACGAGTTAAGCACGAGCTCGCCGGCTATTCTTAGTTATCAGCGCTACTATAGGAACGCGCTGCATGCTGGTCTCGGCGCTCCGAGCTTGATAACAAGCGCTTCATGATATCGTGTGACAGTGCGGTTATCATCACTGGCAGAAACTGGATCGCCCGCCACGCTACGTTTTCTTAGTAGTCTTCTGTTGCTTGTAGCTGCGTATCCATCCAGCGTTACAACTTCCACAGTTGCTAAGTTTGTTGTTTGTGAAGAGGTTTGGACGTATTATTTTATCATTAAAGGTGCAGTTATAACACAGCAGTGTTGAAACTTGTTTGTTATTTCAGCACAGAAAACCGGATCCCTTACTTCAGCTCATAGCTTGAAGCATGTTACTTCATCATAGAAGTGTACGCGCGCTACTTTAGACTGTACACGTCTGTATGTCCATCTTTAAATTTAAGCGCATTTAAGAATGTTCAGAACTTTCGGTATTACTTAATTCCTTGCAGAAGTGTACCCCGACCGGTTGTGTAAATGTACAAGTCTATTTAGAGTGTTAAGTAATTGTAGAAATATATTCGCGGTTGTGCTATAGAATGTAGAAATCTATTTAGAGTGTTAAGTAATTGTAGAAATATATTCGCGGTCGTGCTATAGAATGTAGAAATCTATTTTGAGTGTTAAGTAATTGTAGAAATATATTCGCGGTTGTGCTATACAATGTTGTAATCTATTTTGAGTGTTAAGTAATTGTAGAAATATATTCGCGGTTGTGCTATACAATGTTGTAATCTATTTTGAGTGTTATGTAATTGCAGAAATAATTCTTCGTTGTGTTTTATCAAAGTTTAAGATTCTCCCATCTGTTTGTTAACCTCCCCCAAGTTTAAGATTCTCCCATAAGTTTAAGATTTTCCCATCTGTTTGTTAATCTCTCCCAAGTTTAAGATTCTCTCATCTGTTTGTTAACATCCCTCCTACTTTAAATAATATTCTCTCGTCTGTTTCTTAAGCTCCCTCCAAATTTAAATAAAATTCTACCATCTGTTTGTTAACCTACCTCCAAGTTTAAATAAGATTATCCCGTCTGTTTATTAACCTCTCTCCAAGTTTAAGATTCTCCCATCTGTTTGTTAACCTCCCCCAAGTTTAGGATCCCTCGTCTGTTTGTTAATCTCCCTCAATTTTAAGATTCTCCCATCTATTTGTTAACATCCTCCAAGTTTACGATTCTCCCGTCTGTTTGTTAACCTCCCTCAATTTTAAGATTCTCCCATCTGTTTGTTAACCTCCCTCCAAGTTTAAGATTCCCCCATCTGTTTGTTAACCTCCCTCCAAGTTTAATATTCCCCCATCTGTTTGTTAACCTCCCTCCAAGTTTAATATTCCCCCATCTGTTTGTTAACCTCCCTCCAAGCTTAAGATCCACCCCCCCCCCCCCCCCCCAAATCGGTTTGTTAACCTCCCTCCAAGTTTAAGATTCTCCCATCTGTTTGTTAACCTCCCTCCAAGTTTAAGATTGTCCTGTCTGTTGGTTAAGCTCCCCCTCCTCCCAGTTCTTCATCTCCCCTGCATGCTGGCACCCACATTGATCGGCCCGCCTCCCCACGAGTTAAGCACGAGCTCGCCGGCTATTCTTAGTTATCAGCGCTACTATAGGAACGCGCTGCATGCTGGTCTCGGCGCTCCGAGCTTGATAACAAGCGCTTCATGATATCGTGTGACAGTGCGGTTATCATCACTGGCAGAAACTGGATCACCCGCCACGCTACGTTTTCTTAGTAGTCTTCTGTTGCTTGTAGCTGCGTATCCATCCAGCGTTACAACTTCCACAGTTGCTAAGTTTGTTGTTTGTGAAGAGGTTTGGACGTATTATTTTATCATTAAAGGTGCAGTTATAACACAGCAGTGTTGAAACTTGTTTGTTATTTCAGCACAGAAAACCGGATCCCTTACTTCAGCTCATAGCTTGAAGCATGTTACTTCATCATAGAAGTGTACGCGCGCTACTTTATACTGTACACGTCTGTATGTCCATCTTTAAATTTAAGCGCATTTAAGAATGTTCAGAACTTTCGGTATTACTTAATTCCTTGCAGAAGTGTACCCCGACCAGTTGTGTAAATGTACAAGTCTATTTTGAGTGTTAAGTAATTGTAGAAATATATTCGCGGTTGTGCTATACAATGTAGAAAACTATTTTGAGTGTTAAGTAATTGTAGAAATATATTCGCGGTTGTGCTATACAATGTAGAAATCTATTTTGAGTGTTAAGTAATTGTAGAAATATATTCGCGGTTGTGCTATACAATGTAGTAATCTATTTTGAGTGTTATGTAATTGCAGAAATAATTCTTCGTTGTGTTTTATCAAAGTAGACATCAACGAAGAGCACTGTATGTCGGTGTAAAACTCAGGTTTTTTTGGTGTAAAATCGTTGTTAAAAACCTATTTTGATCGTTACACAAGTGTATAAATAAACTCTGAGTACTGTACATTAAAGTGAAAATCAACTCCGAGTACTGTATATTAAAGTAGAAATCAACTCAGAGTACTGTATATTAAAGTAGAAATCAGTTCAGAGTGCTGTATATTAAAGTAGAAATCAACCTCGAGTACTGTATATTAAAGTAGAAATCAGCTCAGAGTGCTGTATATTAAAGTAGAAATCAGCTCAAAGTACTTTACAGTAGAAGTATATGCAGAGTGTTGTTATGAAGTCAGTTTTGAATATTAAATCAATGTAGAAACAATTTGAAATGTTAGGCCTTTGTAGAATTCTTTTCTGACTGTACCATCAATTTATAAATCTATTTTGAGTTTCTGTCGGCGTAGAAATTTTTTTTATTGATGTTCTATCAATGTAGAACTGTATGCTGAATGATTTGTGAGCTTAAAACTTTTGTTCGGAGTGATCTGTCAGAGTAGAGCTCTATTTTTAGTCGTCTGTAAAACTCTTTTCCGAGTGACATATCAGCGTAGAACTCTACTATGAGTTACATATCGGCGTAGAACTCTACTATGAGTTACATATCGACGTAGAACTCTACTATGAGTTACATATCGGCGTAGAACTCTACTGTGAGTTACATATCGGCGCAGAACTCTGCTATGAGTTACATATCTGCGTAGAACTCTGAGTTACATATCTGCGTAGAACTCTTAGTTACATATCTGCGTAGAACTCTGCTGTGAGTTACATATCGGCGTAGAACTCTACTGAGAGTTACATATCAGCGTAGAACTCTACTATGAGTTACATATCAGCGTAGAACTCTACTATGAGTTACATATCAGCATAGAACTCTACTATGAGTTACTTATCAGCGTAGAACTCTATTCTGAGATACCTATAGGCGTAGGACTCTGTTATGAGTGACCTGCAGGCGTAGAACTCTCACTGACCTACAGACGTAGAACTATATTCCTATTTACCTTTCAGAGTAGAACTCTATTCTGAGCATGCTGTCATGTGGCATCAGTTGATAAATCTCTATTACTGAATTACAAGTTAGAATGTGGTAAGCTAGTACAGGACCTGATATTAACAAGGTGTGCTTATGTATACGTGACACACATGATACCTGTGCTTTCTTGGCAGTGTAACTTTCTTGGTAACTTTCTTGGCAGTGTAACCTTCTTGGCAGTGTAACTTTCTTGGTACTGTAACTTTCTTGATACTGTAACTTTATTGTACTGTAACTTTCTTGGCAGTGTAACTTTATTGGTACTGTTAACTTTCTTTGCAGTGTAACTTTATTGGTACTGTAACTTTCTTGGCAGTGTAACTTTATTGGTACTGTAACTTTCTTGGCAGTGTAACTTTATTGGTACTGTAACTTTCTTGGCAGTGTAACTTTCTTGGTACTGTACTTTCTTGGCAGTGTAACTTTCATGGCAGTGTAACTTTCTTGGCTGTAATTTGCTTGTAACTTTTTTAGGTTGTGTGTTTTCCTCTATATATCAACTCGTGCGCGCGCACGCACACACACACACACACACACACACACATACAGATACAGATAGATATACAAACGGACTTCTATCATCCAGGATTTTTCTTTGTTTTGAAGTAGCAGGACGAGAAGTTGATACACGATTACTTCCTTGTCATTGTTCAGATTATTTCTTTCTTTCTTGCTAGTCCTATCTCCACTTTCTTTATTGTTCAGATTATTTCTTTCTTTCTTGGTAGTCCTATCTCCACTTTCTTTATTGTTCAGATTATTTCTTTCTTTCTTGGTAGTCCTATCTCCACTTTCTTTATTGTTCAGATTATTTCTTTCTTTCTTGCTAGTCCTATCTCCACTTTCTTTATTTTTTCAGATTATTTCTTTCTTGATAGTCTTATCTCCATTCTCTTTATTGTTCAGATTATTTCTTTCTTGATAGTCCTATCTCTGCTTTCTTTATTGTTCAGATTATTTCTTTCTTGTTAGTCCTATCTCCACTTTCTTGATAGTCCTAACACCGTTTTCTTGATAGTCCTATCTCCGCTTTCTTGGTAGTCCTACCTACACTTTCTTTATTGTTCAGGTTATTTCTTTCTTGGTTCTAAGGACTGTTATAGCCGGAGGTGAGGTGTGGGATACGCTGTCCTCTCCAATGGCGTGCGTCTCAAGAAGCCTCTGGCAGTCAAGTCCAGCTCCTGGCTTTCTCGTGGCAGAACTATTCAAACTGACAGGAGAAGTTGCGAAGACGAATATCTGGCGCCTGAAAACCAGACACTTTGGATAGATGAAAGTCATGTTTAGTAGCTCATCTACCGCTGCTGGCGAGATTCTTCAGCTGCCGTGCGTAGAGTGGGGCTCCTCCAGGCCAGTGAAGAAAATGCGAAGAAGAAATTAGGGTTGCCGTGCGGCGGCGATGTGAAAAGGTGATGGAAAGGATAAAGTGAAGCTTAGTCGGTATGTCCAGTGGTCTCGCGGCGAGAGCTACTCATGCCACGGCACCTCTGATCTAGAGGCCGGCCACGTCCGATATACACCCATACTGGTGAAATATGCCTAAACCCGCTTAAACCAGGGGTGAAACTTGATGGCTGCGCATGTCACGGTACCTCTGATCTAGAGGTTGGTCACGTCCTAAACACGCCCATACTGGGATAATACGCCTAAACTGGCTCAACCCAGGATTCATCCTCCTGGACAAAAGTTCTGTCCTGGTCACAACTAGGAAGGGTAGCGGCCACGACCACAAAATAAAGAAGTCAGAGACACTGGACCAGTGTAGTCTAGATAGGCAACCACCTTTCACCCGGCGGGGATGTATGCGTATCCTAATCACACTGAGGTTTTCCGGTGAGAAAGTCCAACGCTGGACTGAATGGGCAACCACTTCTCACCAGGCGGGGATACACTGATATCCTAAACACGTCGAGGTCTTCCGGTGAGAAATCCAACTCTAGATGAAACTGGTGCAACGAAAACCACGGTGTCATGCAATCCCGCTTCTGAGACCCACCGAGAATACAGGCTAAAGCCCAGCGATACTCTGAATCTCTTGTGGTCCTTTCGTGGATCTCGTGTGGTCCTTTCGGGGACCACAGGAGGATCACGGGGCTGTCATGGTGGTAGAAGCGAACGAAGAAGAAGAAGATTTCTTTCTTGGTAGTCCAAACTCCGCTTTCTTGGTAGTCCAAACTCCGCTTTCTTGGTAGTCCTATCTCTGCTTTCTTGGTAGTCCTATCTCTGCTTTCTTGGTAGTCCTATCTCTGCTTTCTTGGTAGTCCTATCTCTGCTTTCTTGGTAGTCCTATCTCTGCTTTCTTGGTAGTCCTATCTCTGCTTTCTTTATAGTCCTATCTCCGCTTTCTTGATAGTCCTATCTCTGCTTTCTTGGTAGTCCTATCTCTGCTTTCTTGGTAGTCCTATCTCTGCTTTCTTGATAGTCCTATCTCTGCTTTCTTGGTAGTCCTATCTCTGCTTTCTTGGTAGTCATATCTCTGCTTTCTTGGTAGTCCTGTCTCTGCTTTCTTGGTAGTCCTATCTCTGCTTTCTTGATAGTCCTATCTCTGCTTTCTTGGTAGTCCTATCTCTGCTTTCTTGGTAGTCCTATCTCTGCTTTCTTGGTAGTCCTATCTCTGCTTTCTTGGTATCCTATCTCTGCTTTCTTGGTAGTCCTATCTCTGCTTTCTTGGTAGTCCTATCTCTGCTTTCTTGGTAGTCCTATCTCTGCTTTCTTGGTAGTCCTATCTCTGCTTTCTTGGTAGTCCTATCTCTGCTTTCTTGGTAGTCCTATCTCTGCTTTCTTGGTAGTCCTATCTCTGCTTTCTTGGTAGTCCAATCTTCGCTTTCTTGGTAGTCCTATCTCCGCTTTCTTGGTAGTCCTACCTACACTTTCTTTATTGTTCAGGTTATTTCTTTCTTGGTTCTAAGGATTGTTATAGCCGGAGGTGGGGTGGGGGATACGCTCTCCTCTCCAATGGCGTGCGTGTCAAGTAGCCTCTGACAGTCAAGTCCAGCTCCTGGCTTTCTCGTGGCAGAACTATTCAAACTGACAGGAGAAGTTGCGAAGACGAATATCTGGCGCCTGAAAACCAGACGCTTCGGATAGATGAGAGTCATGTTTAGTATCTCATCTACCGCTGCTGGCGAGATTCTTCAGCTGCCGTGCGTGGGGTGGGGCTCCTCCAGGCCAGTAAAGATAATGCGAAGAAGAAATTAGGGTTGCCGTGCGGCGGCGATGTGAAAAGGTGATGGAAAGGATAAAGTGAAGCTTAGTCGGTATGTCCAGCGGCCTCGCGGCGAGAGCTACTCATACCACGGCACCTCTGATCTAGAGGCCGGCCACGTCCGTATTACACCCATACTGGTGAAATATGCCTAAACCGGCTTAAACCAGGGGTGAAACTTGATGGCTACGCATGTCATGGTACCTCTGATCTAGAGGTTGGTCACGTCCTAAACACGCCCATACTGGGATAATACGCCTAAACTGGCTCAACCCAGGGGTGGAAGTCACTAGTGGCGAGGATTCATCCCCCTGGACAAAAGCTCCGTCCTGGTCACAGCTAGGAAGGGTAGCGGCCACGACCACAAAATGCTGAAGTCGGAGACACTGGACCAGGGCAGTCTAGATAGGCAACCACCTTTCACCCGGCGGGGATGTATGCGTATCCTAATCACACTGAGGTTTTGCGGTGAGAAAGTCCAACGCTGGACTGAATGGGCAACCACCTCTCACCAGGCGGGGATACACTGATATCCTAAACACGTCGAGGTCTTCCAGTGAGAAAATCCAACTCTAGATTAAATTGGTGCAACGAAAACCACGGTGTCATGCAATCCCGCTTCTGAGACCCACCGAGAATACAGGCTCAAGCCCTGCGATACTCTGAACCTCTTGTGGTCCTTTCGTGGATCTCGTGTGGTCCTTTCGGGGACCACAGGAGGATCATGGGGCTGTCATGGTGGTAGAAGCGAACGAAGAAGAAGAAGAAGAATAAGATTTCTTTCTTGGTAGTCCAAACTCCGCTTTCTTGGTAGTCCTATCTCTGCTTTCTTAGTAGTCCTATCTCTGCTTTCTTTATTGTTTAGGTTAGTCCTTTCTTGATAGTCCGATCTCCACATTCTTGATAGTCCTATCTCTGCTTTCTTGGTAGTCCAATCTCCACTTTCTTGGTAGTCTAACTCCACTTTCTTGGTGGTAGTACCTCCACTTTCTTGGTGGTAGTACCTCCACTTTCTTGGTGGTAGTACCTCCACTTTCTTGGTAGTCGTACCTCCACTTTCTTGGTGGTAGTACCTCCACTTTCTTGGTGGTAGTACCTCCACTTTCTTGGTGGTAGTACCTCCACTTTCTTGGTAGTCGTACCTCCACTTTCTTGGTAGTCGTACCTCCACTTTCTTGGTGGTAGTACCTCCACTTTCTTGGTAGTCGTACCTCCACTTTCTTGGTAGTCGTACCTCCACTTTCTTGGTAGTCGTACCTCCACTTTCTTGGTGGTAGTACCTCCACTTTCTTGGTGGTAGTACCTCCACTTTCTTGGTGGTAGTACCTCCACTTTCTTGGTGGTAGTACCTCCACTTTCTTGGTGGTAGTACCTCCACTTTCTTGGTGGTAGTACCTCCACTTTCTTGGTGGTAGTACCTCCACTTTCTTGGTGGTAGTACCTCCACTTTCTTGGTGGTAGTACCTCCACTTTCTTGGTAGTCGTACCTCCACTTTTTTGGTGGTAGTACCTCCACTTTCTTGGTGGTAGTACCTCCACTTTCTTGGTAGTCCTATGACCACTTTTTTTGTTTGTTGTTATTTTTCTCCTACAAGGTGACTGTTAAAACAAAGTAAAGAAAAAAAAGCACAGCCAGTTTGTGAACGCCTGCAACTCCCCAACTTCCACAGTTTACAAGCAGTCTCTCTACACGTGGACAGACACAGATCTGAAACATCCACGTCCTAAAACATTCGTGCATTGTTCCAAATATGCTTGACACATTCATGGCTTTTTTTTTTATATTTAACGGACCGGACAAATAATAAAAATAAATGTTAGAATCTTAAACTCCGACCCGAGCTTCTTTCATCCCCCGTCTCTCTCTCTCTCTCTCTCTCTTTTTTTTATAGGAGGTTGATTAAAGAAAGTAGCGGCAACTTGACAGTTTCAGTTATATGTATATGTAATGATTCAGTGAGAGATGCAAGTCATATGGTATTTTTCTACATAATCACCGTCCTCTTTGCATACACTTCTCACACTGCTTCACCAGCTTCTTTGTTCCAGAAAGGCAGCGTCATTTAAGAATGTTATATTGTATCAGATTGTATCAAGGCTGTTGTTTTATATGACATTAAAGCAAATGTTAACAATGGTTTTAAAAGGCTCCCTCCCTTGAACTTGATTTAATAGAGTTTCGGCTTTAACACACCCACCCCTTTCTTTTTTTTCAATTGGAAAGTTGACTGTGTAAAGAGAAATAAGTTGAAAAATATTGAAAGTGTGTATGTGTTTTTGGGACAGGGTTTATTTGTAATTCATACCATCAGTCACTCACATTAACACATGTGTGATTTTATTATCCTGCTCTCGTGCCAGACGCTGTCTTTTTTTGTTGTGTCTCAGACGAAAGATCAATTATCTTGCCAGTTTTATATGCTACCTGCCTGGTAGTCCCCGGCTTGTATGTGGCCGACTTGAAGGAAAGAATGTGGGTTTTAATAACCAGGTGTGCTCGTATTGACAGTGGTTGGTACCGTCTGTGGTTGGGCTAGCGATCCAGTCGTGACAGGCGCTGATTTGGGTGAGCCTCCTAGGGTGGGGTCATTACTGCCAGGCTGTTGTTGATTGCGAGAGCTTTGGGAAAGGTAGAAATGTCGAAGGTCAGGTATGATGTCTTTGTTGTTGTTGTTGTTTTGATTCTTCATTTCTTGGGTAGTGAGTCGTAGAAGGGGTTCTTAGCGTTGGTGTATGCTGGTGTGGATTTGTTCTGTCAGGGTTTTTGCTTTGTGTTCGTTCTGTTTATCTGTCTGTCTACCTATATGTCTGTCTGTCCGTCCGTCCATCTATCTTGTCTGCCTGTCTATCTATCGGTCTGCCTATCTATAAAATATATATTTTGTGGTGTGAATCAAACGTAGAAATATGATTGAAAATTCCTTATCACGTTTCAACATAATGTATAAAGTATAGAAAAAGTAGGAGCAGCTTTATTACTTAACAAGCAGAAAGTTGTGACGTTTTGGCGTGAGCTCTGATCATAGAAAAACATGCGGGACGAAGAGATAGAGAGAGGAGATAAAGTATTAATTCACATGAGTGTTACATCTTACATCCTTCCCGTGCCGTCAAGCATCACACAGGGCTCGCATAGTTGTTTGCCAAGTTTTCCCGTTTTCAGCGAGTTTTTCAGCCTCATCAATGGATGTTATGCCACTAAACTGGCTTCTCTTGACAATGTCCTCTTTAGAGTTTCACGTGGTCGACCTCTTTTTCTTCGGCCTGTTGTGCTCCACTTGATAGCTTGTTATGGTATTCTCTGATTGTTTCTTCTCATCACATGGCCTACATATGTCCATCTTCTTTTTCCTGATCACCCAAGAGACAGGTTGTTGTTTGATCATCTGTCTTATCTCTGTGTTGTTCTTAAATTCATTCCACTTTATACCAAGTCTTTTCCTGAGGCATTTGTTTTCAAAAGAGTCTAATTACATGAATGCTATGTTTAAAAAAAATCAGAAAAAATGAATAGAGCAGTTAGCTGTAACTTGTAACAAGCTGTGGCTTGTCCGACGCTGTGTGTCAGAATTCATACACTAATTCTCGTGTTAGACATTTCCTTGTAGCCCCGCCTCGTTCAGTATGCGTCTGGCCCAGCTTCAGTATTGTCTGAATTTCTCACGGAAAATCTTCCGACTGACCTTACAGGCAGCTAGCGCTACCTATTTATTCTCTGCCTGGAGAGGTCCAAATACACAACATTTACATGGTGTGAGGTCGGGCGAATATGGAGGATGTGAAGGACACTCCAAGCAGAGATTCTTAATTTGTTGAACTGGTGCACATGCTGTGTGAGATCACACGGTATCGTGCCATGAAAACAGACCAGAATAAGCAAACCGTGACGTTTTGACCTGACTGCAGGTTTCAGGCTGCTTCCAAGCAGATCACAGTATGATTCATTGTTGATAGTGACTCTCTCTGGGCATGTAATGTTTCAGAATTGGACCTTTACAGTCCCAGAAGAGTGTATCAGTTTCCCGGACCGTCGGAGTTACGGAACTTCTTAAGGAACACTAGAAGTAATGCAGCCAGCATTTGTCTCCAGTGATTATACGTCGTAAAAGGCCATCTTCTTCAGCTTAAAAACGTTGTAAAAAGTTCCACAGACAACCTCACGACATTCTTTCACATCGGGGGATGAGGTTTAGTGATATCCGCTTAGCGGAGGCTTTTCGGTAATTCAGCACTTCGTGAATGATGTGCTGCGCCGAACCATGGCTCAACCTTCATCTTTCCAACCACCTTATCGATTGCTACCCGCCGGTTTTTCTGTATCATTCCTTCCACTTCAGTGTTAGCGTCAGGCCTGTTAGCAGTGTTAGGCTGCCCGGAGCTAGCTGCATCTCCTAAATTTGACACCTCACCTGTAAACTTCTATGCTGAAACGACACACAAACGTGTCTGCATACTACCTCTTCATTCTGTGATGGATATCTGCAGGTTTCTCACCTTCAGCACGCAAGAAACGAAGACCCGCGGGGAAATGTCTTCTGTCGCGCGTGATTCCAAAGGAGCATCCATCTTTGATTTGGTCTGCTGACGTCCTTTCCAAAATGGCTGACATTCCTCGCCCTCATATAATTTTATTTCAGATCCTAGTTAGTGAAGCATTTTCAGTGGTCTCCGTATCACAATCTGAGAACCTGTGAGCAGAGTTGTTGGGAAGTTGCAGTCATAATTATTAGATAATCTCTTGTGGCCTTTCTAAAATAGATATTAACCATCTTAACATTCCTATAAAGCAGAACGGATAGATTCAGTTGTTTTTTTTTTGTTGTAGCCAGTGCCAATGCTTCAGATTGTTACGGTAATTTTCGGTGGCCTTTTCAACATCCGCGGGTATTGTTGCTAATTTGTGTTGTTTTAGCCAAGTATTGTGGTTGAGTTAGCCAGTTTTTCTGCAGTCAGTGCCTGGCGGTACTTGACATTATTGGTGTATGGGTCAAGTGTTTTCGCGCATTGATTTCAAGTGCCTGAATCTTCTGGGACGAGGTGTAGTTCCTCGGTGTAATTAGGCTGTGAAAGCCGAGCAGTTCCCAGAGACACGGAGGTCAAACCTGGCTCTTCGGAACTTGCAGGAGTGTGCAGAAGTTTTCCTGTGTTTTCCTTGTCTTATGTAATGGGTTTTTTATTGTATGAGAGGTGTTCCTGTGCTTTCCTTGTCTTATGGGTGGGTTTTTTTTATTGTACGAGAGGTTTTCCTGTGCTTTCCATGTCTTATGTGGTGGGCTTTTTTATTGTACGAGATTTCCTGTGGTTTCCTTGTCCTATGTGCTGGATTTTTTTTATTGTATGAGATTTCCTGTGCTTTCCTTGTCTTATGTGGTGGGCTTTTTTTATTGTATGAGAAGATTTCCTGTGCTTTCCTTGTTATATGTGCTGGATTTTTTTAATTGTATGAAAAGATTTTCTTTGCTTTCCTTGTCCTAAGTGCTGCATTTTTTTTTGATTGTATGAAAAGATTTCCTGTGCTTTCTCTGTCATATGTGGTGTTTTTTTTAATTGTATGGGAGGTTTTCCTGTGCTTTCCTTGTCTTACGAGATTGGTCTGTTTTTATTGTATGGGAAGATTTCTTGTGCTTTCCTTGTCGTATGTGGTAGTTTTTTTATTGTATGAGAGGTTTTCCTGTAGTTTCATTGTCTTATGGTTTTTTATTGTATGAGAAGTTTTCATGTGCTTTCCTTGTCTTATGTAGTGGTTTTTGTATTGTATGAGAGGTTTTCCTGTGCTTTTCTTGTCTTATGTGGTGGGATTTTTATTGTATGAGAAGATTTCCTGTGCTTTCCTTGTCTTATGTGGTGGGATTTTTATTGTATGAGAAAATTTCCTGTGCTTTCCTTGTCTTATGTGGTGGGTTTTTTATTGTATGAGAAGATTTCCCGTGCTTTCCTTGTCTTATATGGTGGGGTTTTTTTATTGTATGAGAAGTTTTCCTCTGCTTTCTTTGTCTTATGTGGTGGGTTGTTTGTTATTGTATGAGAAGATTTCCTCTGCTTTCTTTGTCTTTTGTGTTGGTTTTAAGATTGCATATTATGAGAAGTTTTCCTGTGCTTTCCTTGTCTTATGTTATGGTTTTTTGATTGTGTGAGAAGTTTTCCTCTGCTTTCTTTGTCTTATGTGGTGGGTTTTTTATTGTATGAGAAGATTTCCTCTGCTTTCCTTGTCTTATGTGGTGGAATTTTTTTTTGTTGTATGAGAAGATTTCCTCTGCTTTCCTTGTCTTATGTGGTGGAATTTTTTTTTGTTGTATGAGAAGATTTCCTGTGCTTTCCTTGTCTTATGTGATGGGTTTTTTAAATTGTATGAGAAGATTTCCTGTGCTTTCCTTGTCGTATGTGGTAGTTTTTTTATTGTATGAGAGGTTTTCCTGTGCTTTCCTTGTCTTATGTTATGGTTTTTTGATTGTGTGAGAAGTTTTCCTGTGCTTTCCTTGTCTTATGTAGTGGTTTTTGTATTGTATGAGAGGTTTTCCTGTGCTTTTCTTGTCTTATGTGGTGGGATTTTTATTGTATGAGAAAATTTCCTGTGCTTTCCTTGTCTTATGTGGTGGGATTTTTATTGTATGAGAAAATTTCCTGTGCTTTCCTTGTCTTATGTGGTGGGTTTTTTATTGTATGAGAAGATTTCCCGTGCTTTCCTTGTCTTATATGGTGGGGTTTTTTTATTGTATGAGAAGTTTTCCTCTGCTTTCTTTGTCTTATGTGGTGGGTTGTTTGTTATTGTATGAGAAGATTTCCTCTGCTTTCTTTGTCTTTTGTGTTGGTTTTAAGATTGCATATTATGAGAAGTTTTCCTGTGCTGTCCTTGTCTTATGTTATGGTTTTTTGATTGTGTGAGAAGTTTTCCTCTGCTTTCTTTGTCTTATGTGGTGGGGTTTTTTTTATTGTATGAGAAGTTTTCCTCTGCTTTCTTTGTCTTATATTATGGTTTTATGATTGTTTATTATAAGAAGTTTACCTGCACTTTCCTTATCTTATGGGATGATTTTATGATTGTACAGTATGTCATAGATTTGGAGACACTGGTTTGTGGTTGAGTCCTTGTTGGTTTGTTACCTGGCTTCCTTGTTGGTTGTTTGGTTGCCTGGCTGACTGGTTGCTTGGCTGGTTGGCTGGCTTATTGGTTGATTGTCTCGCTGACTGGCTAGTTTTCTGACTGGTTGATTGTCTGGCTGATTGGCTGATTGGTTGATTGTCTGGCTGGTTAGCTGATTGGTTGATTGTCTGGCTGGTTGGCTGATTGGTTGATTGTCTGGCTGGTTGGCTGATTGGTTGATTGGCTGGCTGTGTGGCTGATTGGTTGATTGTCTGGCTGGTTGGTTGATTGATTGATTGGTTGGCTGTGTGGCTGATTGGTTGATTGTCTGGCTGACTGGTTGGTTGATTGGTTCATTGGCTGACTTCCTGGTTAACTGGTTGGCTGCTGACTTGTTGGATAGTTGGTGGCAGATTGATTGTTTGGTTGGCTGGCTGGCTTGTTAGTTTGTTGGCTGGCTGGCTTGATTGATCGTGATACTCAGTTTTTGTTTGTCTGATAAATGATGTAACAGAATCTTGTATCTTGTCCCTTGACTTGTTTACAGTTTTTTCTCATTTTCATTATTTCTGTCCCGAGTATAATAATTGTTATCGTTAAATTGCACAGAATTGCTTTATATTATAATCCTTATTAATTTACAACTTTATGGTTTCAGGCTGCTAATCATAATTATCTTAGAGTTTAGAGCTGTCGATTATATGGTTTTATAGATACAGAAAACTTGTCTTGTTACTTACACAACTCTAGACTATCTAGTTTATCCAGAATATCTAGCTTATAATTATACAACTCTAGAATATCTGACTTATAATTATACAATTGTAGAGTGTCTAGCATATAATAATACAAGTCTAGAATATCTAGCTTATGGTTATACAACTCTAGAATATGTAGCTTTTGATTATACAGCTCTGTAATATCTACCTTATGGTTATATAATTCTAGAATATCTAGCTTTTGATTATATAACTCTAGAATATCTACTTTATAATTATACTAGAATATCTCTCTTATAATTATGCGACTCTAGAATATCTAGCTTATGATTCTACACCTCTAGAATATCTAGCTTATTATTATACAACTCTAGAATATCTAGCTTATGATTATACAACTCTAGACTATCTAGCTTACAATTATACACCTCTAGAATATCTACCTTATGATTATACAACTCTGGAATATCTAGCTTATGATTATACAACTCTAGACTATATAGCTTTTAATTACAAAACTCTGGACTATCTAGCTTATGATTATGCAACTCTAGAATATCAGACTCATGATTATGCAACTCTAGAATGTCTAGCTTACGATTATACAATTCTAGAAAGTTTATTTTACGATTTTACAAGTCTAGAGTATCTATTATTCATTTCAGTCATTTGCGTGTTCCTTGCGGAACTTTGCCTCCCTAACAGCACTCCTGTAGGCCTCTCAATTGTGAGCAAGATGACCTGCTACTGGTGCATCCATTGCAGATCATCAACGATGTCTTACAGCCATCTTCGCCTTGGTCTTCCTGTCTTTCTTTTTCCCATTAAGTACCCTTCCAAGACGGTCTTCTCTAGATTATCATGACGTTTAATGTGTCCAAAATATTTAAGTTTTCTCTCCTTAATCCTCTTTACTAGCCAGCCTTCTTCAGTATTAAGTTCTTGTATTATGGATATATGTGTTCTTTTTTGTGTCCATGATATTTGAAGAACTCCTCAAATAAGTTAGATAGAGTATCTATACAATTCTATTCAATATATATTAATTATTTTAAATATATTAAATAATATTGAATATCTAGCTTGCGATTGTACAGCTCTAGGATATCTAGCTTATGATTATACACATCTTGTATATTTAGCTTATGATTAAGTTACTTTAGGTATAATTACTATAACAACTTATTATAACAAATGGAGTATAAGACTTTTTAGAAACGATATGTGGGTCATAAGACTTTAGAGATACGAGGTGTAGGTTATAAATCTTTATAGAGTTACTAGCTGTACGTTATAAGGCTTTTGAGGTGCGAGCTGTAGGTTGTGAGACTTTAGAGATACTAGCTATAGGTTACAAGACTTTAGAGATAATAGCTGTAGGTTGTGAGACTTTAGAGATAATAGCTGTAGGTTGTGAGACTTTAGAGATAATAGCTGTAGGTTGTGAGACTTTAGAGATAATAGCTGTAGGTTGTGAGACTTTAGAGATAATAGCTGTAGGTTGTGAGACTTTAGAGATAATAGCTGTAGGTTGTGAGACTTTAGAGATAATAGCTGTAGGTTGTGAGACTTTAGAGATAATAGCTGTAGGTTGTGAGACTTTAGAGATAATAGCTGTAGGTTATAAAGCTTTTGAAGTACGAGCTGTAGGTTGTGAGACTTTAGAGATAATAGCTGTAGGTTATAAGGCTTTTGAAGTACGAGCTGTAGGTTGTGAGACTTTAGAGATAATAGCTGTAGGTTGTGAGACTTTAGAGATACTAGCTGTAGGTTGTGAGACTTTAGAAATACGACCTGTAGGGTGCAAAACTTTAGAGGTTCAAGCTGCATGATGTAAGATATAGGCTGTAGGTTATAAGACTTTAGAGATACGAGGTTTAGGATATAAGACTTTAGAGATACGAGATGTAGGATATAAGACTTTAGAGATACGAGATGTAGGATATAAGACTTTAGAGATACGAGATGTAGGATATAAGACTTTAGAGATACGAGTTTTTGGATATAATACTTCAGAGTTACGAGTTGTAGGATGTAAGACTTTAGAGATACGAGTTTTTGGATATAATACTTCAGAGTTACGAGTTGTAGGATGTAAGACTTTACGAGTTGTAGGATATAAAACTTTAGAGTTACGAGTTGTAGGATATAATACTTTAGAGTTACGAGTTGTAGGATATAATACTTTAGAGATACAAGTTGTAGGATATAAGACTTTAGAGTTACGAGTTGTAGAATATAAGACTTTAGAGATACGATTTGTAGGATATAAGACTTTAGAGATATGAGCTGTAGAATATAAGACTTTAGAGATGTGAAATGTAGAATATAAGACTTTAGAGATATGAACTGTTGAATATAAGACTTTAGAGATATGAGCTGTAGAATATAAGACTTTAGAGATATGAGCTGTAGAATATAAGACTTTAGAGATATGAGCTGTAGAATATAAGACTTTAGAGATGTGAACTATAGAATATAAGACTTTAGAGATATGAACTGTTGAATATAAGACTTTAGAGATATGAGCTGTAGAATATAAGACTTTAGAGATATGAGCTGTAGAATATAAGACTTTTGAGATATGAGCTGTAGGATATAAAACTGCATGCAGAGTTCCAACCTTTTATTATAAGAATTAAGATTTTTGTCTGTTGATTTTAATTTTTTTTTGTCAATATGAAGAAGACTTTTACAGTATATCTCAGAAATGAAATCGATTTCGCCGCAAAATTCAGACTCCGAATACAGAGGTCACAGAAGAATGACCTCAGCGTGAGTTTACACGTGCAGTATCGAACTGATAAAGTTGTCATTAAGTGGGCGAATCAAATAATTCATTCGATGTGTCGGGTCTATATTAACATATTAGAAGCCTGTACGCTGCACGGCTACGCGAGTATCGATCCAGCCAATCAGGACTTCCTGTTATTTTCCTAGTGTGGATTCCGGTTTGTGTAGCTACAAGTGTTCTCTGAGCCGGGCGATTAATAGCTCCTCCATCTCGATTACTGATGTCGCACCTCAGCTAAACGTAATTTGTGACACGATGGGGAATACCTTGACAGAGACAGAGGAAATTCTAGAAAGATGGAAGGAATATTGCAGAGGAATGTATGAAACAACCGACTGTGGAAACAGAAATCAACAGTGTGAATTATTATTGGAGAAGAAAGAACCCAAACCGACAATAGAAGAAGTTTTATGGGCAATAAAGAATCTGAAAAATGGTAAATCACCAAGATGTGATGAGATAACAGATGAACTTATTAAAGCAGGAGGAAAGGAATGTGCAACAATCTATCATGCACTGTGTAAAAAGATATGGCATTCAGGTATTTGGCCAAAAGAATGGAAAAGAACTGTATTCATACCACTGCCAAAAAAGGGTAACCTGAAATTATGCACAAACTACAGAACTGTTGCCCTGATTAGTCATGCCAGTAAAATTCTGTTAAAAATCATAATGGGTAGACTTCTTAAGAAAATAGAAGAGGAAGTCAATATGTTCCAAGCTGGTTTCAGGCAAGGAAGAGGATCAAGAGATCATATATATAAGATTAATAATAGAGAAATGCAGAGAGTTTAATGTGAATCTATATTTATCCTTTATAGACTATTCAAAGGCATTTGATTGTGTACAACACCAGAAACTTTGGGAAATAATGGAAAAAATAGGATTTCCAACACATTTGATACAATTAACATTAATGCTGTATCTAGACCAACAAGCAGCAGTAAGAATAAATGGTGAAACAACTTGGTTTGATATAAAACAAGGGGTCCGTCAGGGGTGCATATTATCGCCTTATTTATTTAACTTGTATGCTGAAAATATAATGAGGTTTATTAGAGAAGATGTAGACAAAGAATATTACGATACCATAACAATTGGAAGTTATGAAATATCAGAGATTAGATATGCTGATGACACAGTGTTACTATCCACAACACAAAAAGGAGTGGAAAAACTAATTATGTCAGTCCGTAAGAACAGCGAAGAACAAAACCTCTATCTTAATACAAAGAAAACTACATTGATGACAACTGACAAAACAAACAAGGCAGCTGAAATATGTATCAATGAGGAAAAATTGGAAGGAGTGGAGAGTTGTGAATATCTTGGATCACTGCTAACTAATAATGGAGATATGAGGGAAATTAAAAGGAGGACATCTATCGCTCTTCAGAAAGTAAAACAACTAAAGAATCTGTGGAGAGGAACAGACAGAACCACAAAATAAGATTTTTAAGGACTTGCATCTCTCCCATCTCAACATATGGCTGTGAGACCTGGACACTTAACAAAACAACTGAGAAACTCATAAATGCCTTTGAATGTAAATGCTACAGAAGAGTTCTCCAAATATCGTGGACACAAAAAAGAACAAATATATCTATACTACAAGAACTTAATATTGAAGAAGGCTGGCTAGTAAAGAGGATTAAAGAGAGAAAACGTAAATATTTTGGACACATTAAACGCCATGATAATCTAGAGAAGACCGTCTTGGAAGGGTACATAATGGGAAAAAGAGAGGAAGACCAAGGCGAAGATGGCTGCAAGACATTGTTGATGATCTGCAAATGGATGCATCAGCAGCAGGCCATCTTCCTCACAACCGAGAGTCCTACAGGAGTGCTGTTAGGGAGGCAAAGTTCCACAAAGGACACGCAGATGAATGAATGATCTTGATTACTGCGGGTCTGGATACTGGCAACAATCGCTCATAACTTTCTTTCTTTTCCCTGTTCTATTTTCTCACTCACTTCTGTTTATTGTCCGCTGCTCAAGAAAAACAGGTCTACTCCTGTTTCTGCTTTTTTTCCCTGTTTTATCCCTCCCTTTCCCGTGTTTTATCCCCGTATTCTCTTATTTATCTCCCCACTTTTTTCCGTGTTTTATCCCCCTTTTCCCGGGTTATCTCCCTTTTCCATGTCTTATTCCCTGTTTTATCCCCCTTTTCTGTGTTTTATCCTCTTATTCCCTGTTTTATCCCTCCCTTTCCCGTGTTTTATCCCCGTATTCTCTTATTTATCCCCCCCCCACTTTTTCCGTGTTTTATCCCCCATTTCCCGTGTTATCCCCCTTTTCCATGTTTTATTCCCTTATACCCTGTTTTATCCCCCTTTTCTGTGTTTTATCCTCTTATTCCCTGTTTTATCCCCCCTTTTCTGTGTTTTATCCTCTTATTCCCTGTCTTATTCCCCCCTTTTCTGTGTTTTGTCCTCTTATTCCCTGTTTTATCCCCCCCCCTTTTCTGTGTTTTGTCCTCTTATTCCCTGTTTTATCCCCACTTTTTCTGTGTTTTGTCCTCTTATTCTCTGTTTTATTCCCCCCTTTTCCTTGTTTTATTCCCTTAATCCCTGTTTTATCTCCCTTTTCTGTGTTTTGTCCTCTTAATCCCTGTTTTATCCCCCTTTTCCGTGTTTTATTCCCCATTTTCCTTGTTTTATTCCCTTATTCCCTGTTTTATCCCCCTTTTCCGTGTTTTATTCCCCCTTCCTTGTTTTATTCCATTATTCCCTGTTTTATCCCCCTTTTCTGTGTTTTGTCCTCTTATTCTCTGTTTTATCCCCCTTTTTCCGTGTTTTATTCCCCCCTTTTCCTGGTTTTATCCCCTATTCCCTGTTTTATCCCCCCTTTTTTCATTTTTATACCCTATTCCCTGTTTTATCCCCCTTTTTTCATTTTTTATCCCCTATTCCCTGTTTTATCCCCCTTTTTTCATTTTTTATCCCCTGTTCCCTGTTTTATCTCTCTTCTTTTTCATTTTTTATCCCCTATTCCCTGTTTTATCCCCCTTTTTAAATTTTGTATCCCCTATTCCCTGTTTTATCCCTCCTTTTCCGTGTTTTATTCCCCCTACTTTTCCGTTTTTTATTCCCCCTTCTTCCGTGTTTTATCCCTTCTTTTTCCGTGTTTTATCTCCCCCCCCCCCCCCACCTTTTCCGTTTTTGTTTCATTGTTGTACTGTCTTGAGGCTGTTGTTTGCGATGGAGTGGACACAGTCAGGCTTGCTGTTCTCATATTGTTTCTGGCTTGTCTTTAGCTTTCTACAGTTTATAGTCCCCAGTTTGTCTAGCCCCTGGCACTTTCTCTTAAGGTCATATCTTGGCAGTGTCTCTAAAGTTACCAGTTCCTGGAGTTTTTGTTTGTTTTTGTCTGTGGTTCGTTAGTTCTGAGTTTTTGGTTTTGTTGTTGGTTCTTGCTTTTGATTCTGAGTTCTGTAATTTGTAGTTGACATTTGCCTTTGCTCATATTAATTTATCTGATTTGTTAGTCGTTATATGTATCTTATGTATGCATGGTTAGATTTGAGTACATTACCTGTTAGTTTTGTTGTTTGATTGTAGTGCTGGATGGATTTATGGTTACTTTGATTATTGGCAGGTAGGTTACTTGACATGATGGGTTTCTTGACTTGATGATTACCTGGGTGAATGTATTGTTAATTTGATTGTTGGAAGGTAGATTACTTGGCGTGATGGTTAGCTGCGTGAATGTATGGTTACCTTGATTGTTGGCAGGTAGGTTACTTGGCGTGATAGTTGGATGATTGGGTCTATGGTTAGTTTGATTGTTGGCAGGTAGGTTACATGACGTGATGGTTAGCTGGGTGGATGTATGGTTAGTTTGATTGGTTGCAGGTAGGTTACTTGGCGTGATGGTTAGCTGCGTGGATGTATGGTTAGTTTGATTGGTTGCAGGTAGGTTACTTGGCGTGATAGTTAGATGATTGGGTGTATGGTTAGCTTGATTGTTGGCAGGTAGGTTACATGACGTGATGGTTAGCTGGGTGGATGTATGGTTAGTTTGATTGATGGCAGGTAAGTTGCTTGATATGATGGTTAGCTGTGTTTATGTTTGGTTAGTTTGATTGTTGGCAGGTAGGTTATTTGACTTGATATTATCTGTGTGGATGTTTGATTAGTTTGATTGTTGGCAGGTAGGTTACTTGACGTGATTGTTATCTGGGTAGATGTATGGTTAGTTTGATTGTTGGTAGATAGGTTACTTGATTTGATGGTTAGCTGGGTGGATGTTTGGTTAGTTTGATTGTTGGCGGGTAGGTTACTCGACGTGATAGTTAGCTGAGTGGATATTTGGTTCCTTTGTATATTGCTTGGCTTGTTGAACGAATGGTTGTTTTATCTTTGCTTGCTTGATAGATTGATTGGATAGATAGATAAACGGATATATCATTTATTCCTTGCTTGTGTGATTGAATGGATAGTTAGATAAGTGCATGCACGATATGTTCCTAGCTTGTGTGATTAATTGGGTAATTAGTCAGATAAAAGGATGTGCGATTTATTCTTTACTTGTGTGATTTATTACTTGACTGGTTTGTTCCATGCATATTTTGGGTGAATGGATGGTTATTTTGTTCCTTGCTGCCTTAGTGTTTCCCTGGCTCAGTGGTTCCCTGCCTCAGTGGTTCCCTGGCTCAGTGGTTCCTTCAGTAAATGAAATCTTCTTGACCTCTGAATGGATGGTTATTTTGTTCCTTGCTGCCAATGGTTCCATGGCTCAGTGGTCCCATAGCTCAGTGGCTCCCTGGCTCAGTGGTTCCCTGGCTCATTGGCTCCTGGCTCAGTGGCTCCCTGGCTCAGTAGCTCCCTGGCTCATTGGTTCCCTCTGTAAATGAAATCTTCTTGAGCTCCCAGTAATCGATGCCGTGAAGGACCATGAAGTACACTCATCCAGATCCGGACTTGGCTGAGTTTCTTGATCTAACCATCTGGATGTCAAGTTGTTAAAATAACCACTTAGACCTCCCCCCCCCCCCCCCCCGCGCAGCATGGGAAACTTGTCAGCCCCGGGCCATAGTGATCAGTCAGAACACATGCGCCATCTGTGTGCAGTAACACGTCTAAAGTTAATACATGTAGGAGTTTATTTATTCGTGGTTGTCTACCTTTGCATGTCCTGAACATGCCAAGTCAGTCATCTTGGCTGCTTTGGCTGAGTATTTTGTGTGGTAGACTCGCCAGTTGAACGGGAGTCGGGATATCAGTGATATTAGCCGAGCAGGCCGAATCGATTGTACACATTGATAACGGTGGTAGGTGCCGGGGTGCCAGGCTGTGGGTGGAGAACCCCGTTGTTGGGTTGTCGGATGTTTTTTGCGTGACCCTTGTGTTCGTTCGTCCAGATAAGTGAGTTAGTGCTTACAGAGATGTGCCGGGCCTGTTATCTGCCTTTTTGTTTAACTCTGCCTCTTGTTTTCTCTCGTCCAGATAAGTGAGTTAGTGCTTACAGAGATGTGCCGGGCCTGTTATCTGCCTTCTGTTTAACTCTGCCTCTTGTTTTCTCTCGTCCAGATAAGTGAGTTAGTGCTTACAGAGATGTGCCGGGCCTGTTATCTGCCTTCTGTTTAACTCTGCCTCTTGTTTTCTCTCGTCCAGATAAGTGAGTTAGTGCTTACAGAGATGTGCCGGGCCTGTTATCTGCCTTCTGTTTAACTCTGCCTCTTGTTTTCTCTCCTGATTATCTCCGTGTCTGCTTATTGTTCGCTTGTGTATGTCTGTTTTCTGTCTTGTTTGTCTGTTGTGTGTGTGTGTGCGTGTGTGTTAACTTAGAATATTCTTTCAGCTATCCTGTTGCAAGCTGTCCTGTTTCAAGCTATCCTGTTCCAGGCTGTCCTATTCCAAGCCATCCTGTTCCAAGCTATCCTGTTCCAGGCTGTCTTATTCTAAGATGTCCTGTTCCAAGATATCCTGTTCCAAGCTATCGTGTTCCATGCCGTCCTGTTGCAAGCGGTTCTGCTCTGGGCTGTCCTATTCCAGTTTATCTATATGTTAAATAAAATCAGGGTCTTGACATCTTGATATCAGTCGTACTGATACTTAGTGTGACAAGAAACGCTGATGATTTTGACAGTGTCATAAAGAAGGTAGAGGGGCGTAATTGGCAGTCCACCTGAGATCTGTTGTCACAAAAATTTTGTGGAAAAATCTGAGCTGTCACACCTTGTCCTCATATATGTTGTAGCACAGCCTGTCCTCATATATGTTGTGGCACAGCCTGTCTTCATATGTGTTGTGGCACAGCCTGTTTTCATATATGTTGTGGCACAGCCTGTCCTCATATGTTGTGGCACAGCCTGTCCTCATATATGTTCTAGGACAGCCTGTTCTCATATGTTGCGGCATAGCCTGTCCTCTTATATGTTGTGGCACAGCCTGTCCTCTTGTATGTTGTGGCACAGCCTGTCCTCTTATATATTGTAACACATCCTGTCCTCATATATGTTGTAGCACAGCCTGTTCTCATATATGTTATGGCACAGCCTGTCCTCATATATGTTGTAGATTATCCTCGTATATGTTGCAGCAATACCTATCTTAGCATATGTTGCAGTAAAGGCTATCTTAGTATATGTTGCAGTAAAACCTATCCTCGTATATTTTACAGAATAGCCTATCTTCGTGTATGTTACAATTGGTTTATTTTCGTGTTTGTTACAGAATGGCTTATCTTCGAGTATTTTACAGAATAGCTTATTTTCACATATGTTACAGAATAGCCTGTGTTAATGTACGAGCATGTTACAGAATAGCCTATGTTCATGTAAGTTACAGAATATCCTATGTTCATGTAAGTTACAGAATAGCCTATGTTCATGTAAGTTACAGAATAGCCTATGTTCATGTAAGTTACAGAATAGCCTATGTTCACGTAAGTTACAGAATAGCCGTATCTTCGTATATTATCAGCACAAACGTATATATTGTATGGCTGGAATATTCCTGGCGTGGTGGGTGGAGTGTCTGGTGACTATTGATCTTTATGATGGCAGCGATCACATCCACAGGGCAACTATAGAGCCAGCGTGTCTTCTGTTTGTCTTAAAATTACAAGGGTATCAGCTGCAGAACATGAGGACCTGCTCTAGTTACACCGGGCCTGGTGCGCGTCATCCAGTGAATGTCAACAGCCCATGTTGTTTTATATGGCGAAGACTACACCCGTGATGCGCATGTCCCGAGCAGTGTTTGGCAGTCTTCTTTGGTTACATCGATCTGTTTGGATGTACTGCTTGTATTGTTGCTGCTGCTGTGGTTGGAGATGTTCTTCTTGTTAGCGACTGTCTTTTTATTGTAGTTTACCCTTGTCCTCAGCTCCATGGGTGCTAAGACTTGTGTAAGTCTTATCTCTTGCTGTTGGATATTTGAATGTTTAAGTCTTATCTCTTGCTGTTGGATATTTGAATGTTTAAGTCTTATCTCTTGCTGTTGGATATTTGAATGTTTAAGTCTTATCTCTTGCTGTTGGATATTTGAATGTTTAAGTCTTATCTCTTGCTGGATATTTGAATATTTAACCTTTATATCTTGTTAGATATTTGAACGTTTAATCCTTAACTCTTGCTGGATATTTGAACTTTTAATCCTTAACTCTTGCTGGATATTTGAACGTTTAATCCTTAACTCTTGCTGGATATTTGAACGTTTAATCCTTAACTCTTGCTGGATATTTGAACGTTCAGATCTGTTCTGTTTGTTTAAATCTGAATTGTGCGATTCCATACAGTTGTTCAGTATTTGAATCCGTACAGTTGCTTGGTGTCCGAATGCTTATGTTTGTGTAATTTGTTGGTCGTCTTAATGTTAGTAAACCTAAATCTGTTGTTGGATATTTTATGTCCGCGATGTTGTTGGGTTTCTGACAGAATGTAAATATCCTAGATGTGTAGTAGAACCGCTGTCACCTGTCTACTAACTTAAAAGTACGTTAAAGAAACGCTTCAGAGTTTGGATGGATGCTTTAGGAGGCAGATATTTCATGTGAATTGTGTGCGTAGTTGAGCAGATGATGACCGAACAGCTAGATCTGGAATGTGGTTTATCAGAATCTTGTGGACATTGTCAGCAAAATGTGAGAGGTTTTCTGAAATCTGGTTTGTTCTAAGCTTGTGAAATACACGGATACGTCTGCGGTAGATATCTCCATCGTTCACGGTCATGTGCCAGGATTATTTTGCTGACGCGTAAGCCCGTGACTGTACAAACCTGGAGGCTTACACCGCTCACTCCCCAGACCAGCTGCCACTCCCGCCGTCCAGCTGTAGGGTGGCCAGGTCGCCGGCTACAACCACGGAGGAACTACGCCACATTCTCGTCTCCATTCATGACATGCTGTCCAGGGAGGTCAGCCAGCTACTGGACACTGGCCAGCAGGCGGAATCTTCTGGCATCGTCAGAAAGGTATGAGAATATTTGAGCAGTTACCTAGGGCGTCTGTCCCTAATATTTATAAGTGTTTCTTTCAGAGCAGGAGGTCTAGCTTCTGTTCAGTCTTGCTGGAACTGCCAGCAGCATGCTCTTTGCGGCTGATGGGGCGAAGTTGTTGGGGCATCAGCATCGTGTCAAATGTGGTGTTGGTTCGAGCGGTTATTTTTGCAGGCTTAGGGTGAAGCTTTAAAAAATGACAGGGAGAGATGTGGTGCAGCCTCTGACATCATCATGGGCGCTTCAGCGATGCCTGTCCCAATGATCAAGCTGAACCTGTTACTAAGAGCACCAGTGAGGTGGTAGGATAGGAGCTACTGACCATAAACTGACTACATACCGACTTCTGACCACAAGCAGACTATTGACAACAGACTGGACTACTAACCACAGACTGGACTACTAACCACAGACTGGACTACTAACCACATACTGGACTACTAACCACAGACTGGACTACTGACCACAGACTGGACTACTAACCACTGACTGGACTACTGACCACAGACTGGACTATTGACAATAGACTGGACTACTGACCACAGACTGGACTACTGACCACAGACTGGACTACTGACCACAGACTGGACTACTAACCACATACTGGACTACTAACCATAGACTGGACTACTGACCACAGACTGGACTACTAACCACTGACTGGACTACTAACCACATACTGGACTACTAACCACAGACTGGACTACTAACCATAGACTGGACTACTGATCACTGACTGGACTACTGACCACAGACTGGACTACTAACCATAGACTGGACTACTGATCACTGACTGGACTTCTGACCACAGACTGGACTACTAACCATAGACTGGACTACTGATCACTGACTGGACTTCTGACCACAGACTGGACTACTGATCACTGTCTGGACTACTGACCACAGACTGGACTACTGACCACTGGCTGGACTACTAAGCACAGACCAGACTACTGACCACAGACTGGACTACTGACCACGGACTGGACTACTGACCACAGACTGGACTACTGACCACAGACTAGGCTCCTAACCACAGACTAGGCTCCTAACCACAGACTAGGCTCCTAACCACAGACTGAGTTCCTAACCACAGACTAGGCTCCTAACCACAGACTAGGCTCCTAACCACAGACTAGGCTCCTAACCACAGACTAGGCTCCTAACCACAGACTGAGTTCCTAACCACTGACCGGACTAACATAGGATATGAAAGAATAGAGAAAAAAGATAAAACAGTGGTTGTACTGTTTCAGGCTGAGAAGACCTAGTTATTGTGTGCAGGTCAATGGCCGTTCCTGTCCCAAAAACCTGAAGAACAAATGTGGGCTTGTGTTTATCAAGTGTAAATCAGTGTAATCATTGCTGTCTCACGTGCACGATGAATTTAAATGTATTTAAACTAGTTTTTTTTTATTCTTGTGCTACTGTCAAATTTAATTTATTTGTCTCTTTCTAGAATTTACACAGAATCTAAATGTATATACTCATTACTTTCACAGGTTAAACGTAAATGTCAGTTTTAATTGTTTCTTTCTAGCGTTAACTCAGAATCTAAAGTTATATAATCGTTACTTTTCTTGTGTTCGCTGTAAACCTATCATCATCATCGTCAGGTGCCGTGCCGACTGGCGTTGGCTTTTATGCTTCTCCAGAGTACACGATCCTTCATGCAGGCCATCAGTTCAGTTGGTGATCTCCTCTCACACCATCCTGTCAGACTGTCCAGTATCATTTCTCTTGGTCTTCCTCTTGATCTTCTTCCTTCTATTTTTCCTGTTGTTATAATATTTTCAATGCCCCCTCTTCTCATTGCATGTCCTATGAAAGTACATTGTCTCTCTCTTATTTTTGTTGACAGGATTTTTTTCTATCTCCAGCTCTTCTCATACATTCCTTATTAGTTATGTTTGCCGTCCAGGGGATTCGCAACATTCTTCTAATAAACCACATTTCTGCTGCTTCCAATGATTTTTGTACAGACCTGCCTATTGTCCATGATTCACTTCCGTATAACAAGATAGGTTCAATATAGCATTTTAGGACTCGTTTTCTAACATTCATTGATAAGGATGTGTTGGATAATATGTTTCTCATTCTCTGAAATGCAGTCTTTGCTTGGCCTATTCTGTTCCTAATTTCTGTTCAGCATTTCCCATCTGAAGTTATTACTGCTCCAAGGTATTTGAATTTCTGCACCTGCTTTAGAATAGTTCCGTTTAATTTAATACTGCATGCTGGTGGATTCTGTTTCTTAGATATAACCATAGTCTCTGTCTTTTTGATGTTCAAAGTAAGGTCTTTCTGTTCACTTTCTTTGGCGACTTTATCCAAGAGATTTTGCAGGTCTTGTTGGTTCTCAGCTATCAGTACTGTGTCGTCAGCATACCGAAGGTTGTTAATATTGTATCCTCCAATTTTTATGCCAGGTTCTGTGATGATTGTTCTTAGAATATTCTCGCTGTACAGAGAAAAAAGGTCTGGAGATAGTACACATCCTTGTCGCACCCCTTGTTTTATAGGTTGGTATTTTCAAGTGGAGTCGCTGTCTGGCGCTACGTTGTCCTTGCTGCAGGAAAACCCTGGCCCATCTCGCTGCTAACTGTGCGCGTGGATTCTTTAGGGTAGTCTTGACATGTGGGCAGCGTGTTGGATAGGGAGTGGGCCTATGTCCTGGTTTAAGTGTGCCAAGCGCTGACCCCGAGCCCCCTCCAACACAGGCTGACCCCGAGTCCTCATCTAACACAGGGTAACCCCGAGTCCTCCTCCAAAACAGGCTGACCCCGAGTCCTCCAACATAGGCTGACCCCGAGTCCTCCAACATAGGCTGACCCCTAATCCTCGTCCAAAATAGGCTGACCCCGAGTCCTCTCCTATATATTAAATCATCATCCGTGATCTACCCCATTATACATTCTTTTACGGTTGTAATTTCTTCTCTGAGATTTGATATCCCTCACCTTAGACTTGATATTCCTCATCTTAGACTTGATATTCCTCACCTTAGACTTGATATTCCTCACCTTAGACTTGATATTCCTCACCTTAGACTTGATATTCCTCATCTTAGACTTGATATTCCTCACCTTAGACTTGATATTCCTCATCTTAGACTTGATATTCCTCACCTTAGACTTGATATTCCTCATCTTAGACTTGATATTCCTCACCTTAGACTTGACATTCCTCACCTTAGACTTGATATTCCTCACCGTAGACTTGATATTCCTCACCGTAGACTTGATATTCCTCACCTTAGACTTGATATTCCTCACCTTAGACTTGATATTCCTCACAGTAGACTTGATATTCCTCACCTTAGACTTGATATTCCTCACCTTAGACTTGATATTCCTCACCTTAGACTTGAAATTCCTTCCCAGAAGAGCTACCTGCTGTGAATCACTGGGTCACCAGGAGAAATCTAGGCCATCATGAAGGCCAGGTCTAGTTCTCTGGCCCAGAAAACTGAACTGTCAATCTTAACCGTTTGTGAGAGATTTACATGTAGCGACCAGATGTATGCGTCCACGTGGTAGGGAGGTTTGTATGTGGGGGATTCGCATTCTGCAGTCAAACTGTGACAGGTCAGATCACGTGGGTAGCTTCACGTCAGACAGGCACACATATGCTGCTCGTAAATGTCTTAGTGTATGTGTGTATGTCTGTGCTGAAATCGTGTCCTCTCGCTTATCGGTGAAACGGTTTCGTGTGTGCATGTACCGCTGCGTCATATGTGGACACATGAATCTGGTATAATGTTGTTTACAAGATGGAGAGGGCTGTAAGTTGGTCTAGTTGACATCTGTGCCTCTGTGTGTTGGTTGTTGTATTCATGTTGCTTTTATCTGTTTCTGGATTATACATTCCATTTGCTATTTCCACGCGTTTTATTTTACCGTTTATCGTGTTTCATTTTACCGTTTGTGGCCTAATATGTCGACCATTTATTACTTGTTATATGTATTGCGTTACTGTTGTAAGATAGTTGATACTACCAGTGTTGCGTTACTGTTGTAAGATAGTTGTTACTACCAGTGTTGTGTTACTGTTGTAAGATAGTTGTTACTACCAGTGTTGTGTTACTGTTGTAAGATAGTTGTTACTACCAGTGTTGTGTTACTGTTGTAAGATAGTTGTTACTACCAGTGTTGTGTTACTGTTGTAAGATAGTTGTTACTACCAGTATTGTGTTACTGTTGTAAGATAGTTGTTACTACCAGTGTTGTGTTACTGTTGTAAGATAGTTGTTACTACCAGTATTGTGTTACTGTTGTAAGATAGTTGTTACTACCAGTATTGTGTTACTGTTGTAAGATAATTGTTACTACCAGTATTGTGTTACTGTTGTAAGATAGTTGTTACTACCAGTATTGTGTTACTGTTGTAAGATAGTTTTACTACCAGTGTGTGTTACTGTTGTAAGATAGTTGTTACTACCAGTGTTGTGTTACTGTTGTAAGATAATTGTTACTACCAGTGTTGTGTTACTGTTGTAAGATAGTTGTTACTACCAGTGTTGTGTTACTGTTGTAAGATAGTTGTTACTACCAGTGTTGTGTTACTGTTGTAAGATAGTTGTTACTACCAGTGTTGTGTTACTGTTGTAAGATAGTTGTTACTACCAGTATTGTGTTACTGTTGTAAGATAGTTGTTACTACCAGTATTGTGTTACTGTTGTAAGATAATTGTTACTACCAGTATTGTGTTACTGTTGTAAGATAGTTGTTACTACCAGTGTTGTGTTACTGTTGTAAGATAGTTGTTACTACCAGTGTTGTGTTACTGTTGTAAGATAGTTGTTACTACCAGTGTTGTGTTACTGTTGTAAGATAGTTGTTACTACCAGTATTGTGTTACTGTTGTAAGATAGTTGTTACTACCAGTATTGTGTTACTGTTGTAAGATAGTTGTTACTACCAGTATTGTGTTACTGTTGTAAGATAGTTGTTACTACCAGTATTGTGTTACTGTTGTAAGATAATTGTTACTACCAGTGTTGTGTTACTGTTGTAAGATAGTTGTTACTACCAGTGTTTTGTTACTGTTGTAAGATAGTTGTTACTACCAGTGTTGTGTTACTGTTGTAAGATAGTTGTTACTACCAGTGTTTTGTTACTGTTGTAAGATAGTTGTTACTACCAGTGTTGTGTTACTGTTGTAAGATAGTTGTTACTACCAGTGTTTTGTTACTGTTGTAAGATAGTTGTTACTACCAGTATTGTGTTAGCAAGGATGTGTATGGGTAGTCACATGAAATAGATTTAATGGGATGTTCTCTTGATTCATCATATTCAATATTTGGTATGTTAGCTGGACAATGAACTAAGATGAGTTTCTGTTATGTTAGCTGGACAGTGAACTAACTAGCGAGACAGTGGACTAAGATGAGTTTCTGTTATGTTAGCCGGACAGTGGACTAAGATCAGTTTATGTTATGTTAGCTGGACAGTGGACTAAGATGAGTTTCTGTTATGTTAGCCAGACAATGGACTAACTAGCGAGACAGTGGACTAAGATGAGTTTCTGTTATGTTAGCCGGACAGTGGACTAAGATGAGTTTCTGTTATGTTAGCCGGACAGTGGACTAAGATCAGTTTCTGTTATGTTAGCCGGACAGTGGACTAACTAGCGAGACAGTGGACTAAGATGAGTTTCTGTTATGTTAGCCAGACAGTGGACTAAGATGAGTTTCTGTTATGTTAGCTGGACAGTGGACTAACACGAGTGTCTATTACTTTAACTTGACGGTGAATTGAAAATAGTTTTTGTACTTCTGTATCTCTCTCTCTCTCTCTCTCTCTCTCTCTGTCTTTCTCTCTCTCTCGTCTTTTTGTCTCCTCTTCTTACTCCATCCCACAATTTCTCTAGCTCTCTACTAATTTTCCCCCAACTTAAGTCTTTAATTTCCCTCATGTCAACTTGTCCTCATTACTTTAAAGAGCATGTTTTCTTTATCTTGTTCCCCACTTATATTTTTTTCTAATTAAGCTTTTCTATATCGGGCCCTTTAATCAGCCACTTTTTTCTTTTCTCTTATCTTCCTTTCATGGCAAGCACAAAACTGCCTGGATAATCACCTTTCATACTCTCCATGCCTTCCTTTCTCATGTCTTTCCATACATTAGCATTTAAACACAAAAAGTTAGATTTCTATTTTAGAAGATCTTTTCACTGTCAGATTGTGGCCGGTTTGTGAAGATTTTATGCCTTTTTAATGATCTTTAGAATTTGGTGATTGTGGAGGTGGCTAGAACGTGCTTGGTTTTAAGATCCTGGTGGCTTTATTGTTTCTGATGTTGAAATGAAAAGAATCATTGTTGAATATTTTTGTTAGTATTTCTAGAAAGTCTGGTTGGCTGAGTGGTTAGACGCTAGGTATGACAACCCGATGGTACCGGGTTCAAGTCGCAGCGGTGGTACCACCACTCCAAAAAGCCCCCCGGGGTCTAACTAGCCTTCCTTAATTTGGGTAGCAGAGAAATATGGGACGATAAGTGCGGCCAGGCGTGACGCTGACCTGGTCACACTTTCATGTGCCGATGGTCTTGGAAATACGGGCCTAACACCTTATCAGAAAGATAAGATAGAGACAGTGTACTTTCATAGGACATGCAATGAGAAGAGGGGGCATTGAAAATATTATAACAACAGGAAAAATAGAAGGAAGAAGATCAAGAGGAAGACCAAGAGAAATGATACTGGACAATCCGACGGGACGGTGTGAGAGGAGATCACCAACTGAACTGATGGCCTGCTTGAAGGATCGTGTACTCTGGAGAAGCATAATAGCCAACGCCAGTCGGCACGGCACCTGATGATGATGACCGTATCCCTGATATGCTTTAACGGGGATTTTACCATTTTCACCTTTTCTTTGTAGAAAGTATCATTTTGTCTGTCATTCTTGACTTGAACCCAGATCATATGCAGGACATGCCTCGAGTCTGATGCCGTCTTCCCATTATGCATTTTAATGAGTTAAAAGAATATCCAGACATAAGACGTGTTTCGCCTCTCTGTCCATCCATTTCTCTCCAGATGTAGATGAGATAGTGCATCGTGCTAATGTAGGATCTCTGTAGGGTGAGAGACATGACAGCGCGAACATCAACAGACACTTGGGATACATTGATGCTCTCTTGCTTAAAACTTGCTCAGGCTAGAAAGATTTGGAGCAGATCGGTCGTTGAGAAAAGATAGATTTAGGAGAGTTGTTTCCTGCCTCATGACTGCTTCCAGCTCTTGCGGCTTGCGTCGGCAGTGAGTGCAGGAGCGCAGGGGCAGTGCAGTAATTAAGCGGCTGTTCCCCAGAGCCGGTTTTTAACCTGGGTCTAATGCGTAGAAGTCATCACAGCTGGCACAAGACTGTCTTGGAGAGCGAGACAGCCTCATGGTTAATAGTAAGCGTCCGTCTTAGAGAGAGTGAGACAGCCTCATGGTTAACGGCCGTCTTACAGAGAGTGAAACAGCCTCATGGTTAATAGTAACGGGCCGTCTTAGAGAGAGTGAAACAGCCTCATGGTTAATAGTAACGGTCGTCTTAGAGAGAGTGAAACAGCCTCATGGTTAATAGTAACGGTCGTCTTAGAGAGAGTGAAACAGCCTCATGGTTAATAGTAACGGTCGTCTTAGAGAGAATAAAACACAACTCTAGACCAACAATTCACACAACACTAGACCATATGTGCTTGCGGCATCCTTCCTTGACATCTGTGCCTGGGGTATCTTTCCTTGACATCTGTGCCTGGGGCATCTTTCCTTGACATCTGTGCCTGGGGCATCTTTCCTTGACATCTGTGCCTGGGGCATCTTTCCTTGACATCTGTGCTTGCGGCATCCTTCCTTGACATCTGTGCCTGGGGCATCTTTCCTTGACATCTGTGCCTGGGGCATCCTTCCTTGACATCCATGCCTGGGGTATCTTTCCTTGACATCTGTGCCTGGGGCATCCTTCCTTGACATCTGTGCCTGGGGCATCCTTCCTTGACATCTGTGCCTGGGGTATCTTTCCTTGACATCTGTGCCTGGGGCATCTTTCCTTGACATCTGTGCCTGGGGCATCTTTCCTTGACATCTGTGCCTGGGGCATCTTTCCTTGACATCTGTGCCTGGGGCATCTTTCCTTGACATCTGTGCCTGGGGTATCTTTCCTTGACATCTGTGCCTGGGGCATCTTTCCTTGACATCCATGCCTAGGGCATCTTTCCTTGACATCCATGCCTAGGGCATCCTTCCTTGACATCCATGCCTGCGGCATCTTTCCTTGACATCTGTGCCTGCGGCATCTTTCCTTGACATCTGTGCCTGCGGCATCTTTCGCTTACTTGGTAATCCAGCATTTTGTTGTGGAGATGCATGATGGCTGCGTGGATAGCGCGGTGCCTTCCTGCTGCTAGACAGTTATTGGACCTAGCAGAGTCCGTGGTTAGAGTTAGGATCTTTCTCTTACTATTCTTCTTCGTCTTATGTCTAAAGTGATTTGTATTTTCCCAAGGATAATCATAGAACACTTTACTCTGTCACTTTATTCTGAGCAAGCGTCGTTGTTGTTTCTTATATGATAAAGAGAAACATGGAAGTTGACACAGCTGTTTAAAGAGAAATATAGAACTTGACACAGCTGTGCAAAAGAGAGACATAGAACTTGACACAACTGTCTAAAGAGAGACATAAAACTTGACACAACTGTCTAAAGAGAGACATAAAACTTGACACAACTGTCTAGAGAAAGAGAGAGCTAGACTGATACAGCCGTCACTAAGAGGCATAGAACTTGACACAGTTAAGTAGAGAGAAACAACACCGGGGGGGTTATAAGATGTTGGAGAGCATTCTATGAAAGAATATGGGAAAAGATAAGACAACAGTCAACATAACATCGGGAATAAGAGAAACAGTGGGGAGAAGTATAAGATGTTGGAGAGCATTCTATGAAAGAATATGGGAAAAGATAAGACAACAGTCAACATAACATCGGGAATAAGAGAAACAGTGGGGAGAAGTATAAGATGTTGGAGAGCATTCTATGAAAGAATATGGGAAAAGATAAGACAACAGTCAACATAACATCGGGAATAAGAGAAACAGTGGGGAGAAGTATAAGATGTTGGAGAGCATTCTATGAAAGAATATGGGAAAAGATAAGACAACAGTCACATAACATCAGGAATAAGAGAAACAGTGGGGAGAAGTATAAGATGTTGGAGAGCATTCTATGAAAGAATATGGGAAAAGATAAGACAACAGTCAACATAACATCAGGAATAAGAGAAACAGTGGGGAGAAGTATAAGATGTTGGAGAGCATTCTATGAAAGAATATAGGAAAAGATAAGACAACAGTCAACATAACATCAGGAATAAGAGAAACAGTGGGGAGAAGTATAAGATGTTGGAGAGCATTCTATGAAAGAATATGGGAAAAGATAAGACAACAGTCAACATAACATCAGGAATAAGAGAAACAGTGGGGAGAAGTATAAGATGTTGGAGAGCATTCTATGAAAGAATATGGGAAAAGATAAGACAACAGTCAACATAACATCAGGAATAAGAGAAACAGTGGGGAGAAGTATAAGATGTTGGAGAGCATTCTATGAAAGAATATAGGAAAAGATAAGACAACAGTCAACACTGTATCAGGAATAAGAGAAACAGTGGGGAGAAGTATAAGATCTTGGAGAGTATTCTGTGAAAAATATATGAAAAGATAACAGTCAAATTACAAGGGTCATACCGAAAGTCGTGAGCAAAAAAATGTTTTAAAAATCATAATTTATAGGTAGGGAAAATATAAATGTATCACATTAATTTACATCCTTTGTACTTCATGTAGAGGTCACATGACGTCATGTGTCCCGTGACCACGCGGAGCAGAAACACAGTGGCGGATGCTGAAGTTTCGTTTCGTCAACACGCTTTTTTGAGTTCCTCGTTAAAGAGGGAATCCCCGCTGCTGAACTTCACCAAAGACTTCAACTTGCTTATAGAGATGTGTGTATGGGTGTTAGCAGTGTTAGGAGGTGGGTGAAACATTTCAAAGATGGAAACACGAGCATCCAAGATATGTCTCGCAGCGGTCGCCCTCGAACTGCCTCCACTGAACGCAACGTGGAAAGGGTTGACGGCATTATTAAAGAAGACAGACGTGTCACAGTATCTGAAATCGCTGTAAATCTTGGAATATGACACAACGCAGTGCAGGAAATGATTGAAACCCTAGGGTATAGAAAGGTTTGTGCCAGCTGGGTTCCACAGGAGAGAACGTCCAGAAAGCAGTGCGTCTCTGACGTCGGTCAGCTGGAAGGGAGTTCTACCGGGAGGGTATTTCAAACTTGCAGAACGATGGGGAAATGTGTGCAGAGAAATGGAGATTCTGTTGAAAAGTGAAGAAACGGATGCAGTTTAAGGTGATACATTTATATTTTCTATATCTATAAATTCTGATTTTAAAAAAAAATGTAGTCACGACTTTCGCTATGACCCTGGTAACATCAGGAATGGGAGCTGAAACCTTTGTATATTTATTTGAAAATTATAAAATAATTTCTTTCCGGATCACATCCCTAAGTTCTGCCATTTTCTCAGCGACCGATGTTCTGCCACCTTGTACTCCAGTACACAAAACTCAAAATCTCCAGGATTTGTACATAATTTAAGAATGGGGGGGGGGGGGGGGGGAAAGGTTGTAAAAGGTTTTTTTCTTACTCCAAACCTCAAATGAAATCTCCCAGAACCAGTTGTCTGTCCTTATTTTTGATTCACGAAGGAGGTTGTCCTGCCAGCACTGAGTCCAGCGATTCTGTTCACTCTTTCATTAGAGCATCGATCAGAAGAGGAAAGTGTAAGGATGTGTAAGAAATAACTTCCTCTGGGAGTACAGGAGGCACGTAATAAGAGTGCAGCGGCCCGGGCTGGGCGGCCGCCACAGAGAAAGGTTATAAGGTCATATGATAGATGCCACGTGGTTTGTTTTTTTTCCAGAATTTTTTTTCTCTTCTTTTATCCCGATCTTCGTTTTCGGATATTGCTTCCGGTTTTTCAATCCACCGACGATCCCCCTAGAGGCCCGAGCTGGCTGAGGGCCCAAGCTGTTCTCGCGGTATCAATCAAGAAATCAGCACAGCGGAACGCCGGACAGAAATACTCGTGTGTGACATGACAGGAGCAGCCCCAGATATGTGGATGTTTTATCTCCGCTTGCTAACATTAATATGTGCATAATGACGGGATAACATTAATGTGTGCATAATGTTCTGAACAAAACTGATTAATGGGCTGAAATGAACAATATATTTTATTGTCATGTCTTTGCGCGCATAATTAAGTAATTGTGCATGTAGGGATTGTTGTGTGGGATGATTAGTGTGCTGGGAGTGTGTTTTTTGTTACAGTTGATATCACTCAGATACAAAGGCACAAGTTCCGCCCATGCTCACAAGTTCAAGGTTGTCCGCAGTGTTTCCTAAAATGAATAGAGCTCGCCCGCCCGCCCCCTACCTGGAAAAGACCAAGGGCGGTGAAGGAATAAGGGCCATTAGGGGAGAGGGCCAAAAGAACTGAAAAAAACTGACCACTGCTAGAACAATGGTAACCTGAAATTATGCACAAACTACAGAACTGTTGCACTGATTAGTCATGCCAGTAAAATTCTGTTAAAAATTATAATGGGTAGACTTCGTAAGAAAACAGAAGAAGAAGTCAATATGGTCCAAGCTGGTTTCAGGCAAGGGAGAGGATCAAGAGATCATATATTCAATCTAAGATTAATAATAGAGAAATGCAGAGAGTTTAATGTGAATCTATATTTATCCTTTATAGACTACTCAAAGGCATTTGATTGTGTACAACATCAGAAACTTTGGGAAATAATAGAAAAAAATGGGATTTCTAATACATTTGATACAATTAATATCTCTGCTGTATCTAGACCAACAAGCAGCAGTAAGAATAAATGGTGAAACAACAACTTGGTTTGACATGAAGCAAAGGGTCCATCAGAGGTGCATATTGTCGCCTGACTTATTTAACTTGTATAGTGAAAATATAATGAGGAATGTTAGAGAAGATGCAGACAAAGAATATTACGATGTCATAACAATTGGAAGTTATGAAATACCAGAGATGAAATATGCTGATGACACAGTATTACTGTCCACAACACAAAAAGGAATGGAAAACTAATTATATCAGTCCGTAAGAACAACGAAGAGCAAAACCTCTATCTTAATGCAAAGAAAACTAAATTGATGACAACTGACAAAACAAACAAGGCAGCTGAAATATATATCAGTGAGGAAAAACTGGAAGAAGTGGAGAGTTTTGAATATCTTGGATCACTACTAACTAGTAATGGAGATAAAAAAAAGTAAACATAAAGGTAATCCTGTCATGCCTTAGAGCCACATAGGGATATGGTGTTAGTGCCCATATTTTCCTTGACCTGTCAGCACACTAGAGGGTGATATGGTCAGTATCACGCCTGGCTGCCTTTTCCTTCCCCAACTCAAGAAGAAGTCGGGTACCCGTTTCTACAGCTGGGTGACTGGGGTGCCTCCGGCCAGATTCGAACCCCGACCTTCGCCATGAGATACCATTGCACTAACCACTTGCCACTCAGACACCCATAACGGAGATACAATGAGGGAAATTAAAAAGAGGACATCTATCGCTCTTCAGAAAGTAAAACAACTAAAGAATCTGTGGAGAGGAGCAGACAGAACCACAAAATAAGATTTTTAAGAGCATGCATCTTTCCCATCACAACATATGCCTGTGAGACATGGACACTTAAACAAAACAGCTGAGAAACACATAAATGCCTGTGAATTTAAATGCTACAGAAGAGTTCTTCAAATATCATTGACACAAAAAAGAACAAATATATCCATACTACAAGAACTTAATATTGAAGAAGACTGGCTAGTAAAGAGAATTAAAGAGAGAAAATTTAAATATTTTGGACACATTAAACGTCATGATAATCTAGAGAAGACAGTCTTGGAAGGGTGCATAATGGGAAAAAGAAAGAGAGGAAGACCAAGGCGAAGATGGCTGCAAGACATCGTTGATGATCTGCAAATGTTTGCATCAGCAGCAGGCCATCTTGCTCACAACCGAGAAGCCTAGAGTGCTGTTATGAGACAAAGTTGCGCAAGGGACATGCAAATGACTGGGGTTGGGGGGGGAGGGGTTGATGGAAAACGAAGCAGCAGATGAGGGCAGTATTACCTTCCTTCTTGGGACTTTTCAGCCTGATATCGAGAAACTTGTGTCTCTACAAGAAACTCCTCCATCAGATTAAAAGTTGAGAAAATAATGTAGTAGGTGAGACGTAAATGCACTTCTTCATACTGTTAAATAAACAGGTTTTGTAGTTGAAGTTTTTATTGTGTAATGCATATCCTAGTTTAATAGGCCAGTGTACAAATAGTGCATGGAAGGGGGGTTGGGGGCGTTACGGGTGTGGCCTGAGTGGGAGGGGGGCAGCCTGAACAATACTGGGAATCACTGGGTTAGGACGACATAAGCCGTCCTTCATGGAGCACACAGTCAAGTGTTTGCCTAAATGTGCAGATCAGGTCCAGGTTCTGTTCTGACACGGTCTATGTGTTCCCTGCGATCTGAAGTGTTCCCTGCGACCTGAAGTGCATGAAGTGTTCCCTGCGACCTGAAGTGTTCCCTGCGACCTGAAGTGCATGAAGTGTTTCCTTCGGCATGTAAATATGTGACAGTTTCATGTAAGGAATGTCTGATGCAGAAGTTTGTTCAGTCCCGTGTGAATGTATCAAATATAGTTGCTACAGTCTGACTGTCTAAAATGTGTACTTGCTCTAATCTGTCTAAAATGTTTCCATGCTCTAGTATGACTTTCTAAAATGTTTGCTTGCTCTAGTCTGACTTTCTAAAATGTTTACTTGCTCTAATCTGTCTAAAATGTTTCCATGCTCTAGTCTGACTTTCTAAAATGTTTGCTTGCTCTAGTCTGATTGTCTAAAATGTTTCCATGCTCTAGTCTGACTGTCTAAAATGTTTGCATCCTCTAGCCTGACTGTCTAAAATGTTTGCGTGCTGCAGTCTGAATGGATCAGATGATAAAAGAGTTGAGAGCTTATAAAAATAAAACTTTCACATGTGTCCCCATGTCACACTCAGTTCTTGGCACCAAACTTCCTTGACAGAAATGAAAGACACATTGACATTCTCACTTGGAAACTTATATTAATTTTATAAAGTCAATGAATTGGAAATGCTTCTCTGTGCAGGTTCTGGGTGTTAAGCCTATTTTATTGTAGATATTTGATTTTTTTCTGACGTTAGATGTATGAGCTTCGTTTGACCCAACGTTTCGCATTTCCTTTAATTTTCTGTCTAGCGTTTGTCAAAATCTGTCACCGAAAGTTCATAGATAAGAACTGCGACCAGACTTTCAGAAAATAAGGAATTTTATAAGGAACATAACTTTGCGACAAAGAGTTCTGCTTGTACATACATCCACGTTCTGGTATGCTGTTCCTAGGCTGTTCGTTTAACGCTTAAAGTAACCAGTTCTAGGCTGACGTTTAGTGTTTAAAGTAGTCAGTTCTGGGCTGACGTTTAGTGTTTAAAGTAGTCAGTTCTAGGCTGACGTTTAGTGTTTAAAGTAGTCAGTTCTACGCTGACGTTTAATGTTTAAAGTAGTCAATTCTAGGCTGACATTTAGTGTTTAAAGTAGTCAGTTCTACGCTGACGTTCATGTTTAAAGTTGTCAGTTCTACGCTGACGTTCATGTTTAAAGTTGTCAGTTCTACGCTGACGTTTAATGTTTAAAGTAGTCAGTTCTACGCTGACGTTCATGTTTAAAGCTGTCAGTTCTACGCTGACGTTCATGTTTAAAGTTGTCAGTTCTACGCTGACGTTTAATGTTTAAAGTTGTCAGTTCTACGCTGACGTTCATGTTTAAAGTTGTCAGTTCTACGCTGACGTTTAATGTTTAAAGTTGTCAGTTCTACGCTGACGTTCATGTTTAAAGTTGTCAGTTCTACGCTGACGTTTAATGTTTAAAGTTGTCAGTTCTACGCTGACGTTCATGTTTAAAGTAGTCAGTTCTACGCTGACGTTCATGTTTAAAGTTGTCAGTTCTACGCTGACGTTTAATGTTTAAAGTAGTCAGTTCTGGGCTGACGTTTAATGTTTAAAGTAGTCAATTCTATCTTATCTTATATCTTATATCCTTCCCGTGCCGTTAAACGTCACATAGGGCTCGCAAAGTAGTTCGCCAATTTTTCCTGTCTTCGGCGAGTCTTTCAACCTCATCAAAGGATTTTATGCCTGTTAACTTGGCCTCTCTTAATAATGTCCTCTTCAGAGTTTCACACGGTCTGCCTCTTTTTCTTCGGCCTGTTGTGTTCCACTTGATAGCTTGTTTTGGGATTCTCTGATCATTTCTTCTCATCAAGTGGCCAACATATGTCCATCTCCTTTTCCTGATCACCCATGAGACTGGTTGTTGTTCAGTCATCTGTCTTATCTCTGCATTGTTCTTGAATTCATTCCACTTGATGCCGAGTATTTTCCTTAGGCATTTGTTTTCAAAAGAGTCTACTTTCTTTTCTATTTCTTTAGTTGTTTTCCGGCTTTCGCATGCATAAATGAGGGTGGATATTACATTTGAATTGAATAGTCTTAACTTGGTTTTTGTGCTTATAACTTTTGAATTCCATATGTTCTCAAGATTCTTGAAGATTGATGCTGCTTTTGCAATTCTGATCCTAACTTCCTTTCTAGTGTCACCATCCTGGTCTATGTAGCTGCCAAGGTATGCAAATTGATTGACTTCTTCAATATCTGTCCCTTCTATGTGTATTTTTCCATTTTGATTGATGGGAATTTTCATTATTTTTGTTTTGTCCTTGTTAATTTCAAGTCCTATTTTGCTAGCCAGTGAAGACAGGCTATCTGTTTTTTCTTGCATGGAATTCACATTATTACTGATAAGAGTTATGTCATCAGCAAAATCAAGATCTTCTAGTTGAGTCCCATGTACCCAGTCAATACCTGTGTTACCTGTGCAGCATTTTTTCATTATGAAGTCTATTGTAATCCCAAAAAGTAAAGGAGACAGTATACATCCTTGTTTCACGCCTGTTTCAATCTGGAACCATTCACTCATCCCTTCTTCTGTCTTGACTGCACAAACATATCCATTGTATAAGTCCTTAATGATGTTGACAATTTTAGATGGTATTCCATATAGACATAAAATTCTCCATAATGAATCTCTGTGTATGCTATCAAATGCCTTTTTAAACATTCTCTGTAGTTGTCTCATGTTGTCACTATTGATAGCTTTTAGCTAGAATTTTAGTCAATTCTAGGCTGACGTTTAATGTTTAAAGTAGTCAATTCTGGGCTGACGTTTAGTGTTTAAAGTAGTCAGTTCTACGCTGACGTTTAATGTTTAAAGTAGTCAATTCTAGGCTGACGTTTAGTGTTTAAAGTAGTCAATTCTAGGCTGACGTTTAGTGCTTAAAGTAGTCAGTTATAGGCTGACGTTTAGTGCTTAAAGTAGTCAGTTCTAGGCTGACGTTTAATGTTTAAAGCAGCCACTTCTAAGCTGACGTTTAATGTTTAAAGCAGTCACTTCTAAGCTGACGTTTAGTGTTTAAAGCAGTCACTTCTAAGCTGACGTTTAGTGTTTAAAGCAGCCACTTCTAAGCTGACGTTTAATGTTTAAAGCAGCCACTTCTAAGCTGACGTTTAGTATTTAAAGCAGCCACTTCTAAGCTGACGTTTAATGTTTAAAGCAGCCACTTCTAAGCTGACGTTTAGTATTTAAAGCAGCCACTTCTAAGCTGACGTTTAATGTTTAAAGTAGTCAGTTCTAAGTTGACGTTTAGTTTTTAAAATTTCCAGTTCTTAGCTGACGTTTAGTTTTTAAAATTTCCAGTTCTTAGCTGACGTTTAGTTTTTAAAATTTCCAGTTCTTAGCTGACGTTTAGTTTTTAAAATTTCCAGTTCTTAGCTGACGTTTAGTTTTTAAAATTTCAAATTCTTAGCTGACGTTTAGTTTTTAAAATAGCCAGTTCTAGGAGGACATTAAATGTTTAAAGTAACCACTTCTAGGGTGACATTTAGTGTTTAGAATAGACAGTTCTAGGGTGACATTTAGTGTTTAGAATAGACAGTTCTAGGGTGACATTTAGTGTTTAAAGTAACCACTTCTATATAGGGTGACATTTAGTGTTTAAAAGAGCCAGTTCTAAGGTGAAGTTTAGTGTTATCTGTGTGGCAATGTAGACGTGAAAACCGTCTTATCTACTTGACTTTATACTTCCTCTGGTACCGTCAGATGTTGAGGGGAGGTGCTGTTGGCGTTTTTAGACCACGTGAGTGGCCTCGGTGATGTTCGTAATTCATGAGCGTTTCTTTAACTCCATCCATCCACCTTTTCCCGGGACCTTCCTCTTGAGCTATGTCCTGTAGTTGCTTGGTTGAAGACCCTCATGGCTGGCTGTATGTGTGTCGTTCTCTTTAGCTGACCAGACTACTTAGTTCTTTGTTTCTCCACATACTGTCAGCATGGCATAGTTCCTATCAGCTGTCTCATGTCGTCATTTCTTATCTTGCCCCTCTTAGTCAGGTTTGCTGCTTTCCTTGGCTGTCTCATTTCACATGTAGATATTTTATTTCGCTGTTTCTTGGTTAGTGGCCGTGTTTGATATTGGCAGCACAAAGTTGGTATAAACATGCTGTTAATTACCTGTTTCTTGGTTTGGGGTGGTATGTTGGGTGAGGACGGCACCGAAGGTGGCTGGTAAGTAATGACATTGGCTCTTTGTGTTCTAGCTTCAGATTCTCTGTCCAGTTTGCCATCTTCTGTAAACAAACATCCAAGATGCTTGAATTCTTGAACTTGTTGGATATACGAGATGATACAAGTAGATGTTCAGTGGGCTTACGAAATGATGCAAGTAGATGTTAAGTGGGCTTATGAAATGATGCAAGTAGATGTCCAGTGGGTTTACGAAATGATGCAAGTAGATGTTCAGTGGGCTTACGAGATGATACAAGTAGATGTTAAGTGGGCTTACGAAATGATGCAAGTAGATGTCCAGTTGGGCTTACGAGATGATACAAGTGGATGTTCAGTGGGCTTAAGAGATGATACAAGTAGATGTTCAATGGGCTTACGAGATGATGCAAGTAGATGTCCAGTGGGCTTACGAGATGATAAAAGTAGATGTCCAATGGGCTTACGAGATGATACAAGTAGATGTTCAGTGGGCTTACGAGATGATACAAGTAGATGTTCAGTGGGCTTGTCCGTTGTAGCAGTCAGGGACCCCGGGCTAATGTGACGTCTTTACTTACCCAGCTCCAGAAGGAGTCAGGTGCCCATGTCAGCGTCTGTGCGGCAGAGGCGCCTTCCGCTGGATTCAAACCACCGACATTCGCCACGAGAGGCTAGCACACTAGCCACTTCGCTACTCACACGCTCCCCAGGTTTAGATGACCCTGAAACCTGCCCTTGACGAGATAGTACGCCAGAATCACCGAGACGTGACCACATTACGCCCGGTCGCCAGCCACTTGTGATGATGATGATGATGATGATGATGAGTTTGTAGGAAGGAGAATCAGATAGCTTTGACTTTGGTTCAGCTTGTCAGCTTTTTGTCAAGATTAAATCTCGCCGGAAAAATGATCAGAACAAAAATCTCACAGGAACATGTAATTCCCACGGATGTTTGTAAAGTGTGTCCAGTTTTTGTTTAAGTGCAAAGTACCGAATGCTATATTGAGAAAACAAGTATTTCGTAAAGTGCTTCATGCAAGTACTTCATCCTAATGCGATCACTGAGATGTCAGGGCAATTGTTCATGAAAACGTGCCTTAGTTGCACGTTGGTACAAAGAAGTGTGTGGAAGATGGAAGCCTAGATCACACAAGGACTGTATGCTGTTTCTGTAACCGCAGCTGCTGCTGCCAAGCGTACAAACAAAACAAAAAAAGCACCAAAGATGTGTTTCAGTTTGAAATCACGTTCTGAGGTGTATCCTTTGTTTCACTGCCCCCTCTTAGACCTACTTCGGGCACCGAAGATAGCGATGAGAGCTTCTGCATTTCGGATCTTGATTTGGTTTACAGTGGGGTCTGTGTTTTTGACATCTGTGATCCCCATTCTTGAAGTCTTGGAAGTGAAGCTCAGATGTTCCATAAGTTTATAACTTTATGTGTATACGGACAAGATGTATATCATTCATTCATTTGCATGTCCCTTGCGGAACTTTGCTTCCCTAACAGCTCTCATGTAGACCTCTCTGTTGTGAGCAAGATGCCCCGCTGCTGATGCATCCATTTGCAGATCATCAACGATGACTTGCAGCCATCTTCGCCTTGATCTTCCTCTCTTTCTTTATCCCAAGACGGCCTTCTCTAGATTATATGATGTATGTAGATATATCAAATATTGAAAGTGCTTTTATGATATAAGATATTGTCTTTCTTTAATCATTGAAGCCCATTCATATCATGGACAGCTATAGCCGGTTTACGTCTTTGTATACCTATTATTTTGTTGTTGTCTGTAAATCTTCCCACTTTTCTGGCATCAAGTTTAAATTTATGAAGAAAATTTATCAATGAACATGTCAGCCAACTTGAATAAATCATATTTTCCTATTTAGTAAGTAATAAAAATTGTACCAGATGTCGAAGGCTTGTGTAATAAATGTTTGACAAATGATAGGAAAAGGTTAAGATATTATTTTTTTAAAATCATTTAAGATCCTTTTCTTTAAAAGGTAGTGTAGCTGAAAAGGTAAATGGGAAGTTTTTTTAATTAACTTCAGTCAGATGTTAAATAATCTGATTAAATATCTGATTGTGTGACAGTTTGATTCAATAGTTTTATATATATATATATATATATATATGGCTCTCTCTGTCTCTCTGTCTCTCTCTCCCTGTCTCAGTCTCTCTCTGTCTCTCTCTGTCTCTCTCTCCCTGTCTCAGTCTCTCTCTGTCTCTCTCCCTGTCTCTGTCTCTCTCTGTGTCTCTCTGTGTCTCTCTGTGTCTCTCTCTGTCTCTCTCCCTGTCTCTGTCTCTCTCTGTGTCTCTCTGTGTCTCTCTCTGTGTCTCTCTGTCTCTCTGTGTCTCTCTCTCTGTCTCTCTATGTCTCTCTCTATGTCCCTCTGTGTCTCTCTCTGTGTCTCTCTCTGTCTCTCTCTGTATCTATCTCTGTCTCTATCTGTGTCTCTCTCTCTCTCTCTCTCTCTCTCTCTCTTATAGTGTGTGAATTTCACTTTCCGTTAAACGACACTTGTGAAGAAACTGTGTTAATTTTCTTTCCACACACTCCCCCCCCCACCCACCATATAAAAAGATTTGACCCTCTTCTGGGATTGTGCTTCCTGTTTCAGTTTGTCCTAGTATTAACATCCCTCTACAGATTTCTAGTCATTTTAGCTCCTTAGTACATTTTTTTACTGGGCTCTTGAGTTAACCTTAGTTCTAAAATACATTCTTTATTAAACTCCATGCTAAACTCTTGTGTTAACTTTAACTCTGTATTTTATTCTGTATTAATCTTCTTGCTAAACTCTTGTGTTAACTTTAGCTCTATATTTTATTATGTATTAAGCTTCTTGCTAAACTCTTGTGTTAACTTTAGCTCTGTATTTTATTATGTATTAAGCCTCTTACTAAACTCTTGTGTTAACTTTAGCTCCGTATTGTATTCTGTGTCAAACTCCATCCTAAACTCGTGTGTTAACTTTAGCTCTATATTTTATTCTGTATTAAGCTCCTTACGAAACTCCTGTGATAGCTTAAGCTGTCGTAGATAAACTGTTGACTAAGCTATTGTGATAGCTTTAGCTGTTGTAGATCAACTGTTGATGAAATTCTTGTGACAGCTTGAGCTGTTGTAGACAAACTGTTGACTGAGCTGCTGTGATTGTGGTGTGTGTACTCTGACAGGTAGACAACGTCAAGCTTGTGGACCGCTACTCTGGTCGTAAACCTGCCGGGGTGTTGTACCTGACTGCCACACATCTCATCTTTGTGGACGCTGGCGGCAAGAAGGAGACATGGGTCAGTACATCCGTGCCCTCTGTTTATATCTGTGTCTGTATTTGTGTGTTTATATCTGCGTATATGTGTCTGTATGTGTGTGCTTATATATGTGTATATGTGTCTGTATGTGTGTGTTTATATATGTGTATATGTGTCTGTATGTGTGTGTTTATATCTGTGTATATGTGTCTGTATGTGTGTGTTTATATCTGTGTATGTATGTCTGTATGTGTGTGTTTATATCTGTGTATATGTGTCTATATCTGTGTTTATATCTGTGTATATGTGTCTATATGTGTGTTTATATCTGTGTATATGTCTGTAGTGTGTGTTTATATCTGTGTATATGTGTCTGTATGTGTGTTTTTATATCTGTGTATATGTGTCTGTATGTGTGTTTTATATCTGTGTATATGTCTGTATATGTGTGTTTATATCTGTGTATATGTGTCTGTATGTGTTTATATATGTGTATATGTGTCTATGTGTGTTTGTGTCTGTATTTATGTGTGTCTGTCTGTATATGTCTCTGTGCGTGTGTGGAGGGATTGTACACGCGTGTGGTGAGCGTACATGTTAAAGAGAGTGTACACATATAAAGTGAGTGGTTGTGTGACGGATTAAGTGTACATGTTAAAGATAGTGTATACATATAAAGTGAGTGGTTGTGTGACGGATTAAGTGTACATGTTAAAGATAGTGTACACATATAAAGTGAGTGGTTGTGTGACGGATTAAGTGTACATGTTAAAGATAGTGTACACATATAAAGGGAGTGGTTGTGTGACGGATTAAGTGTACATGTTAAAAATAGTGTACGCATATAAAGGGAGTGGTTGTGTGACGGATTAAGTGTACATGTTAAAGATAGTGTACACATATAAAGTGAGTGGTTGTGTGACGGATTAAGTGTAGGTGTTTGAGGACGGAAGTGCTTTCTTTCCTCCTCCTCTTCAGTACCAGAGAGAGAGAGAGAGAGTGACTATGATCTGCGACCAGAGAGAGTACAAGTTTTCAGGATGTGTTCTAAAATCTTAGAGAGCAGAATGTCTGTCCTTCCATCTTGTCCACTCATGACTTTGTCTTGAACTCTACATGCCTGATATTGTTACAAGAGCCCTGCATGTGTTTGGTCGTTTGCTATGTTGTTTATCATATCTCCGTTCTGTGTCAGTTGTCCTGACCTTCTTTTCAGTCAGGGAAATCCGCCCAGTTTTTGTGACCTAAAGTTCCAGGACCTTAAGTCTGAAACTCTGGCTGATCAGAATGTCCGTAGGTCATGAAGTACTATCTCTTTATGCTGAAAAGTCTTCGCCGTCGCATATGATTGGCTGTCGAGTGAAGCCGTCGCATATGATTGGCTGTGGAGTGAAGGATTCTTACAGTATCCTAGCAACCTGTGGGTCAACCTGTATTATCTGTCTGTAATATGATATCGCTTTCAAGAGTGAAGCGATGACCATGTTCAGGGGAGTGACGCGTTTATCGAAGGTGATGAAACAGAGAAGGTGATGAAACAGAGAAGGTGATGAAACAGAGAAGGTGATATGAAACAGAGAAGGTGATATGAAACGGAGAAGGTGATATGAAACAGAGATGATGATATGAAGAAAATCGATAACATATCTGAAGCAGAGAAGGTGATATGAAACAGAGACGGTGATATGAAAAGAGAAGGTAATGAAACAGAGAAGGTGATATGAAACAGAGAAGGTGATATGAAACAGAGACGGTTATATGAAACAGAGACGGTGGTATGAAACAGAGAAGGTAATGAAACAGAGAAGGTGATATGAAACAAAAAAGGTGATATGAAACAGAGACGGTGATATGAAACAGAGAAGGTAATGAAACAGAGAAGGTGATGAAACAGAGAAGGTCTCAGGGACCCTGCCCAGCTTCCTCGTGGTGACCCTAGTAACAGATATAGCTTATGTAACTGTGGTCCTCGTGGTGGTAGAGTGTCAAGAAGTTTGGTTGTTTAGACCCGCTCCAAATCTTCCAGCAAGTCACCATAGTCATCTCCCCGTCCGATACAGTGTACCTGTCACATTGTCAAGGTGTGTCCATGCAAAGACTAAGACGTGTTACTTCCAGTGAAATGAGTACAACTTCCAGTACAGCAAGAAGTGTTACTTCCAGTGAAACGAGTACAGCTTTCAGTAGAACAAGACTTGTTACTTCCATTGAAATGAGTACAACTTTCAGTAGAACAAGACTTGTTACTTCCAGTGAAATGAGTACAACTTTCAGTAGAACAAGACTTGTTACTTCCAGTGAAATGAGTACAACTTTCAGTACAACAAGAATTGTTACTTCAAATGAAATGAGTACAACTTTCAGTAGAACAAGACTTATTACTTTCAGTGAAATCAGTACAACTTTCAGTACAACAGGAATTGTTACTTCCAATGAAATGAGTACAGCTTTCAGTACAACAGGAATTGTTACTTCCAGTGAAATGAGTACAGCTTTCAGTAGAACAAGACTTGTTACTTCCAGTGAAATGAGTACAACTTTCAGTATAACAAGACTTGTTACTTCCAGTGAAATGAGTACAACTTTCAGTATAACAGGACTTGTTACTTCCAGTGAAATGAGTACAACTTTCAGTATAACAGGACTTGTTACTTCCAGTGAAATGAGTACAACTTTCAGTATCATCAACAACCCCATGGGCAAGCCCATCCTCCCACCCCGGTGTGAGAGAAAACTAGCTCTACAGATGATCTTTGAGTTCCTTGACAGGAGTTACAGATAACAAATCGATAAATCTCGTCCGCCATCTTTGCAAGCCCTGCTTTCTCTGAAATCTCTTCACTTACAGCCTGCAGGGGCAGCTAACACAGAGATGCACCCAGACGTAGAGGAAACACTGCATGAGTTCTCCCCCCACAAGGACTTACATTTCTAGACTGATCGATCAGAAAATGATTTCAACTCTATCGATCTCTGCACAGAAACTGTCGCTCTTCATGATTAGGAATTTAACCTGTCACTGGACGGAACCAATTACGTCTTAGTAATCATACTCGCGGTGTAATATTCTCTACGTCGATACCAAGTTCTTGGTCCTTTCCCGCAAATCGTGACTCAAAAATTCGTATCCTCATTGGTTTCTTTTAGATTCGAATACAGTATCGTCAGTACTGTGATTCCTCTTAGATGTGTTACTATATTGTTATTTTTCTAGTTCAGCATATCGTACTCCTAGGAGGAGAAAATGTAATCGTTCACTTGTTAAAGACTCGATGCTGGTCATGAATATCGATATTCCAGGCAGATCGAATTTAGCCATTTTGTATTGAATTTTGGTGCCCTTTCTAGCTGAGCAAATTGATGTTTATGAGAGTCATATCCTTTCTGTGGGTGGGTAAGTCTTTTATCACATATTTCAGCCTGTGTCAAGATGGCGGTTTGTGTTTGAGTTTATTTCGTATTTTCAGATGGTAGGATTTATAGCAAAGTACTGTCTAAGGTTTTGCATTACGTGTGCACAGTTTTAGTCTCCTGTGCAGATATATTCTCCAAAAATAGTTTATGCGCACGCGTTTGTTGTAATGTCAAATTACAAAGTATGAAGTTTTCACAGAAAGAAAGAAAGAAATCAGGCAAACAAACTCATGTAGCGCTGTCATATCTTTCTTCAGTGCAGTTAATGGGGGGGGGGAGCGTAAAGCAACAACAGAAAATTGAAAAATAAAAGTATCACTTTTATTGTTTGTGCGCAGTATATAAAGTTTCGTGGGCGGTATGTTTTGTGTACGCGGACTCGCTGCCGCGCATCTTAGAGGGAACATTGATTCATAGTCAGCAATTATAGGCAGGCCCGGTGAGCGGGGGTAGGGGGGTGAGGGGTGTCCGGCCGGTGCATTGCTTCAGGGCCCAGAGGGAGAATTAAGGGAGAACCCAGAGGACTTCCCTTATTTCAAAGCGCGTCCCGTAATTAATGAAAACAAGGTAGCTGATCGAACTAATCAAATTGGCGGGGGGGGGGGGGGGGGGGGGGGAACGATGAGAGTTGCATCGGGTTACAAAGTTCCTCAAGGAGGTCCTGATTACAAGGCCCAGCTACCTTTTGTCAAGTACTAACCACGACATGGAAGGAAGCAGACTTTCCGGGCTTTATCTGACTGTCAAGTCCACGTGCACTAGCGAGTCTGTGACAGGGTTGCCACTCTTAGCGTGAGGCCACACAGATCTTAGGCATACTCCCAGGATGTCGGTTGATGGCCTCCGTCTGTTTGTACGTAGATGTATATCTGTTTATGTTTTCTAGTTGGATCATCTCGGATGTTTGTATGTTTATGTTTTCTAGTTTGATGATCTCGGATGTTTGTATGTTTTCTAGTTTGATGATCTCGGATGTTTGTATGTTTATGTTTATTAGTTTGATGATCTCGGATGTTTGTATGTTTATGTTTTCTAGTTTGATGATCTCGCATGCTTGTATGTTTATGTTTACTAGTTTGATGATCTCGCATGTTTGTATGTTTATGTTTTCTAGTTTGATGATCTCGCATGCTTGTATGTTTATGTTTTCTAGTTGGATCATTTCGGATGTTTGTATGTTTATGTTTTCTAGTTTGATGATCTCGGATGTTTGTATGTTTATGTTTTCTAGTTTGATGATCTCGGATGTTTGTATGTTTATGTTTACTAGTTTGATGATCTCGGATGTTTGTATGTTTATGTTTTCTAGTTTGATGATCTCGGATGTTTGTATGTTTATGTTTTCTAGTTTGATGATCTCGCATGTTTGTATGTTTATGTTTTCTAGTTTGATGATCTCGCATGCTTGTATGTTTATGCTTTCTAGTTTGATGATCTCGCATGCTTGTATGTTTATGTTTTCTAGTTTGATGATCTCGCATGCTTGTATGTTTATGTTTTCTAGTTTGATGATCTCGCATGCTTGTATGTTTATCTGCTAGAAAATATTTATTTACTTTGTTTGGGTAGAAATAGTTTTTGTTTGGCCTTGAAATTGTCATTGAGTGGCGGGTCTTGATGACAGAAAGAAGTGGAGGCAAGACATACAGACATTTAAGAAAGACAAGACAATGAGAAGATGGCAACATCTTTCACCGAATTATCTGAGCTGAACTAACGAGTCATTTCCTTCTTATTGTCATTCATTCATTTACTTCTACGCAGATATGTTATCGCTTTTCTCCGTTTTTTCATCTTTCTCTCTCTCTCTCTCTCTCTCTTTCTCTCTCTCTCAAGGTAACTGCCTGACAGGTGTAGGATATCACGTCCTCCCACAACCCCCGATCCCTTGTGCATCTCAGCAGGCTTGTCACTGAGCATTCCCCAGTGCCAGGATGTCAAACCATCAAACATCTTCTCTCTCTGTCTACCTCTGTCTCTTCTACCTTCCATCTTCCCTGTTGTCATTGGCTGCTCAAGCCTGCCTCTCCTTCAAACAAGCCCCAGAGATTTGGATGGTCGTTTTCTTGATCTTTGTTATAGTTTTCCTTGTTTCTTGTGCCTCTTTCAGAGCTTCCTTGTTCGGTGTTCTCGCGGTCCGTGATACCTTCAATTTCCTTCTTAAAAACCACATTTCTGCTGACTGCACTGGTTGTGGTTTCTGTTCGGATCCATTGTCCCTCTTTTTGTGTGCAGTCTGTGTTGTAAGAGTTTGTGTGCAGTCTGTGTTGTAAGAGTTTGTGTGCAGTCTGTGTTGTAAGAGTTTGTGTGCAGTCTGTGTTGTAAGAGTAAGATGTTTGTGTGTAGTCTGTGTTGTAAGAGTTTGTGTGTAGTCTGTGTTGTAAGAGTTTGTGTGTAGTCTGTGTTGTAAGAGTTTGTGTGTAGTCTGTGTTGTAAGAGTTTGTGTGTAGTCTGTGTTGTAAGAGTTTGTGTGTAGTCTGTGTTGTAAGAGTAAGATGTTTGTGTGTAGTCTGTGTTGTAAGAGTTTGTGTGTAGTCTATGTTGTAAGAGTTTGTGTGTAGTCTGTGTTGTAAGAGTTTGTGTGTAGTCTGTGTTGTAAGAGTTTGTGTGTAGTCTGTGTTGTAAGAGTTTGTGTGTAGTCTGTGTTGTAAGAGTTTGTGTGCAGTCTGTGTTGTAAGAGTAAGATGTTTGTGTGTAGTCTGTGTTGTAAGAGTTTGTGTGTAGTCTATGTTGTAAGAGTTTGTGTGTAGTCTGTGTTGTAAGTTTGTGTGTAGTCTGTGTTGTAAGAGTTTGTGTGTAGTCTGTGTTGTAAGAGTTTGTGTGTAGTCTGTGTTGTAAGAGTTTGTGTGCAGTCTGTGTTGTAAGAGTTTGTGTGCAGTCTGTGTTGTAAGAGTTTGTGTGTAGTCTGTGTTGTAAGAGTTTGTGTGTAGTCTGTGTTGTAAGAGTTTGTGTGTAGTCTGTGTTGTAAGAGTTTGTGTGTAGTCTGTGTTGTAAGAGTTTGTGTGCAGTCTGTGTTGTAAGAGTTTGTGTGTAGTCTGTGTTGTAAGAGTAAGATGTTTGTGTGCAGTCTGTGTTGTAAGAGTAAGATGTTTGTGTGTAGTCTGTGTTGTAAGAGTTTGTGTGTAGTCTGTGTTGTAAGAGTAAGATGTTTGTGTGTAGTCTGTGTTGTAAGAGTAAGATGTTTGTGTGCAGTCTGTGTTGTAAGAGTAAGATGTTTATGTGTAGTCTGTGTTGTAAGAGTTTGTGTGCAGTCTGTGTTGTAAGAGTAAGATGTTTGTGTGTAGTCTGTGTTGTAAGAGTAAGATGTTTGTGTGTAGTCTGTGTTGTAAGAGTTTGTGTGTAGTCTCTGTTGTAAGAGTAAGATGTTTGTGTGTAGTCTGTGTTGTAAGAGTAAGATGTTTGTGTGTAGTCTGTGTTATAAGAGTTTGTGTGTAGTCTGTGTTGTAAGAGTAAGATGTTTGTGTGTAGTCTGTGTTGTAAGAGTTTGTGTGTAGTCTGTGTTGTAAGAGTAAGATGTTTGTGTGTAGTCTGTGTGTAAGAGTTTGTGTGTAGTCTATGTTGTAAGAGTTTGTGTGTAGTCTGTGTTGTAAGAGTTTGTGTGTAGTCTGTGTTGTAAGAGTTTGTGTGTAGTCTGTGTTGTAAGAGTTTGTGTGTAGTCTGTGTTGTAAGAGTTTGTGTGCAGTCTGTGTTGTAAGAGTTTGTGTGCAGTCTGTGTTGTAAGAGTTTGTGTGTAGTCTGTGTTGTAAGAGTTTGTGTGTAGTCTGTGTTGTAAGAGTTTGTGTGTAGTCTGTGTTGTAAGAGTTTGTGTGTAGTCTGTGTTGTAAGAGTTTGTGTGCAGTCTGTGTTGTAAGAGTTTGTGTGCAGTCTGTGTTGTAAGAGTAAGATGTTTGTGTGCAGTCTGTGTTGTAAGAGTAAGATGTTTGTGTGTAGTCTGTGTTGTAAGAGTTTGTGTGTAGTCTGTGTTGTAAGAGTAAGATGTTTGTGTGTAGTCTGTGTTGTAAGAGTAAGATGTTTGTGTGCAGTCTGTGTTGTAAGAGTAAGATGTTTATGTGTAGTCTGTGTTGTAAGAGTTTGTGTGCAGTCTGTGTTGTAAGAGTAAGATGTTTGTGTGTAGTCTGTGTTGTAAGAGTAAGATGTTTGTGTGTAGTCTGTGTTGTAAGAGTTTGTGTGTAGTCTGTGTTGTAAGAGTTTGTGTGTAGTCTGTGTTGTAAGAGTTTGTGTGTAGTCTGTGTTGTAAGAGTTTGTGTGTAGTCTGTGTTGTAAGAGTTTGTGTGTAGTCTGTGTTGTAAGAGTAAGATGTTTGTGTGTAGTCTGTGTTGTAAGAGTTTGTGTGTAGTCTATGTTGTAAGAGTTTGTGTGTAGTCTGTGTTGTAAGAGTTTGTGTGTAGTCTGTGTTGTAAGAGTTTGTGTGTAGTCTGTGTTGTAAGAGTTTGGTGTAGTCTGTGTTGTAAGAGTTGTGTGCAGTCTGTGTTGTAAGATTTGTGTGTAGTCTGTGTTGTAAGAGTTTGTGTGTAGTCTGTGTTGTAAGAGTTTGGTGTAGTCTGTGTTGTAAGAGTTTGTGTGTAGTCTGTGTTGTAAGAGTTTGTGTGTAGTCTGTGTTGTAAGAGTTTGTGTGCAGTCTGTGTTGTAAGAGTTTGTGTGTAGTCTGTGTTGTAAGAGTAAGATGTTTGTGTGCAGTCTGTGTTGTAAGAGTAAGATGTTTGTGTGTAGTCTGTGTTGTAAGAGTTGTGTGTGTAGTCTGTTGTAAGAGTAAGATGTTTGTGTGTAGTCTGTGTTGTAAGAGTAAGATGTTTGTGTGCAGTCTGTGTAAGAGTAAGATGTTTATGTGTAGTCTGTGTTGTAAGAGTTTGTGTGCAGTCTGTGTTGTAAGAGTAAGATGTTTGTGTGTAGTCTGTGTTGTAAGAGTAAGATGTTTGTGTGTAGTCTGTGTTGTAAGAGTTTGTGTGTAGTCTCTGTTGTAAGAGTAAGATGTTTGTGTGTAGTCTGTGTTGTAAGAGTAAGATGTTTGTGTGTAGTCTGTGTTATAAGAGTTTGTGTGTAGTCTGTGTTGTAAGAGTAAGATGTTTGTGTGTAGTCTGTGTTGTAAGAGTTTGTGTGTAGTCTGTGTTGTAAGAGTAAGATGTTTGTGTGTAGTCTGTGTTGTAAGAGTAATATGTTTGTATGTAGTCTGTGTTGTAAGAGTAAGATGTTTGTGTGCAGTCTGTGTTGTAAGAGTAAGATGTTTGTGCGAAATCCGGAGAATAATAACAACCAGATAGTTCAGATTTGTATATTTAAGAGTAATGTTCTAAGTGTACTACTCTATGGAAGTGAATGCTGGAAAATCACCAAAACCATAGAAAACAAGTTGAATTCTTTCCAGACTAAATGTTTACGAAGAATTAGAAAAATGGTTTGGCCAAACACCATAAGAAATAACATCTTATTAGCAGAAATGCAGATGAAACCACTGACAGCAATTACTGAGGAAAGACGCTGGCGATGGTTGGGACATGTGCTCCGAATGACTGACAACTCACTACCAAAAATAGCACTAAGATGGACACCACAGGGGAACAGAAGTAAGGGTAGACCAAAAGAGACATGGAGAAGAACAACAGAAAGGATGTTGAGCAATAGAGGGCTCACCTGGGCAAGAGCAGAAAAAAAGGCAAAGGACAGGCATTTGTGGAAAACCCTTGCGGAAGCCCCATGTGCCCTGGGCACTTAAGGTTCAGAGAGAGAGATAGTTCAGATTTGTGTTGATATCAAGAGATATAATAATGAAAATCATGATTGAGGGGAAGAGAAGAAGAAGAAGAAGTCAACAGCGGGGTAGATTGGATGGAAAAGAAAACATGGACTGGATTCAATTTGGTCGAGCGATTTGTGAAGACGGAGGGTGGGGCAGGTTGGAAGACCATTGCAGCCAATCTTCCCTATGGAGAAGTCACATGATGATGATGATTGCTGTTGATTTTGCCCTGGAATTGTACATGCCGTTATTAAAAATGTTGTTTGAGTGGAACACATCAGTGCGTCTCGTTCTTCTCTACGTGTTTGCTGTCATTTATATTGAGAATAGCTCCACCACCTTGTCCTGGCCTTCCCCAGCAAACTGAGACAGTGGTTCTGAAACTTCTCCTGGCCTTCCCCAGCACACTGAGACTGTGGTTCTCAAACTTTTCTTGACCTTGCCTAGCAAACTAAGACTGTGGTTATCAAACTTTTCTTGACCTTGCCTAGCACACTAAGACAGTGGTTCTCAAACTTTTCCTGACTTTCCCCAGCACACTAAGACAGTGGTTATCAAACTTTTCTTGACCTTGCCTAGCACACTAAGACAGTGGTTCTCAAACTTTTCTTGACCTTCCCCAGCACACTAAGACAGTGGTTCTCCAACTTTTCTTGACCTTCCCCAGCACACTGAGACAGTGGTTCTCAAACTTTTCCTGACCTTCCCCAGCACACTGAGACAGTGGGTCTCCAACGTCAAGGATCCCTGAAACCAGTGATAAGTCGAAGAGTCTCTCCAACATTCTCTCTTTCTCATTCTGTTGTTCTGTCTCTCACTGTCTCATTTTCTCTCTTTATATCTTTCTCTCTCGGTGTTTCTCCCACACATCTCTTTCTCTCTCTCTTTCTCCTCTTCCTTCTCTCTCTCTCTCTCTCTCTCTCTCTCTCTCTCTCTCTCTCTCTCTCTCGATATTACATTAAAAACCGTGGCAAATTAAATTTCAGAATTCTACATAATCTATATGCCCCCTCCCTACATGATCCCCCACAGACTCCACCCCCACAACCCGCCACCCCCTATTGAGAGTCGATCTCCTAAATCATACGTCATTCCTCGTGAGCCACCCACACAAACATATGTTGTATCAAACGCCGGCATCTTGACAGACTTAATTAATTAAGCCGTACTGTGCTGAAGCCAGTAAGTTTCACCTGCCTTATTGACCAGGTGATTAATCTTCTTTTTTTTCATTTCTGATTGAAATTTTCTGATGAAAGTGGATTGAAATAAAAAGGGAGGTGGGAGGGGAGAGAGAGAGAATACTGTTCACAAGAACGAAAGAATAAGAGAGTGCGATAAACGAGGTTTTGGAGCTGTTAATCTTGAGAATGAACGAGATTTTAACGTCGTTAATCTGGCGGTAAGATTCCTGCAGGCCATAGCCAGAGCTTGTTTCGTGACTGATAAAGCGGTTAATCGTTGCCACGGCGGGCAGGAAATGGAGACGGAATCGAATCACGCCGTCTCGGGATTACCTCGCTTGTTCATTTTACACTCCCTGCTCCAAATGTAGATTATTATTATTATTATCCTTTTTCTCCTCCTCCTCCTCCTCTTCCGCCTTCTTCTGCTGCTTCTTCTACCACTGTCAGTGTCCTATTCTCAGCCACCTAAACAAAGATACTAGTAGCCTCCATGAATCTCATCATATCAGTCAGTCATTGCATGTCCCCTACGAAACTTTGCCTCCCTAACGCTCTCCTGTAGCCCTCTCGGTTGTGAGCAAGATGGCCTGCTGCTGCTGATGCATCCATTTGCAGATTATCAACAATGTCTTGCAGCCATCTTCGCCTTGATCTTCCTCTCTTTCTTTTTCCCATTATGTACCCTTCCAAGACGGTCTTCTCTAGATTATCACGACATTTAATATGTCCAAAATATTTCAGTTTTCTCTGTTTAATCCTCTTTACTAGCCAGTGTTCTTCATTATTAAGTTCTTGTAGTATGGATATATTTGTTCTTTTTTGTGTCCATGATGTTTGAAGAACACGTCTGTAGCATTTACATTCAAAGGCATTTAATCTCATCATATATAAACTACGTATCACAAATACAAACACACTTGGATTACTGTTCCACAATCTTGGATGGTTGCTCCATGTCAGACATGAAAAGACTTTACTCATTTCAGTAACGAGGAGTACAACCTACAGGTGACAAACATCAGGACATTCTACCCCCTCAGAAAGAGATTTCTATTCAACAAAGCCAAATTAGTTCATAAAATTCTGTCGCAGAACCCTGCTTCTGTTCATTGTTCAGATCTAACCCAAAACACAGTGAGCTCTTAAATGTTTGTCTGCATGCCGATTGGGGCTGAGCTTGGATTTAAACGGCATCGGGACTGTCATTATTCATCTCAGCGACCCCGAAAACTATGGATTCGACACCAGTATCGTTCATTTTAGATTATTTTTACATGTCACCCCCAACCCATAGCCCCCCCTCCCCCCAATGCCGATGGAGGTTGAACTTGAACAGCATCAGGAGTGTCACTCTTCATCTCAGCGACACTGAAAACTTTGGATTCAACACTAATATTGGTCGTTTTCCATTATTTTTACATGTCACCCCGACCCCTAGGAATCTAGTGGTATCCTAGTGATGGTCTTACCTCCCCACCCCACGGTGCACGGTCCAGATTGTAAGTCATATGTGTGCCACGTTTCGTTGAAATTGCTCCAGGCGTTCCAGGGTGATGCTCTAACATACATACACACATTCAATTATATATATATATATATATATATATATATATATACAAATGCTGAATGTCTGTGACAGAGTGAAAGCTGTATGATGAAGGGCAGAATTTTAGACGGGCCTGCCTGCCCAGTTCTTAACCCTTTGAAAATAAAGATCCTTCTTTCGTTCGTCCGTTCATCGTCAGCGTCAGCACTTGTTGTATGGCCACAGTTTTCTGTGCCTTCTCTTTTCCTCGGGCCGGGTCTTGGTTCTTTACTCTCTGTACAGAGTGAGCACACGTGGTGTTAGTTCTTTACTCTCTGTACAGAGTGAGCACACGTGGTGTTAGTTCTTTACTCTCTGTACAGAGTGAGCATACGTGCTGTTAGTTCTTTACTCTCTGTACAGAGTGAGCATACGTGGTGTTAGTTCTTTACTCTCTGTACAGAGTGATCACACGTGGTGTTAGTTCTTTACTCTCTGTACAGAGTGAGCACACGTGGTGTTAGTTCTTTACTCTCTGTACAGAGTGAGCACACGTGCTGTTAGTTCTTTACTCTCTGTACAGAGTGAGCATACGTGCTGTTAGTTCTTTACTCTATGTACACAGTGAGCATACGTGGTGTTAGTTCTTTACTCTCTGTACACAGTGAGCATACGTGGTGTTAGTTCTTTACTCTCTGTACAGAGTGAGCACACGTGGTGTTAGTTCTTTACTCTCTGTACAGAGTGAGCACACGTGGTGTTAGTTCTTTACTCTCTGTACAGAGTGAGCATACGTGGTGTTAGTTCTTTACTCTCTGTACAGAATGAGCACACGTGGTGTTAGTTCTTTACTCTCTGTACAGAGTGAGCACACGTGGTGTTAGTTCTTTACTCTCTGTACAGAATGAGCACACGTGGTGTTAGTTCTTTACTCTCTGTACAGAGTGATCATACGTGGTGTTAGTTCTTTACTCTCTGTACAGAGTGAGCATACGTGCTGTTAGTTCTTTACTCTCTGTACAGAGTGAGCACACGTTAGCTGTGCTCTTTCTACCCCGTTCGTCTCAGTTTAACACAGATTCTTGTTATTAACCATAGAGCTAACCCTTCTCCTCAGTTTAACACAGATTCTTGTTATTAACCATAGAGCTAACCCTTCTCCTCAGTTTAACACAGATTCTTGTTATTAACCATACAGCTAACCTTTCTCCTCAGTTTAACACAGATTCTTGCTATTAACCATACAGCTAACCCTTCTCCTCAGTTTAACACAGATTCTTGTTATTAACCATAGAGCTAACCTTTCTCCTCAGTTTAACACAGATTCTTGTTATTAACCATAGAGCTAACCTTTCTCCTCAGTTTAACACAGATTCTTGTTATTAACCATAGAGCTAACCTTTCTCCTCAGTTTAACACAGATTCTTGTTATTAACCATACAGCTAACCCTTCTCCTCAGTTTAACACAGATTCTTGTTATTAACCATAGAGCTAACCCTTCTCCTCAGTTTAACACAGATTCTTGTTATTAACCATAGAGCTAACCCTTCTCCTCAGTTTAACACAGATTCTTGTTATTAACCATAGAGCTAACCCTTCTCCTCAGTTTAACACAGATTCTTGTTATTAACCATAGAGCTAACCCTTCTCCTCAGTTTAACACAGGTTCTTGTTATTAACCATAGAGCTAACCCTTCTCCTCAGTTTAACACAGATTCTTGTTATTAACCATAGAGCTAACCCTTCTCCTCAGTTTAACACAGATTCTTGTTATTAACCATAGAGCTAACCCTTCTCCTCAGTTTAACACAGATTCTTGTTATTAACCATACAGCTAACCCTTCTCCTCAGTTTAACACAGGTTCTTGTTATTAACCATACAGCTAACCCTTCTCCTCAGTTTAAAAGGCATTGCTATTTTTAATCATAGAGTTAATCCTTATTATCCTCATTTTAAAAGGGATTGTTATTGTTAACCATAGAATTAATCTTTCACTTTAGTTTAGAAAAGAGTTGTTATTATCAACCGTATAGTTAATCCTTCGCCTCCGATTAAAAAGGGATTGCTGTTATTAACGGGAGAGTTAATCTTTTGTGTCCTTGTGCAAATGATTGTTGTCATTATTAACGATAGAGTTAATCCTTCTCTGAGCTGTCACGTTGATTCAGCATTATGTGACAACATTTTTGGGAACTTTTAATCCGGTTCCTGAAGATTGAAGAATCTTATTAATTTTAGGAAAATCTGAATTTGATTATTATAATTATTGAAATAAAAATCTTTTAGGAAAACTTATAAAGCCAGTTTATCCCTGAAGAACGATGATTATATCCACCGTTCCCATCAGCCCGTACGACACGTAAGACAGGAAGAAAGTCTGTCTACAGATTACATTCTGTTTTCTGCTTCTACGTTTCCTGGGTACTTGAGTTTTATTTGTCTGAATTAAGTTTATCGGCCTTGCCAGGGCTGGCTGGAGGGCAGCGATTGTTCTGTTCTCGGCGAGAAGAACTGTAAACCAACAAAGAACTGCAAAGCAACAAAGAACTAGATGCAAGTGGAAGAGAACGGGGCATACACTGAACTTCTCCGACAATGGGGGAAGGGTGAATGATTTCTGAATGAACTTATTTGTCTGTTGGAACACTGCTCTGAGAGCTCCATTTCTGTGATCATTAGCTGTAGCATACATTGATTTTCCCTTTCGGTGCTTACACCGTGACCTACCAAACAACATTCATGACACACAAACATTTTTTGTAATAAAAAAAGGGGGAATCACCGCCGCTGTGTTTGACCAGAAAATGACGCGATGTCTGTTCCCAGCGCTTGTGATAGTTTAAAATTATCAGCTCCCACAGCAGAACAGAACTGTATGACTGGTTATTTTATTTTCAGTTTGTGTTAGAAAAAAGTTAAACGGGCCAGCGTAGGTAAAGAGTTAACTCCCCAGACATCGCGAAGGTGAGGTGCAAGGGTTAACTCCCCTCATAACATGAAGGTGAGGTGCAAAAGTTAACTCCCCTCATAATGTGAAGATGAGGTGCAAAAGTTAACTCCCCTCATAACATGAAGCTGAGGTGCAAGAGTTAACTCCCTTCATAACATGAAGGTGAGGTGCAAGAGTTAACTCCCCTCGTAAAGTGAAGGTGAGGTGCAAAAATTAACTCCCCTCATAACGTGAAGATGAGGTGCAAAAGTTAACTCCCCTCATAACATGAAGGTGAGGTGCAAAAGTTAACTCCTCTCACACCGTTAAGACTAAAATGTAAGAGTTAACTCCCCTCTCACACAGTAAAGGCTAAGGTGTAAGAGTTAACCCTTCTCCTCAGTTTAACACAGGTTCTTGTTATTAACCATAGAGCTAACCTTCTCCTCAGTTTAACACAGATTCTTGTTATTAACCATAGAGCTAACCCTTCTCCTCAGTTTAACACAGATTCTTGTTATTAACCATAGAGCTAACCCTTCTCCTCAGTTTAACACAGATTCTTGTTATTAACCATACAGCTAACCCTTCTCCTCAGTTTAACACAGATTCTTGTTATTAACCATAGAGCTAACCCTTCTCCTCAGTTTAAAAGGCATTGCTATTTTTAATCATAGAGTTAATCCTTATTATCCTCATTTTAAAAGGGATTGTTATTGTTAACCATAGAATTAATCTTTCACTTTAGTTTAGAAAAGAGTTGTTATTATCAACACTATATTTAATCCTTCGCCTCCGATTAAAAAGGGATTGCTGTTATTAACGGGAGAGTTAATCTTTTGTGTCCTTGTACAAATGATTGTTGTCATTATTAACGATAGAGTTAATCCTTCTCTGAGCTGTCACGTTGATTCAGCATTATGTGACATTTTTGGGAACTTTTAATCCGGTTCCTGAAGATTGAAGAATCTTATTAATTTTAGGAAAATCTGAATTTGATTATTATAATTATTGAAATAAAAATCTTTTAGGAAAACTTATAAAGCCAGTTTATCCCTGAAGAATGATTATATCCACTGTTCCCATCAGCCCGTGCGACACATAAGACAGGAAGAAAGTCTGTCTACAGCTTACATTCTGTTTTCTGCTTCTCCGTTTCCTGGGTACTTGAGTTTTATTTGTGTGAATTAAGTTTATCGGCCTTGCCAGGGCTGGCTGGAGGGCAGCGATTGTTCTGTTCTCGGCGAGAAGAACTGTAAACCAACAAAGAACTGCAAAGCAACAAAGAACTGGAAAGCAACAAAGAACTAGATGCAAGTGGAAGAGAACGGGGCATACACTGAACTTCTCCGACAGTGGGGAAGGGTGAATGATTTCTGAATGAACTTATTTGTCTGTTGGAACACTGCTCTGAGAGCTCCATTTCTGTGATCATTAGCTGTAGCATACATTGATTTTCCCTTTCAGTGCTTACACCGTGACCTACCAAACAACATTCATGACACACAAACATTATTTGTAATAAAAAAAAAGGGGGAATCACCGCCGCTATGTTTGACCAGAAAATGACGCGATATCTGTTCCTAGCACTTGTGCTAGTTTAAAATTATCAGCTCCCGGAGCAGAACAAAACTATATGACTGGTTATTTTATTTTCAGTTTGTGTTAAAAAAAAGTTAAACGGGCCAGCGTAGGTAAAGAGTTAACTCCTCAGACATCGCGAAGGTGAGGTGCAAGGGTTAACTCCCCTCATAACATGAAGGTGAGGTGCAAAAGTTAACTCCCCTCATAACATGAAGGTGAGGTGCAAGGGTTAACTCCCCTCATAACATGAAGATGAGGTGAAAAAGTTAACTCCTCTCATAACGTGAAGGTGAGGTGCAAAAATTAACTCCTCTCACACCATTAAGACTAAAATGTAAGAGTTAACTCCCCTCTCACACGGTAAAGACTAAAATGTAAGAGTTAACTCCCCTCAGATACCGTGTAGACTAAAGTGTAAGCTTTAAGTCCCCTCAAATACCGTGTAGACTGAGGTGTGAGTTAAGTCCCCTCAAATACCGTGTAGACTGAGGTGTGAGTTAAGTCCCCTCAAATACCGTGTAGACTGAGGTGTGAGAGTTAACTCCCCTCATACCGTGAAGGTTGTGGTGGCATAGCTGTAAGATCCACAACCCCTTACATCAGAGGATCACGGGGTGCGCTCTTGTTATCTGTGACTAGGTCTGTGACCAAATAATTAGGTCTAGTAGGTCTAGTTGTTGACCACGCTGCTGTACGTGGCTGCTGTACGTGGCTGCTGCCTATAGCACAGCATATTTCCCAGCTTGCCCAGTATGCGCAGCGTTCTTTCAGTTTCTTAGAACCCAACATAACCTTCACCTCCAGTTATAACACAAGTCTATCTCGGCACTTGACCTTCTGCTGACCCGGCACACTTGTACTTCAGCAAGTGTAGATCTATAATTTACGTGATAGAAAAGAAATGCCGGTAATTATTCTTTAATAAAAGCTCCCTGGCTTATAGTTCATTAGCGTTTCTAAGACAAGCGGTCATAACTCCTAGTTCTACTTTTTTTTTTACAAATATGGACTTAAATCACTGCAACACGCTCTTTATTGAAAAATAATAAAATAAAATAAACGTTATTATAGGTTTTCCTGTCCCCATAAACTTCCTGTCAGCTCATTATTGTTTGCACTCTCTTGTAGGTTTTCCTGTCCCCATAAACTTCCTGTCAGCTCATTATTGTTTGCAATCTTTTGTAGGTTTTCCTGTCCCCATAAACTTCCTGTCAGCTCATTATTGTTTGCAATCTTTTGTAGGTTTTCCTGTCCCCATAAACTTCCTGTCAGCTCATTATTGTTTGCAATCTTTTGTAGGTTTTCCTGTCCCCATAAACTTCCTGTCAGCTCATTATTGTTTGCAATCTTTTGTAGGTTTTCCTGTCCCCATAAACTTCCTGTCAGCTCATTATTGTATGCAATCTCTTGTAGGTTTTCCTGTCCCCATAAACTTCCTGTCAGCTCATTATTGTATGCAATCTCTTGTATGTTTTCCTGTCCCCATAAACTTCCTGTCAGCTCATTATTGTATGCAATCTCTTGTAGGTTTTCCTGTCCCCATAAACTTCCTGTCAGCTCATTATTGTATGCAATCTCTTGTAGGTTTTCCTGTCCCCATAAACTTCCTGTCAGCTCATTATTGTATGCAATCTTGTATGTTTTCCTGTCCCCATAAACTTCCTGTCAGCTCATTATTGTATGCAATCTCTTGTAGGTTTTCCTGTCCCCATAAACTTCCTGTCAGCTCATTATTGTTTGCAATCTCTTGTAGGTTTTCCTGTCCCCATAAACTTCCTGTCAGCTCATTATTGTTTGCAATCTCTTGTATGTTTTCCTGTCCCCATAAACTTCCTGTCAGCTCATTATTGTTTTGCAATCTCTTGTAGGTTTTCCTGTCCCCATAAACTTCCTGTCAGCTCATTATTGTTTGCAATCTCTTGTATGTTTTCCTGTCCCAATAAACTTCCTGTCAGCTCATTATTGTATGCAATCTCTTGTAGGTTTTCCTGTCCCCAAAAACTTCCTGTCAGTTCATTACTGATTACAATCTCTTGTAGGTTTTCTTGTCCCCATAAACTTCCTGTCAGTTCATTACTGATTACAATCTCTTGTATGTTTTCCTGTCCCCATAAACATCCTGTCAGTTCATTATTGATTGCAATCTCTTGTAGGTTTTCTTGTCCCCATAAACTACCTGTCATCTCATTATTGTTTGCAATCTTTTGTATGTTTTCCTGTCCCCATAAACTTCCTGTCATTTTATTATTGATTGTAATCTCTTGTAGGTTTTCCTGTCCCCATAAACTTCCTGTCAACTCATTATTGTAGCCAATCTCTTGTAGGTTTTCCTGTCCCCATAAACTTCTTGTCATCTCATTATTGTGGCCAGTCTGTTGTAGACATTCTCGGAGTTTTCTTGATTCTTTCCTTCGCCAAGGTATATTTCTGTCTAACCATTTACAGCGCTGTTGCCCTGACAGAGGCAGTATCTGTGTGTTCATAATCTACAGCTGCTGAATTCAGAGAGAATTCTTGTATATTTCTCCTTGATGCAAGTACACAACTTGTCATACAACAGTAATTATTCGCATAAACACCCAGTGTCAGAAAGTGCATGCGACAAAGAAAATAACGGCATACAAAAATCTGGACTACAAGCATTCATGACGACGAGAAGTCCCAATCACAAAAGGTCCTAGAGACGACAGAAAGTCCGGACATAAAAAAGTCTCGGAGACACAAAATCTCAACCACAAAATGCTCCGGCGACACATTGTCCCGATCAGAAAAAGTCTTCGACACAAAAACCGCCGGCATCAGAGCGTTGTACATGGAGGTTAGCTGAATTGTTAAGTTCATGTCTCGCACGTTTAACTCCCCGTCTAACTCAAGCTTGACAAATCTATCTCACTCTCTCTCAGTAACTCTTTATCTCATTGACAGAACTCATCTAATATCTCAGATACGGTTCTCTTATCCTCATATCTCACATACGGCTCCCCTGTTGCTCATATCTCACAGACATAACTAAACAATTACTCATCTTCATCTCATATTTCAGTACACATGTATTATTGATTGTATAGAAACACCATATTTCAGTACACATGTATTATTGATTGTATAGATAACACCATATTTCAGTACACATGTATTATTGATTGTATAGATAACACCATGTTTCAGTACACATGTATTATTGATTGTATAGATAACACCATATTTCAGTACACATGTATTATTGATTGATAGATAACACCATATTTCAGTACACATGTATTATTGATTGTATAGATAACACCATATTCAGTACACATGTATTATTGATTGTATAGATAACACCATATTTCAGTACACATGTATTATTGATTGTATAGATAACACCATATTTCAGTACACATGTATTATTGATTGTATAGATAACACCATATTTCAGTACACATGTATTATTGATTGTATAGATAACACTCTAACATATGTTAGAGTTTTTAGCTCATATTTAGTACTGACTTCTAAGTTTATATATGCAGGAAACTCTCTACCGTAGAGAGCGGAGCAACAACACAACTCCTTCAGATCATCAGAGGAAGTACCCCCCCCCCCTCAGACAAGTGTTTCGGCCCTTTAAACTCCTGACACTCTAAGGGGGGTGGGCCCCTCTGGGTCATGACTCCCAGAGGTCTTGTGAGTTGTTGCTTTTTTTCCTTTCCCCGGTCCCGGGATTGAACCCACGATCTTCCAGTTGCCACTGCACTAAATGCTAGTACTAAATTGATGTTGAATGATTGGGTTTGACTGAAAGTTGGAGAGATAAAGGGCACACTATCAGCCTGGGCCTGCCCGGCCAGATGTCCACTCTTTTGTAATTAAAGTTTGCTCGTTCGTTCGTCGGGTCCATTTCAAGCACACCGAGCCCAGCTTTTCTTCCAGTGTCCCTCCCGCAGTTACGGCTCATAGTTTCTAACATCCGACAAACATAACTCGCGCATATTCCGCCAGTGTAGTCAACATATAAACATTATTGCCTTTCCCCATCGCCCGTCCAGCAGCCTAAAGTCATACACATACACTATAACAAACCCCGCAGCGTAATATGTGCAATATTTTGTTGTTACAAGAGCCTTCCTCTTATTACAATACGATATTTGCTGTAACTGCTCATTACTCTTGTTTTTGGCTGTTGTAAATTATCAAATTGCGTCAGTGAAGTTCCATGAAAACTGGCAAAAAAATTGCAGAAAATAGCATTGACGAATCTCGTTTATGTAATCGATTTTTGCGTCATTTGAAGAATGTCCACAATTTTCTGTTTGGATGGTAAACAAATTTGTCTGGTGGCCCTCCGCTGCTCTCACAGTGTCTGGTCTTAATGAGCGCATCTCATGCGAGTTTCCGAGTTTACAGCTTGGATGTCTTCGCTGAAAGGGCCTGTTCGTAGCTTATAGACGCTTCACGTCGCTTTGTCTGCCTTTCAGAGAATCAGAGTAGTGTTGTCTGCCGTTCAGAGAATCAGAGTTATGTTGTCTTTCCTTGCAGGGAGCCCGAGGCGTTTTGTCTGTCGTTCAGAGAATCCCGGCGTGTTTTCTGTCTTTAAGAGAGTCAAGGTTGCGGTGTCTTTCGCGAATCAGAGCCATGTTTTTTAATGTCTTTAAGAGAATCAGGGTTGCTGTGTCTTCATAATCTACAGCTGCTGAATTCAGAGAGAATTCTTGTATATTTCTCCTTGATGCAAGTACACAACTTGTCATACAACAATAATTATTCACTTAAACACCCAGTGTCAGAAAGTGCATGGGACAAAGAAAATAACGGCATACAAAAATCTGGACTACAAGCATTCATGACGACGAGAAGTCCCAATCACAAAAGGTCCTAGAGACGACAGAAAGTCCGGACATAAAAAAGTCTCGGAGACACAAAATCTCAACCACAAAATGCTCCGGCGACACATTGTCCCGATCAGAAAAAGTCTTCGACACAAAAACCGCCGGCATCAGAGCGTTGTACATGGAGGTTAGCTGAATTGTTAAGTTCATGTCTCGCACGTTTAACTCCCCGTCTAACTCAAGCTTGACAAATCTATCTCACTCTCTCTCTCAGTAACACTTTATCTCATTGACAGAACTCATCTAATATCTCAGATACGGTTCTCTTATTCCTCATATCTCACATACGGCTCCCCTGTTGCTCATATCTCACAGACATAACTAAACAATTACTCATCTTCATCTCATATTTCAGTACACATGTATTATTGATTGTATAGATAACACCATATTTCAGTACACATGTATTATTGATTGTATAGATAACACCATATTTCAGTACACATGTATTATTGATTGTATAGATAACACCATATTTCAGTACACATGTATTATTGATTGTATAGATAACACCATATTTCAGTACACATGTATTATTGATTGTATAGAAACACCATATTTCAGTACACATGTATTATTGATTGTATAGATAACACCATATTTCAGTACACATGTATTATTGATTGTATAGATAACACCATATTTCAGTACACATGTATTATTGATTGTATAGATAACACCATATTTCAGTACACATGTATTATTGATTGTATAGATAACACCATATTTCAGTACACATGTATTATTGATTGTATAGATAACACTCTAACATATGTTAGAGTTTTTAGCTCATATTTAGTACTGACTTCTAAGTTTATATATGCAGGAAACTCTCTACCGTAGAGAGCGGAGCAACAACACAACTCCTTCAGATCATCAGAGGAAGTACCCCCCCCCCCTCAGACAAGTGTTTCGGCCCTTTAAACTCCTGACACTCTAAGGGGGGTGGGCCCCTCTGGGTCATGACTCCCAGAGGTCTTGTGAGTTGTTGCTTTTTTTCCTTTCCCCGGTCCCGGGATTGAACCCACGATCTTCCAGTTGCCACTGCACTAAATGCTAGTACTAAATTGATGTTGAATGATTGGGTTTGACTGAAAGTTGGAGAGATAAAGGGCACACTATCAACTTGGGCCTGCCCGGCCAGATGTCCACTCTTTTGTAATTAAAGTTTACTCGTTCGTTCGTCGGGTCCATTTCAAGCACACCGAGCCCAGCTTTTCTTCCATTGTCCCTCCCGCAGTTACGGCCCATATGTTTCTAACATCCGACAAACATAACTCACGCATATTCCGCCAGTGTAGCCAACATATAAACATTATTGCCTTTCCCCATCGCCCGTCCAGCAGCCTAAAGTCATACACATACACTATAACAAACCCCGCAGCGTAATATGTGCAATATTTTGTTGTTACAAGAGCCTTCCTCTTATTACAATACGATATTTGCTGTAACTGCTCATTACTCTTGTTTTTGGCTGTTGTAAATTATCAAATTGCGTCAGTGAAGTTCCATGAAAACTGGCAAAAAAATTGCAGAAAATAGCATTGACGAATCTCGTTTATGTAATCGATTTTTGCGTCATTTGAAGAATGTCCACAATTTTCTGTTTGGATGGTAAACAAATTTGTCTGGCGGCCCTCCGCTGCTCTCACAGTGTCTGGTCTTAATGAGCGCATCTCATGCGAGTTTCCGAGTTTACAGCTTGGATGTTTTCGCTGAAAGGGCTCGTTCGTAGCTTATAGACGCTTCACGTCGCTTTGTCTGCCTTTCAGAGAATCAGAGTAGTGTTGTCTGCCGTTCAGAGAATCAGAGTTATGTTGTCTTTCCTTGCAGGGAGCCCGAGGCGTTTTGTCTGTCGTTCAGAGAATCCCGGCGTGTTTTCTGTCTTTAAGAGAGTCAAGGTTGCGGTGTCTTTCGCGAATAAGAGCCATGTTTTTTAATGTCTTTAAGAGAATCAGGGTTGCTGTGTCTGTCTTTCACAGAATCAGAATCATGCTTTCTGTCTTTAAGAGGATCAAAGTCTTATCCGTCGTTCAGATACTCCGAGTCCGTGATGTGCAGTGTGAATGTTGCAGCCGAGGTTCTTAAGCAATCCACTGGCCTGGCAAGGCTGTGACAGAATGTTATGATTATTATTATTATTATTAACGGAATGTGGTCCAGAATGTGGACGTTCTTTTCACCCAAAAGCTTGTCTTCCAGTGGACGCCAAATTCTCGGTCATGTTTAGGATAGTTTTCGACTGTATTTTTGGCCGCATACTTGGCGGTGAAGGCAGTACCCCAAACCTTCCCGACTGCACTACCTTGACAGGCAAGTTCTCCAGCGTAGCAGATGCAGACAAACATTGCCTGGGAAGCTGGTGACAGACGGAAAACATCTGAGCAAACTGGCCAACAGTTCGTTCTCAGGAAGTTACTCAGACAAGCTGGAGATATGGACAGCCCTCGGCAGACCGCCGGTTTTCTGTCTTCCTTGTAGCCCACCAACTTATAGATTTTGGCGGTCTCGAGTCGGCTCAGCGCTCCGTGCTTTAGAAATTCAGTGAGTTTATGAATAAATTTTCCTTAAAGTTCATGAACATAAAGTGGGTTTTTGGAGTCAGTGTGGTTTATGAAGATCTCTCCACGTCCTGGATGAGAAGGGAACACAATTATTTTGTTGGTCTATATAAAGTTTATTGTAGGAAGAGGAGAATGAATTGACAAGCGGGAAGTGTTTGCTTGTGAGTGATTGGTCGAATCTCCGAGGTGACCTAAATCCTGCTAGACTCCGAGTCGACCAGCAGACAAACTCCCGGGCTTGTATTCTGATCCTTCCATGCAGATCTCACGTTACGTTAAAGTAGTATTGGTGCTATATATAGGTAGTAGGTAATATGTTGTCCGCTTTTCTGCTCTACCTGTTTATATGCGTACTACTTATAATGGCTGATATTTATAGGCTTGCTATTTTCACTAGTGTTTCTGAACTTCTAAACTTGAGCTTTCACTTCCACTATATCTACGATTCCATAGAACTATTTAGTATTACAACGATAGACAGTCGAGACTTCATTCTTTCCAAACAGTCGAGGTCTATCTCTTTCGTCGTTGGTAGGCGTCGGCTTAGTGCCTACTTGGAGTCTGTTGGTGTCTGTTTACTATTCGCTGACAGACAGACTTTCACAGGAACGGCTTTCACTCATTGGCAAACACAAGTAGCAGCTATATAGAACATAATGGCTTTATTGGTGCAAGTGGTGACATAATGGCGGTGACGATGAGTTGAAACAAAGGCAGTGACAAATCTCCATAAACACGACATTACGTTACTGCAGCAGGGCAACAAATATGATTCCCGGCGTCTACTAACGTCAAGAAGACTTCGACGCCACCAGAATCCTACCCACATTCTAGACTTATTGTCCTATACTACAAGCTGTTTAGTGACGACAACTAAAACACAGGCTAAGTCCCTACACTAAGCCACATCCTACTGTAACAAGCACAGAAACCCGACTCCCTCTAACGAGCACCAAACTCAAACTAAAAATCTCATGTTCCTTACTGATCATCTGACCAGTCTCTACTTGCAGGAGCTCCGTGGCCATAAGAAATAAGAAAGTTGCAACTTAAAGAGAGAATGAAATTATTAGTTAAGAAATCTACGGGACATAACTGCTGAAACCCAACTTTTAAATACCAGAATGACTTACCTAACCTCTACGTTCAAAAATCACTAGACTGTCATAACGTGTTTTAGTCAGTGCCTTCAGTGGCGAGTTTGAGTCGGAGTGGAGGCTTCGGCGTAGCTCGAGTCTGACTCGAGACTGCGACTTGATTAGTGATATATCACAAGCCTCGCCTCCCAACCCACCCCCCCCCCCACCAAAGGAGCCAGGGACCCAACGGCTGAACTGAGTGAAGCTGACACTACACCTCCCCCCCCCCATTCTTTCTAGAACTAGCTCCCCTCTTTCTGGAACTAGCTCCCCTCTTTCTAGAACTAGCTCCCCTCTTTGTAGAACTAGCTCCCCTCTTTGTAGAACTAGCTCCCCTCTTTCTAGAACTAGCTCCCCTCTTTGTAGAACTAGCTCCCCTCTTTCTAGAGCTAGCTCCCCTCTTTCTAGAACTAGCTCCCCTCTTTCTAAAACTAGCTCCCCTCTTTCTAGAACTAGCTCCCCTCTTTCTAGAAATAGCGCCCCTCTTTCTAGAACTACCCACTAGGGAAACTGGTGGGGAATACTTGAACAAATATGTAGCTTTAAACGCGTGAGCTGCAGAGACACCAGACATATTTCATTCACTGAAAATAGAAGAAAGAAGAGTCGGAACAAATGAAAACAGAAGAAAAAAGAGCCAGAACAACTGAAAATAGAATTTTTTTTTTAAGCCAGAACAACTGAAAATAGAAAAGAGAAATAATGATAAAACAGCAGAACCTGACAGCTGAACTGAAATACTGACAAGTTGTTAAAGAGTTATGATAGGGTAAGTTGTGTGTATGTGGTTTGGGGGGGGGGGTCAAGGCAAAAGACATAAGAGGATGACATAGATACAAACAGGGAACAACAGTAGAAGGATATCACCTGGGTGTTCTCATGAAGAAGGACAAGCAGAGAGAGAGAGAGAGGTAGAGCGATATCACGGCTGTTTTAATTAAAATATTTTGTGATACAAAATAATAAATAAGTCAATAAATAAATATGAGCACGGGAGACTTCATCTGACTTGTGGAGACAGTTATCTCCCTTGTTTATATGAGAAATTGGGTTTGGCTGTGGCAGACATCCTGCGCTATCTTCTCAGACAGGCAGACAGACAGGCAGATAAGATAAGAAACAGGCAGGCTGAAAAATCAATCGGGCAGAACAATCAGACATTGTAAACGCACGCGCTTTCTTCAGGGTCAACTGGCGGAGAATGAAACATTTGCGCGTGTAGCTAGAAACAGAGGAAGACTGATGGAGAAGATGCAACAAAATAGGTCAACTCAGAAATGGGGAAACAACTCCACCCCCTCGTGATACTTCTAGTGTGTGTCTGGAATTATCTCTTCAGTTACAACTGTCCCGATCCAGTGTTCAAATATTGACCATCGCCAGCAATTTATGGGCAGGCTGGACGCAGAAAAGCTCGGGCCTCTTAGTACCACGCGCAAGCTGCTGTCAGGGTTTGCCAGGACTTGCGGGATTGTAGCCTGTGCGCTTGTTTTAAGCTGAAATAAAACCACGTTAATTGTGTGTAAGTTAAAGCTGGCCCTGATGTGCCGCCTGGGCACTTAGAGGACGTGATGCTAGTGTCCATATTTTCCTCGATCCGCCGGGCACACAAGAGGGAGATGTGGTCCAGCATCAAGCACGGCTGCCTTTCCTTTCCCAGCTCCAGAAGAAGTCAGGTACCCATTTCTACACCTGGGTGACTTGGGACACCTCTGACCACCTACCCCCCGTCAAGAGAGGCTAGAACACAAACCACGTCACCACTAACACAGCTAGATTTTATAAAGACCTGGACGTAGAGACGGTTTATATGAAAGGAAAAGAAGAATGCAGCAGAAAAAGAGCACAAGAATGAAAGTTTGATGCTAAATGGCTTTTCTTTGTGCACGGAACAGAATGTATTCAAAATTCTTTACAAGCAACGTTCACTGCAAAGATGATTATGATGAGGAGGAAGAGGAGAAGGACGGAAAACTATAATTCAGCGTGACTTTAAGAAAACAAAATAATCATTTACAATTTGTCCTTTATTTAAAAACGCATGCTGAGTTTAACTTCTTCTCATCTTCTTCTTCTTCTTGTTGGTCTCTCTCTTCAGATCTTGCACACGCACATGGACCAGGTGGAGAAGCAGGCCATGACGGCCGAGGGGTGTCCCTTACAGATCAGGTGCAAGAACTTCTTGTCCGTGACCTTCATCATTCCAAGGGAGAGGGATTGCCAGGACGTGTACCAGGCATTGTTGGAGTTTTCTAGGCCAGGTAGAGAAGATTGTTGGAGTTTTCTAGGCCAGGTAGAGAAGATTGTTGGAGTTTTCTAGGCCAGGTAGAGAAGATTGTTGGAGTTTTCTAGGCCAGGTAGAGAAGATTGTTGGAGTTTTCTAGGCCAGGTAGAGAAGATTGTTGGAGTTTTCTAGGCCAGGTAGAGAAGATTGTTGGAGTTTTCTAGGCCAGGTAGAGAAGATTGTTGGAGTTTTCTAGGCCAGGTAGAGAAGATTGTTGGAGTTTTCTAGGCCAGGTAGAGAAGATTGTTGGAGTTTTCTAGGCCAGGTAGAGAAGATTGTTGGAGTTTTCTAGGCCAGATAGAGAGGATTGTCGGAGTTTTCTAGGCCAGGTAGAGAAGATTGTTGGAGTTTTCTAAGCCAGGTAAGAGAAAATTGTTGGAGTTTTCTGTGCCAGGTAAGAGAAAATTGTTGGAGTGAAGATCTTAAAGCATTATCTTGAATGGAGAGAGGGTTACGGCAGCTACCTATTCCTGCCCTGGGTGGATCTACGAAGTAGGAGATGATGCTTTAGATCTACGAAGTAGGAGATGATGCTTTAGATCTACGAAGTAGGAGATGATGCTTTAGATATACGAAGTAGGAGATGATGGTTTAGATCTACGAAGTAGGAGATGATGCTTTACTTCTTTAGCACATACCACCTCCGTGCTGACTAAAGTGATCTCTGCTCCATTAGGCGGACTGTACCCGTGGCTGGGGACATCAGCGGAGAGGTGGATCAGGGTCTAGGTCAGCTGTAGTTCATGAACCCTGACACGAGTGGTCACATTAGAATACTACAAGCAGATTCATGTTACTACAAGCAGAGCCATGTTACTGCAAGCAGATCCATGTTACTACAAGCAGATCCATGTTACTACAAGCAGATCCATGTTACTACAAGCAGATCCATGTTACTACAAGCAGAGCCATGTTACTACAAGCAGATCCATGTTACTACAAGCAGATTCATGTTACTACAAGCAGATTCATGTTACTACAAGCAGATTCATGTTACTACAAGCAGATTCATGTTACTACAAGCAGAGCCATGTTACTGCAAGCAGAGCCATGTTACTACAAGCAGATCCATGTTACTACAAGCAGATCCATGTTACTACAAGCAGATCCATGTTACTACAAGCAGATTCATGTTACTACAAGCAGAGCCATGTTACTGCAAGCAGAGCCATGTTACTACAAGCAGATCCATGTTACTACAAGCAGATCCATGTTACTACAAGCAGATCCATGTTACTACAAGCAGATCCATGTTACTGCAAGCAGAGCTATGTTACTACAACCACAGCCATGTTACTACAAGCAGGGCTATGTTACTACAAGCAGATTCATGTTACTACAAGCAGAGCCATATTACTACAAGCAGGGCTATGTTACTATAACCAAAGCCATGTTACTACAAGCAGAGCCATGTCACTACAAGCAGAGCCATGTTACTATAACCAAAGTCATGTTACTACAAGAAACGTCACGACTATAATTGTTTTGATGTTTTAGTTATGGTTTAGTACGTTACGTGTAGAGATGTCTCGTCTGCAGTAGATACGTTACATGTAGATGTGTCTCTTCTACAGTAGATACGTTACATGTAGATGTGTCTCTTCTACAGTAGATACGTTACATGTAGATGTGTCTCTTCTACATTAGATACGTTACATGTAGATGTGTCTCTTCTACAGTAGATACGTTACATGTAGATGTGTCTCTTCTACAGTAGATACGTTACATGTAGATGTGTCTCTTCTACATTAGATACGTTACATGTAGATGTGTCTCTTCTACATTAGATACGTTACATGTAGATGTGTCTCTTCTACATTAGATACGTTACATGTAGATGTGTCTCTTCTACATTAGATACGTTACATGTAGATGTGTCTCTTCTACATTAGATACGTTACATGTAGATGTGTCTCTTCTACATTAGATACGTTACATGTAGATGTGGTGTCTTGTTTACAGTAGTTACATTACATGTAGATGTATCTCGTCTACAGTAGATACGTTACCTGTTGGTGTGTCTCATCCACAGCCGAGCTAGACAGACTGTATGCGTTCTCCTTCAGTTCTAATGAGAATCTGGACAAGTCCTCGGGCTGGAACTTCTTCGATCTTCAGTCTGAGTTCCTGAGAATGGGAGCACCCAACGATAACTGGGTCATCACAAATCTCAACAATCAGTACGAGGTACTTAGCTCCTAGACTTGCTGGCCTTGTTTGTTCAGCTGTTGTCCTATACTTTATGACCCTGTTTGTTCAGCTGTTGTCCTATACTTTATGACCCTGTTTGTTCAGCTGTTGTCCTATACTTTATGACCCTGTTTGTTAAGCTGTTGTCCTATACTTTATGACCCTGTTTGTTAAGCTGTTGTCCTATACTTTATGACCCTGTTTGTTCAGCTGTTGTCCTATACTTTATGACCCTGTTTGTTCAGCTGTTGTCCTATACTTTATGACCCTGTTTGTTCAGCTGTTGTCCTATACTTTATGGCCCTGTTTGTTCAGCTGTTGTCCTATACTTTATGGCCCTGTTCGTTCAGCTGTTGTCCTATACTTTGTAGCCCTGTTTGTTCAGCTGTTGTCCTATACTTTATGACTCTGTTTGTTCAGCTGTTGTCCTATACTTTATGACCCTGTTTGTTCAGCTGTTGTCTTATACTTTATGACCCTGTTTGTTCAGCTGTTGTCTTATACTTTATGACCCTGTTTGTTCAGCTGTTGTCTTATACTTTATGACCCTGTTTGTTCAGCTGTTGTCTTATACTTTATGACCCTGTTTGTTCAGCTGTTGTCTTATACTTTATGACCCTGTTTGTTCAGCTGTTGTCTTATACTTTATGACCCTGTTTGTTCAGCTGTTGTCCTATACTTTATGGCCCTGTTTGTTCAGCTGTTGTCCTAAACTTTGTGGCCCTGCTTGTTTAGGTGTGGCCCCCCTAGACTGTGTGATCTGTACTTTGTTGGCCAGTTGTTGGAGTACCTTTAAAAAATGGTAAAACCAGATTTAAACAAAATAAGTTGCTGGGTACCTTAAGAGATATTTTGATAACCTTAAAGACACATTTATGGAGGATTTAACGGATACAGTTAGTCAGTAACAAACTTATTCACACTGAAAACTGTGCAGCTCAGCAGATGTGATAGGAGACACAGTGGCACAGAGGAGGAAAGACAATACAAGGAAGGAATCTGAACACATGCCACATTTAGTCCATAAAAGGTCTTGTTAAGGGACGACAAGAAAGATAAAGCTATAAAAAAAAAAGCACAGAAATTGGCAGAAAATTCTTCCATAAAACCCAGTTCAAGAAAGTTTTCACTTCTTGCCAGAGTTTGGAAGCAAAATGCCCTATGTGTTTGGCATAGCTTGTGGAAAGCTTGAAATGAAACAGAAATGTCCAGAGCTGTTGTAAAGGTGTCACAGTGGTGTAGTGGTTAGTGCTCACGCTTGCCGATCGGAAGGTCCCCGGTTTGATTTCACAGTTGGGCCCGGGGGGGGGGGGGGGGGGGGGGGCTGTGGTACTCTTTCTGACCGACCGGCACCGAAATTCACCAGCCTCGGAAAAATGGTTACCTTGGGTCATCGAGGGCAGATTCTGGCATCCTTAGTGGCATAGACATGTGAAGGCACTAACACTTCACACCTGTACGGCAGGCAAATGATACTAGAAAGGTGAGAGTAGGTGTGCTACACCGACACATTACACAGAGAGTAGTATTTTGTAGAGAGTAGCCAGGACAGCAACACACGTGACAGAAAAAAAAACGGCAGCAGGAATGAGGCTTTACCGAGTGAGATTCTTACGACAGATCTCAACTTTCTAATGTGAACGAAAGCAGAAAGATAGTTCAGAAACTGGAAGAACACTTAACAGTGTCTAATGGAAATTCAGACTATAGATTGTAGCTCATCGCGCTTCAAGCTTAGACTTTACGCCAGGGCATCTAGCAAGCCAAGTAAAGCCTTCTGGCTACAAGTCGACTCCGCCCAGTGGGTGAAACGTAATCGATGCACAAACGACTGGAGTACATGATCCAGCCACAGTCATCCGGCGGTATCGCGTCCTGATTAACTTCTAATTGCTAATAAAACTGCGTTCGGTGCGGGTAGATTGATGTGAGATACACCCGGGGTTGTTTCCGTTATGACAATATTTGCTGAGCACTGCTTGGAGAACGGCGTGCCCGCTTTGTGCTGTGTTGAAAATATCGGGTGTATGCAGCACCGAAGGCTGTCTGTGGCAGATTTATTTCTGTCTCTGTGGCTGTAATTGTGTACTTGATTGTCCTGGTGTCATCAGATGACGCAGGCAAGGATCTTTGGTGCATCTCGTGGTACAAGTCACGTGGTTGTACGAGTATTCATTGACACAAGCGGGTGGTTGTATGGACATTTTCTGGCACGTTCAGCTGATTGTAGGAGCATTTTCTTGCACAAGTCAGCTGATTGTAGGGGCATTTTCTTGCACAAGTCAGCTGATTGTAGGGGCATTTTCTTGCACAAGTCAGCTGATTGTAGGAGCATTTTCTTGCACAAGTCAGCTGATTGTATGGGCATTTTCTTGCACAAGTCAGCTGATTGTAGGAGCATTTTCTTGTACAAGTCAGCTGATTGTATGGGCATTTTCTTGTACAAGTCATCTTATTGTAGGGTCATTTTCTTGTACAGGTCAGCTGATTGTAGGGTCATTTTCTTGCACATGTCAGCTTATTGTATGGGCATTTTCTTGCACATGTCAGCTGATTGTAGGAGCATTTTCTTGCACAAGTCAGCTGATTGTAGGGTCATTTTCTGACACAGTTCAACTGGTTGTAGGGAGATTTCGTGACACAGTTCAGCTGGTTGTAGGGAGATTTCATGATACAGTTCAGCTGGTTGTAGGGACATTTCATGATACAGTTCAGTTGGTTGTAGGGACATTTCATGATACAGTTCAGTTGGTTGTAGGGAGATTTCATGATACAGTTCAGTTGGTTGTAGGGAGATTTCATGATACAGTTCAGTTGGTTGTAGGGAGATTTCATGATACAGTTCAGTTGGTTGTAGGGAGATTTCATGATACAGTTCAGTTGGTTGTAGGGAGATTTCATGATACAGTTCAGCTGGTTGTAGGGAGATTTCATGATACAGTTCATTTGGTTGTAGGGAGATTTCATGATACAGTTCAGCTGGTTGTAGGGAGATTTCATGATACAGTTCATTTGGTTGTAGGGAGATTTCATGATACAGTTCATTTGGTTGTAGGGAGATTTCATGATACAGTTCAGTTGGTTGTAGGGAGATTTCATGATACAGTTCATTTGGTTGTAGGGAGATTTCATGATACAGTTCATTTGGTTGTAGGGAGATTTCATGATACAGAAATGTCCGGAGCTGTTGTAAAGGTGTCACAGTGGTGTAGTGGTTGGTGCGCACGCTTGCCGATCGGAACTTCCCCGGTTTTATTTCGCAGTCGTGGGGGGGGGGGGGGCCGCTGTGGTACTCTTTCTGACCGACCGGCACCGAAATTCACCAGCCTCGGAAAAATGGGTGCCTTGGGTCATCGAGGGCAGATTCTGGCATCCTTAGTGGCATAGACATGTGAAGGCACTAACACTTCACACCTGTACGGCAGGCAAATGATACTAGAAAGGTGAGAGTAGGTGTGCTACACCGACACATTACACAGAGAGTAGTATTTTGTAGAGAGTAGCCAGGACAGCAACACACGTGACAGAAAAAAAAATGAATGAGACTTTACCGAGTGAGATTCTCACGACAGAGCTCAACTTTCTAATGTGAACGAAAGCAGAGAGATAGTTCAGAAACTGGAAGGCCACTTAACAGTGTCTAATGGAAATTCAGACTATAGATTCTAGCTCACCGCGCCCCAAGCTTAGACTTGGCGTCAGGGCATCTAGCAAGCCAAGTAAAGCCTTCTGGCTGCAAGTCGACTCCGCCCAGTGGATGAAACGTAATCGATGCACAAACGACTGGAGTACATGATCCAGCCACAGTCATCCGGCGGTATCGCGTCCTGATTAACTTCTAATTGCTAATAAAACCGCGTCGGTGCAGGTAGATTGATGTGAGATACACCCGGGGTTGTTTCCGTTATGACAATATTTGCTGAGCACTGCTTGGAGAACGGCGTGCCCGCTTTGTGTTGTGTTGAAAATATCGGGTGTATGCAGCACCGAAGGCTGTCTGTGGCAGATTTATTTCTGTCTCTGTGGCTGTAATTGTGTACTTGATTGTCCTGGTGTCATCTGATGACGCAGGCAAGGATCTTTGGTGCATCTCGTGGTACAAGTCACGTGGTTGTACGAGCATTCACTGATACAACCAGGTGGTTGTATGGACATTTTCTGGCATGTTCAGCTGATTGTAGGGGCATTTTATTGTACAAGTCAGCTGATTGTAGGGGCATTTTCTTGTACAAGTCAGCTGATTGTAGGGGCATTTTCTTGCACAAGTCAGCTGATTGTAGGAGCATTTTCTTGTACAAGTCAGCTGATTGTATGGGGCATTTTCTTGTACAAGTCAGCTGATTGTATGGGGCATTTTCTTGTACAAGTCAGCTGATTGTATGGGGCATTTTCTTGTACAAGTCATCTTATTGTAGGGTCATTTTCTTGTACAGGTCAGCTGATTGTAGGGTCATTTTCTTGTACAAGTCAGCTTATTGTAGGGTCATTTTCTGACACAGTTCAACTGGTTGTAGAGAGATTTCATGACACAGTTCAACTGGTTGTAGGGAGATTTCATGATACAGTTCAGCTGCTTGTAGGGAGATTTCGTGACACAGTTCAGCTGGTTGTAGGGAGATTTCATGATACAGTTCATTTGGTTGTAGGGAGATTTCATGATACAGTTCATTTGGTTGTAGGGAGATTTCATGACACAGTTCAGCTGGTTGTAGGGAGATTTCGTGAGACAGTTCAGCTGGTTGTAGGGAGATTTCATGATACAGTTCATTTGGTTGTAGGGAGATTCATGATACAGTTCAGTTGGTTGTAGGGAGATTTCGTGACACAGTTCAGTTGGTTGTAGGGAGATTTCGTTATACAGTTCAGTTGGTTGTAGGGATTTCATGATACAGTTCAGTTGGTTGTAGGGAGATTTCCTGATAGTTCAGCTGGTTGTAGGGAGATTTCATGATACAGTTCAGCTGGTTGTAGGGAGATTTCGTGGCAAGTCAGGTTTGCTGTGGAGGTTACTACCTGACACAAGGCACCTTACCATAAGAGCATCTCCAAATGTGACCTTGGAATATGACCCTGCTGTCATTTCTAAGTAACTAGTCCTGAGATAGCTACCCTGATATCTGAGTGGTAAATATTTTAATACTATGCATCAGCTGTAATCTTTTAAGAGATCTAAGAGACCTTTTTGAAGATGGAATCAGTGATGAAAAAATACAATCCAAGGCCAACTGACTTGGTCCTCATAAACTCTTGACATGTACGACACAGGTCAGTACAAGATTCTGTAGAGCTAAGACAGGAAAGGTTGAAAGGAAACAAACAAACAAACAAAAACAGGTTGGTGTGAAAAATGGGAACAAATGTGGCAAAGATCTTGATCGGGCCGGGATAACAAAGACTCTACAGTTTGCTGTTACTTGAATAAACGACCTAGACCAGTGACCTCTAACCTGGGCTCTGTGACCCTAAGGGGGTCAGTGGAGGAATTTTTGGAGGTTCATGGGCCAGCAGATTCTGGCATCCTTAGTGGCATAGACATGTGAAGGCACTAACACTTCACACCTGTACGGCAGGCAAATGATACTAGAAAGGTGAGAGTAGGTGTGCTACACCGACACATTACACAGAGAGTAGTATTTTGTAGAGAGTAGCCAGGACAGCAACACACGTGACAGAAAAAAAAATGAATGAGACTTTACCGAGTGAGATTCTCACGACAGAGCTCAACTTTCTAATGTGAACGAAAGCAGAGAGATAGTTCAGAAACTGGAAGGCCACTTAACAGTGTCTAATGGAAATTCAGACTATAGATTCTAGCTCACCGCGCCCCAAGCTTAGACTTGGCGTCAGGGCATCTAGCAAGCCAAGTAAAGCCTTCTGGCTGCAAGTCGACTCCGCCCAGTGGATGAAACGTAATCGATGCACAAACGACTGGAGTACATGATCCAGCCACAGTCATCCGGCGGTATCGCGTCCTGATTAACTTCTAATTGCTAATAAAACCGCGTCGGTGCAGGTAGATTGATGTGAGATACACCCGGGGTTGTTTCCGTTATGACAATATTTGCTGAGCACTGCTTGGAGAACGGCGTGCCCGCTTTGTGTTGTGTTGAAAATATCGGGTGTATGCAGCACCGAAGGCTGTCTGTGGCAGATTTATTTCTGTCTCTGTGGCTGTAATTGTGTACTTGATTGTCCTGGTGTCATCTGATGACGCAGGCAAGGATCTTTGGTGCATCTCGTGGTACAAGTCACGTGGTTGTACGAGCATTCACTGATACAACCAGGTGGTTGTATGGACATTTTCTGGCATGTTCAGCTGATTGTAGGGGCATTTTATTGTACAAGTCAGCTGATTGTAGGGGCATTTTCTTGTACAAGTCAGCTGATTGTAGGGGCATTTTCTTGCACAAGTCAGCTGATTGTAGGAGCATTTTCTTGTACAAGTCAGCTGATTGTATGGGGCATTTTCTTGTACAAGTCAGCTGATTGTATGGGGCATTTTCTTGTACAAGTCAGCTGATTGTATGGGGCATTTTCTTGTACAAGTCATCTTATTGTAGGGTCATTTTCTTGTACAGGTCAGCTGATTGTAGGGTCATTTTCTTGTACAAGTCAGCTTATTGTAGGGTCATTTTCTGACACAGTTCAACTGGTTGTAGAGAGATTTCATGACACAGTTCAACTGGTTGTAGGGAGATTTCATGATACAGTTCAGCTGCTTGTAGGGAGATTTCGTGACACAGTTCAGCTGGTTGTAGGGAGATTTCATGATACAGTTCATTTGGTTGTAGGGAGATTTCATGATACAGTTCATTTGGTTGTAGGGAGATTTCATGACACAGTTCAGCTGGTTGTAGGGAGATTTCGTGAGACAGTTCAGCTGGTTGTAGGGAGATTTCATGATACAGTTCATTTGGTTGTAGGGAGATTTCATGATACAGTTCAGTTGGTTGTAGGGAGATTTCGTGACACAGTTCAGTTGGTTGTAGGGAGATTTCGTTATACAGTTCAGTTGGTTGTAGGGAGATTTCATGATACAGTTCAGTTGGTTGTAGGGAGATTTCCTGATAGTTCAGCTGGTTGTAGGGAGATTTCATGATACAGTTCAGCTGGTTGTAGGGAGATTTCGTGGCAAGTCAGGTTTGCTGTGGAGGTTACTACCTGACACAAGGCACCTTACCATAAGAGCATCTCCAAATATGACCTTGGAATATGACCCTGCTGTCATTTCTAAGTAACTAGTCCTGGGATAGCTACCCTGATATCTGAGTGGTAAATGTTTTAATACTATGCATCAGCTGTAATCTTTTAAGAGATCTAAGAGACCTTTTTGAAGATGGAATCAGTGATGAAAAAATACAATCCAAGGCCAACTGACTTGGTCCTCATAAACTCTTGACATGTACGACACAGGTCAGTACAAGATTCTGTAGAGCTAAGACAGGAAAGGTTGAAAGGAAACAAACAAACAAACAAAAACAGGTTGGTGTGAAAAATGGGAACAAATGTGGCAAAGATCTTGATCGGGCCGGGAGAACAAAGACTCTACAGTTTGCTGTTACTTGAATAAACGACCTAGACCAGTGACCTCTAACCTGGGCTCTGTGACCCTAAGGGGGTCAGTGGAGGAATTTTTGGAGGTTCATGGGCCAGCAGCAGGTTTGGTACCATTACAAAAATATTATCATCATCTGAGTTCTGTTTATTGCTTTACTTCTAATGATGGGTCCGCAACTGTTCTGTAGCGAGAAAGGTGGTCCAAGGCTGTTCTGTAGTGAAAATTGTGGTCCACGGCTGTTCTGTAGTGAAAATTATGGTCCACGGCTGTTCTGTAGTGAAAATTATGGTCCACGGCTGTTCTGTAGTGAAAATTGTGGTCCACGACTGTTCTGTAGCGAGAAAGGTGGTCCATGGCCTAAGAAATGTTAAGAGCCGGTGAACTGGACGTTGTGTCTCATAATTCTGTCTTCTAAATGTTTCCACTACACGCTACATGTGTCCCAGCTGTTAGCAGCTCTCCGTACATGTGTCTCAGTTGTTAGCAGCTGTCCGTACGTGTCTCAGTATGTGTCTCTGTCCGTACATATGTCCCAGCTGTTAGCAGCTGTATGTGTCCCAACTATCAGAAGCTATACCAAGGACATGAAGAATATCAGCACAGTCCACAGGTTAGCCGTCATCTATGCTGAGCAAACCACTCACTCAGCTCTCTCCGTCCCCCGGGACACTAGCATGACCTGCTACCAAAAAAAAAAAAAAAATGAAAGTGACACCGCCAATCTTTGATCTTTACAAGGGCCCCAGCCAGCGATCCTGTCTGAACCTTTAGGATCACCCCCCACTAAGTAGCTCAGCACACAGACATCGGCGTAATCCTGTGATTCCAGTCACATAAGTGCACTTATCCCTGCCGTGGTCCCAATCTTCGTGCTGCTGCTCGCCACTGCATACAAGTTATCTGCCTCAGCTGTTAAATATACGTATATAGTTATCTGTAACACAAGAATAGTTTCTAGATCAGTAAGGCTATGATAAGAAAATGTTACAGCTGTTTCAACGAAGGTAGCAACAGCTGTGTTAGTTAACTAGCACACACTTGTAACACCTTAATCATACAAAAAACATACAGGACAAACAAACAAGGAAAGAAGATTAAAGCATAAATTCTCAAGAATGATATACAGCACATAGAAATGGAGATATTTTATATTCTTGTGTGTTGGTTGAGTGGTTATGCGCTTGGCCTACTGCTTCGCTGGCACCGAGTTCAAGTCCCAGCAGTTGGGGCCACCACACCAGAAGAGGCCCCGGGGTCCCCACAACCTCTAAAAGTGGGTACCAGAGAAATCTGCGAAGACCGGGCGAGATGCTGACTACATCAGACTTTCATGCGCCGAAGGTCGCGGAAAATACGGGCCTAGTACCGTATTCCGAAATGTCCCTTAATGTGAAGGAAGCAGGGACTTGAGCTTATACCCGTATGTTTATCTATGATGAAGGTGTAAACATAAACGTCACAACTATGTGCTCGTTAATTAGTAAAACTGTGCCTACTTTTATTTCTCACCTAGTTTTTAACGTATGTTTTTAAAAGCTGTCCGTATTTAATAAGTATTTATTTCTTACCTGTAATCAGCAGAATCTGTACTTACATGTTTCTCAAACTGCCAGGCTATGTCTGCTCGTAACTTTGCTTTCAATTTGTGTGAAACTTGGACAGCACAGACCGTGTAGAGATATAAATTAGAGAAACAAAGGTGCTCACGCCAAGCACAGACCGTGTAGAGATATGAATTAGAGAAACAAAGGTGCTCACGCCAAGCACAGACCGTGTAGAGATATAAATTAGAGAAACAAAAGTGCTCACGCCAAGCACAGACCGTGTAGAGATATAAATTAGAGAAACAGAAGTGCTCACACCAAGCACAGACCGTGTAGAGATATAAATTAGAGAAACAAAGGTGCTCACGCCAAGCACAGACCGTGTAGAGATATGAATTAGAGAAACAAAGGTGCTCACGCCAAGCACAGACCGTGTAGAGATATGAATTAGAGAAACAAAAGTGCTCACGCCAAGCACAGACCGTGTAGAGATATGAATTAGAGAAACAAAAGTGCTCACGCCAAGCACAGACCGTGTAGAGATATAAATTAGAGAAACAAAGGTGCTCACGCCAAGCACAGACCGTGTAGAGATATGAATTAGAGAAACAAAAGTGGCAAAGATCTTGATCGGGCCGGGAGAACAAAGACTCTACAGTTTGCTGTTACTTGAATAAACGACCTAGACCAGTGACCTCTAACCTGGGCTCTGTGACCCTAAGGGGGTCAGTGGAGGAATTTTTGGAGGTTCATGGGCCAGCAGCAGGTTTGGTACCATTACAAAAATATTATCATCATCTGAGTTCTGTTTATTGCTTTACTTCTAATGATGGGTCCGCAACTGTTCTGTAGCGAGAAAGGTGGTCCACGGCTGTTCTGTAGTGAAAATTGTGATCCACGGCTGTTCTGTAGTGAAAATTATGGTCCACTGCTTTTCTGTAGTGAAAATTATGGTCCACGGCTGTTCTGTAGTGAAAATTGTGGTCCACGACTGTTCTGTAGCGAGAAAGGTGGTCCATGGCCTAAGAAATGTTAAGAGCCGGTGAACTGGACGTTGTGTCTCATAATTCTGTCTTCTAAATGTTTCCACTACACGCTACATGTGTCCCAGCTGTTAGCAGCTCTCCGTACATGTGTCTCAGTTGTTAGCAGCTGTCCGTACGTGTCTCAGTATGTGTCTCTGTCCGTACATATGTCCCAGCTGTTAGCAGCTGTATGTGTCCCAACTATCAGAAGCTATACCAAGGACATGAAGAATATCAGCACAGTCCACAGGTTAGCCGTCATCTATGCTGAGCAAACCACTCACTCAGCTCTCTCCGTCCCCCGGGACACTAGCATGACCTGCTACCAAAAAAAAAAAAAAAATGAAAGTGACACCGCCAATCTTTGATCTTTACAAGGGCCCCAGCCAGCGATCCTGTCTGAACCTTTAGGATCACCCCCCACTAAGTAGCTCAGCACACAGACATCGGCGTAATCCTGTGATTCCAGTCACATAAGTGCACTTATCCCTGCCGTGGTCCCAATCTTCGTGCTGCTGCTCGCCACTGCATACAAGTTATCTGCCTCAGCTGTTAAATATACGTATATAGTTATCTGTAACACAAGAATAGTTTCTAGATCAGTAAGGCTATGATAACAAAATGTTACGGCTGTTTCAACGAAGGTAGCAACAGCTTTGTTAGTTAACTAGCACACACTTGTAACACCTTAATCATACAAAAAACATACAGGACAAACAAACAAGGAAAGAAGATTAAAGCATAAATTCTCAAGAATGATATACAGCACATAGAAATGGAGATATTTTATATTCTTGTGTGTTGGTTGAGTGGTTATGCGCTTGGCCTACTGCTTCGCTGGCACCGAGTTCAAGTCCCAGCAGTTGGGGCCACCACACCAGAAGGGGCCCCGGGGTCCCCACAACCTCTAAAAGTGGGTACCAGAGAAATCTGCGAAGACCGGGCGAGATGCTGAACACATCAGACTTTCATGCGCCGAAGGTCGCGGAAAATACGGGCCTAGTACCGTATTCCGAAATGTCCCTTAATGTGAAGGAAGCAGGGACTGGAGCTTATACCCGTATGTTTATCTATGATGAAGGTGTAAACATAAACGTCACAACTATGTGCTCGTTAATTAGTAAAACTGTGCCTACTTTTATTTCTCACCTAGTTTTTAACGTATGTTTTTAAAAGCTGTCCGTATTTAATAAGTATTTATTTCTTACCTGTAATCAGCAGAATCTGTACTTACATGTTTCTCAAACTGCCAGGCTATGTCTGCTCGTAACTTTGCTTTCAATTTGTGTGAAACTTGGACAGCACAGACCGTGTAGAGATATAAATTAGAGAAACAAAGGTGCTCACGCCAAGCACAGACCGTGTAGAGATATAAATTAGAGAAACAAAGGTGCTCACGCCAAGCACAGACCGTGTAGAGATATAAATTAGAGAAACAAAGGTGCTCACGCCAAGCACAGACCGTGTAGAGATATAAATTAGAGAAACAAAGGTGCTCACGCCAAGCACAGACCGTGTAGAGATATAAATTAGAGAAACAGAAGTGCTCACGCCAAGCACAGACCGTGTAGAGATATAAATTAGAGAAACAGAAGTGCTCACACCAAGCACAGACCGTGTAGAGATATAAATTAGAGAAACAGAAGTGCTCACACCAAGCACAGACCGTGTAGAGATATAAATTAGAGAAACAAGGTGCTAACACCAATCACAGACCGTGTAGAGATAAATTAGAGAAACAGAAGTGCTCACACCAAGCACAGACCGTGTAGAGATATAAATTAGAGAAACAAAGGTGCTCACGCCAAGCACAGACCGTGTAGAGATATAAATTAGAGAAACAGAAGTGCTCACACCAAGCACAGACCGTGTAGAGATATAAATTAGAGAAACAGAAGTGCTCACACCAAGCACAGGCCGTGTAGAGATATAAATTAGAGAAACAAGGTGCTAACACCAATCACAGACCGTGTAGAGATATAAATTAGAGAAACAGAAGTGCTCACACCAAGCACAGACCGTGTAGAGATATAAATTAGAGAAACAAAGGTGCTCACGCCAAGCACAGACCGTGTAGAGATATAAATTAGAGAAACAGAAGTGCTCACGCCAAGCACAGACCGTGTAGAGATATAAATTAGAGAAACAGAAGTGCTCACACCAAGCACAGACCGTGTAGAGATATAAATTAGAGAAACAGAAGTGCTCACACCAAGCACAGACCGTGTAGAGATATAAATTAGAGAAACAAGGTGCTAACACCAATCACAGACCGTGTAGAGATATAAATTAGAGAAACAGAAGTGCTCACACCAAGCACAGACCGTGTAGAGATATAAATTAGAGAAACAAAGGTGCTCACGCCAAGCACAGACCGTGTAGAGATATAAATTAGAGAAACAGAAGTGCTCACACCAAGCACAGACCGTGTAGAGATATAAATTAGAGAAACAGAAGTGCTCACACCAAGCACAGGCCGTGTAGAGATATAAATTAGAGAAACAAGGTGCTAACACCAATCACAGACCGTGTAGAGATATAAATTAGAGAAACAAAAGTGCTCACACGAAACCAAACAGACTGCGTAGAGATACAAATTAGAGAAACAGAAGTTCTCATATAAAATCAGATACAGACCGTGTAGAGATATAAATTAGAGAAACAGAAGTGCTCACAGAAGACAAGTGCTTACAGAAAAGGAAACACTGTCTTGGTTCGTAAGGAAAGTTGTAATGACCGTTTATCCGATGTATTTAAAAAAAACTGCTAGAACAGTTCTCAGAAAGCACATAAAGGCGGGCTGGTTTTAGTTAGGTATAAAAACAAGAGATATCTCTAAAATAACCACCATGTTTTTGCTGAAGACAATATCCTAGAGTACTTCCAATCCAGGACTTCATTTTGAAAAAGACTAGGTGGCAGATAATATGTGTAACGCTGTATGTATGAAGCAGATGTAATATGGTGCTGTATGTATGAAACAGATGTAATATGGTGCTGTATGTGTAAAGCAGATGTAATATGGTGCTGTATTATGAAACAGATGTAATATGGTGCTGTATGTATGAAGCAGATGTAATATGGTGCTGTATGTATGAAGCAGATGTAATATGGTGCTGTATGTATGAAGCAGATGTAATATGGTGCTGTATGTATGAAGCAGATGTAATATTGTGCTGTGTTTTAAACAGATATAATATAGTGCTGTATGTTTTAAACATATAATATGGTGCTGTATGTTTTAAACATATATAATATAGTGCTGTATGTATGAAGCAGATGTAATATGGTGCTGTATGTTTTAAACAGATATAATATGGTGCTGTATGTTTTAAACAGATATAATATGGTGCTGTATGTTTTAAACAGATATAATATAGTGCTGTATGTTTTTAAACAGATATAATATGGTGCTGTATGTCTTAAACAGATGTAATATGGTGCTGTATGTTTTAAACAGATATAATATGGTGCTGTATGTTTTAAACAGATATAATATGGTGCTGTATGTCTTAAACAGATGTAATATGGTGCTGTATGTTTTAAACAGATATAATATGGTGCTGTATGTTTTAAACAGATATAATATGGTGCTGTATGTTTTAAACAGATATAATATGGTGCTGTATGTTGGTTGTTCTTTACAGTTGTGTGACACGTATCCCAACCTGCTCTATGTCCCAGCATCCTCCACTACCCACGTGCTGGTTGGGAGTTCAAAGTTCAGAAGCAGGGGCAGATTACCAGTGCTGTCTTATCTACACGGAGAGAATCAGGTTGATACTGCCGTCTTGTGTAAAGTTATTGGTCACTTGTGTTATTGATCAAATATACTGTTATTGGACATTTGTATTATTGCATTGGTCGCATGTGTTATGTTATTGGTCGCATGTGTTATGATATTGTTCACTTATGTTATTGGCCTCATTTGTTATGTTATTGGTCGCTTGTGTTATATTGTTGGTCACTTATTTAATGTTAGTGGTCACTTCTGTAATGTTATTGGTCATTTGTGTTATTGGTGACTTGTGTAATGTTATTGGTGACTTGTGTAATGTTATTGGTGATTTCTGTAATGTTAATGATCCTTTTGTTTCTGGTTAGAATATATATTGTTATTGGTGATTTGGCTGCAAGACATCGTTGATGATCTGCAAATGGAAGGGCATCTCATCAGTAGAAGGGCATCTTGCTTACAACCGATATGCCTACAGGAGAGCTGTTAGGGAGGCAAAGTTATACAAACTATACTACAGGGCGAAAAAAAATAGAGAGAAAAATGAGAACAGATAAAGAGTGATTGAGAAGATAAAAAGATGAACTTAGTTTGGCTTTGTGCTCTGTGAGACGGGTGACGGAGAAAGTTAGAGGGCCATCACAGTCAGGGGGATGATGGCATCATGATGATGATGGAGGACATAGACACATTGATTGAAGACGAACAGTTGATTAAGAGTGTGAAGCATGGACCAGATGGACGCTTTATAGACAGCTTGGAGGGAGATCAGATGGACGCTTTATAGACAGCTTGGAGGGAGATCAGATGAACGCTTTATAGACAGCTTGGAGAAGATCAGATGAACGCTTTATAGACAGCTTGGATAAGATCAGATGAACGCTTTATAGACATGTTGGAGGCAGATCAGATGAACGCTTTATAGACAGCTTGGAGGCAGATCACATGAACTCTTTATAGACAGCTTGGAGAAGATCAGATGAACGCTTTATAGACAGCTTGGAGGGAGATCAGACGAACGCTTTATAGACAGCTTGGAGAAGATCAGATGAACGCTTTATAGACAGCTTGGAGAAGATCAGATGAACGCTTTATAGACAGCTTGGAGAAGATCAGATGAACGCTTTATAGACAGCTTGGAGAAGGTCAGACGAACGCTTTATAGACAGCTTGGAGAAGATCAGATGAACGCTTTATAGACAGCTTGGAGAAGATCTGATGGACGCTTTATAGACAGCTTGGAAGGAGATCAGATGGACGCTTTATAGACAGGTTGGAGGGAATAAAGTTGATTTGTGTTAACAGAGATAGCACACTTACCATTGCCACGATGTAACAGCATACGTGAGATAACTGTTGTTCAGAAATGGCATTCGGGAAAAGGCCCGTCATTGGGCGGAGCAACCCGTGACTGGCAGGAAAAAAGGCGGGAAAAAAAGGTTGAGCGAGTTTAGTTGACGTTTGTATGTAAAACGGAGATGAAGGCATTTTGTGTCGCGCTGTCGTGAAAGTGGACGTCGCTGTCGTGAAGATGAATGTTATATTGTACTGGAGTCTTGGATGGATGAAAGGACACGCCATGTGGCAGGGGGGCAACTTGCCGGCTGGTAAGATATCGTCATTCTCATTCACATCTTCACGAAGTTCATCAGTGAACCCAGTGTCCAGGACTTGCCTGAGATATATGCCTGTTGCTGCTAATGTGAGGTGTAGGAGCCTGGTGGTGGGGCGTGGCATCATTCAACAAATCGCGACCTGAAGTGAGAATCTCAGCCTTACCTTACTGTACAAAGATGACAGATAAAAGAGGAACCAGTAGCACGAACAAGTAGAAATAATATTTCAACGATTCCGTCCATCCTCCTTGTTATGCTCCAGGTAACAGGCTGTTTCTGTTTTGACTGGGTGGGACTGGGTGGGACTGGGTGGAGTTTGGTAAGAAACCTTCCTCACGGTCCCAGTTTGGGACTTCAGATGGTCGGTGTAGCCCAGCATCCGCCATGTCCAGGTTTCAAGATATTCAGGATGGCTGACCGCAGAGAAGACGGTCCCACGGAGATAGGAAGGGTCAAGAGGGAAGAGAGATCATCCAGGACATGGTGGTGTGCCAGGACTCCGTAGCACTTGTTTGTCTTGATGATCTTATTGTTCCACTGTGACCGTGCCATGGTTTTATCTGTCTGCCCTAGGCCGCCCTGACCCGCTGCAGCCAGCCTTTGTCTGGTTTCTCTGCCAGGTGCGTGGAGGACGAGCAGCTTCTTCAGGCCATCCTCAGGGTCAATCCCAAGTCCAGCTTTATGTATGTGGTGGATACCAGGCCAAAGGTGAGTCATCTCTCATTTTGTATGCTCAGCCAAAGATAGCCAGTTCTAATCTTGTCCTGTCAATATCTCTAATCTTGCGTGTGCTGTCAGTAAAGCACTGTCTCTATCTTATCTTATGCGCGCTGTCAGTAAAGGGAATGAGGGCCTGGTTCCTCTAGGGCAACAGTGAAAGGAATGAGGGACTGGTTCCTCTAGGGCAACAGTGAAAGGAATGAGGGCCTGGTTCCTCTAGGGCAACAGTGAAAGGAATGAGGGCCTGGTTCCTCTAGGGCAACAGTGAAAGGAATGAGGGCCTGGTTCCTCTAGGGCAACAGTGAAAGGAATGAGGGACTGGTTCCTCTAGGGCAACAGTGAAAGGAATGAGGGCCTGGTTCCTCTAGGGCAACAGTGAAAGGAATGAGTGCCTGGTTCCTCTAGGGCAACAGTGAAAGGAATGAGGGACTGGTTCCTCTAGGGCAACAGTGAAAGGAATGAGGGACTGGTTCCTCTAGGGCAACAGTGAAAGGAATGAGGGACTGGTTCCTCTAGGGCAACAGTGAAAGGAATGAGTGCTTGGTTCCTCTAGGGCAGCAGTGAAAGGAATGAGTGCCTGGTTCCTCTAGGGCAGCAGTAAAAGGAATGAGGGCCTGGTTCCTCTAGGGCAACAGTGAAAGGAATGAGTGCCTGGTTCCTCTAGGTCAACAGTGAAAGGAATGAGTGCCTGGTTCCTCTAGGGCAACAGTGAAAAGAATGAGTGCGTGGTTCCTCTAGGGCAACAGTGAAAGGAATGAGTGCCTGGTTCCTCTAGGGCAACAGTGAAAGGAATGAGGCCTGGTTCCTCTAGGGCAACAGTGAAAGGAATGAGTGCCTGGTTCCTCTAGGGCAGCAGTGAAGGAAATCAGTGCTTGGTTCTTCTAGGGCAACAGTGAAGGGAATGAGTGCTTGGTTCCTCTAGGTCAACAGTGAAAGGAATGAGTGCCTGGTTCCTCTAGGGCAACAGTGAAAGGAATGAGTGCCTGGTTCCTCTAGGGCAACAGTGAAAGGAATGAGTGCTTGGTTCCTCTAGGGCAACAGTGAAAGGAATGAGTGCCTGGTTCCTCTAGGTCAACAGTGAAAGGAATGAGTGCCTGGTTCCTCTAGGGCAACAGTGAAAGGAATGAGTGCGTGGTTCCTCTAGGGCAACAGTGAAAGGAATGAGTGCGTTTTTCCTCTAGGGCAACAGTGAAAGGAATGGGTGCTTGGTCCCTCTAGGGCAACAGTGAAAGGAATGGGTGCTTGGTTCCTCTAGGGCAACAGTGAAGGGAATGAGTTGGGGGGGGGGGTTCAGAACCAACTTTGGAAATCACCGGTCTCACGGAACGCCATGATGGAGAGGCAGTAGCTAGAGAACAGGTGGTTGTAGGGGGGGGGGGGGCATGATCATTACGCCGGACGTTTGCGACGGTTGGGGCACCCGTGGGGCTGAGATCGTCATTCAATTCCAATCACGTTTCTGGCCGGGGGGAACTGTTTGGGCCAGAGAAAGGCAAGGTCACGCCTGTTTACACGGGGAAATTAAGCCAGGGCTGAGAGTCCCCGAGTGACCTCAGACAGGTCGGGTTTTCTCTCATTTCCAGAAACTAGACTTGGCTTCAAGGTCAAGAAGTGCCTGTTTATTGACCTACTCAAGAACGTTTCTGCTTTAGAAAAGTAGATGTTTATTAGTCTACACAAGAACGTTGTTTCATGACAGAAGTAGATGTTTATTAATCTACACAAAAATGTTCCCAAATTGAACGGAATTGACATTTATCTGTGTGAGTAGACCAGCACCCTAAACATAAACATCACACCCTAAGCATACACATCACAAACCTAAAAATAAACATCACAAACATAAACATCACATCCTAAAAATAAACATTACAAACATAAACATCACACCCTAAAAATAAACATCACAAACATAAACATCACATCCTAAATATAAACATCACAAACCTAAACATCACACCCTAAACATAAACATCATAAACCTAAACATAAACATCACACCCAGACATAAACGTCACAAACCTAAACATAAACATCACAGACCTAACCATAAGCATCACACCCTAAAAATAAACATCGCAAAATTAAACTTAAAAATCACAAACATAAACATCACACCATAAACATAAACATCGCACCCTAAACATACATAATAAACATCGCACTGCTTCTTGAAAGAAATTATTGTTTTCTGATTTACTTAAATGATAGATCAGCAGCGGTAGTAGTAGTAGTAGTAGTAGTAGTAGTAGTAGTAGTAGTAGTAGTAGTAGTAGTAGTAGTAGTAGTAGCAGCAGCAGCAGCAGCAGTAGCAGTAGTAGTAGTAGTAGTAGTAGTACCAGTAGAATGGTCAGTAGTAGTACTGGTATATTTGTAGGAAGAGGTGTCGGTGATTTTCAGATTTAAGGATCTCGGGTGAAAATTTGCCGACCTATAGTCTATTTTGTACAGCCATCCAATGGTAGACGGTCAGTGATTCAGCTGCTATAACTCCAGCCAAGCAGTCACTAAATCCAGGAAACGAACTGTCAGCACACACGTTTAAGAGCCGACAGACAGAATTAGCCACGGAGATGTGGAAATTCGTCCCAGGATATTAGAAAATGTACACGGAGATGTGTGTCTGTGACATAATGATGACAGAACTACTATTTCCCCCTCCCACAGACAGCAAGAATTCCAGTACAGACTGGTAGCCGTACAGTGATTGTTCTTTTCAGAGAAGTCTTGTCACTCCATTTCTGTTCTTTTTTCGTCTCGGTGAAATGAGAACTGGACTAATAACGTGATGTTTTTGTTGGTGCCTGGTCTTATTATCAGCCCCATCTTCCTGATTCCCAGCTGAGAGAGAGAGAGAGATTGGATTCTGAGAAGTTAGGGGCTGTTTCTGGCAAACTTACGTCCTGAAAGCAGCAGAAAGAGACAGCATTTTGGGGCTCTATGCCAGCCAGACAACGATGTCTGAACTTTAGTTTCAACTTCGCTTCTTGAGACTGGAGTCCGATTACCCGCCCACCTTCCCCACCGTTATATTTTAGAAAACAGATAATATTTAGTTGCTTTTAATGTTCGTGTTGCATCTCTCTTTTTACTGCGAATATCACAAGATCGATTGGGAGAAACAAACAAACATGAAGAGATATATTTCTTTTAGATTAAGCGCATGATGAACTATGGTTGTAGTACATTTTCTACATAGTCTAGCTAGCGCGTATTGTGACTCCAGTGATATTTGCAAACACCATCATGTGCCGTGCTGCTGGGCATACAGTTAATTATTTATTTATTTATAAAAAATTCAATCGATTTCCTGTCTGTTCTCAAACCACTTGGCAGCCGCATGATGTGCTCTTCTCCGTCTTCAGTCTTTTTTCCTTCGAGTTTTCCCATTTCTTGTCCTGTTCTCGAGCAAGGCAGTGATTTGTAAGTGAGACACAAACAGTAAAGGAAACATATGAGTGAGCGATGAGAGTTGAAAACAACGCGTGGAAAGACAACGATGATTATCGTTCGATAATACACTTGTGTAATTCTCACTGCTAAATGTGTTCTATTGACAGTTGATTAAAGTCTCTTCCAGATTTAGAGATAATTTAATCTCGGCATCAGATAAAGTTAATTTTCTTTGTGTGTACACATCACTGCAAATCCTCCATTCTTTCCATCAGATTCACTTATGTCTCCACCTCGTCTGTCTGCTTGCTACCTGCCCCGGTCCATGCAGAAGGGCAGGATGGTAGACGGTCCTGCTTGCCCAGTTCTTAACCCTTTGAAAATAAAGTCTGTTCCTTCGTTCGTTCATGCCAAGAGAAAAATAAGTTGGAACACTTTGTGCAACGTTAATTTCCCCAGCAAGCAAGCCTTAACTATCGATTTTGTAGAGCAAAATATACCTTTCAGACCAACAAAAAAAAAGTTGGAAGACAAAAGAACTAGACCAACATCCAACAATAAACGTGTCATAACTGCAGTTTGTAGGAGCGTGGAACAAAAGATGAGGCAGGACTCAGTTTGTAGAACCCCAAACTGTAGCCAGCTGAGCCGTCCTCCAGTCAGTTTGTAGGGAGCGTGGAACAAAAGATGAGGCAGGACTCAGTTTGTAGAACCCCAAACTGTAGCCAGCTGAGCCGTCCTCCAGTCAGTTTGTAGGGAGCGTGGAACAAACGATGAGGCAGGACTCAGTTTGTAGAACCCCAAACTGTAGCCAGCTGAGCCGTCCTCCAGTCAGTTTGTAGGGAGCGTGGAACAAAAGATGAGGCAGGACTCAGTTTGTAGAACCCCAAACTGTAGCCAGCTGAGCCGTCCTCCAGTCAGTTTGTAGGGAGCGTGGAACAAAAGATGAGGCAGAGCTCGGCTTGTAGAACCCCAAACTGTAGCCAGCTGAGCCGTCCTCCAGTCAGTTTGTAGGGAGCGTGGAACAAAAGATGAGGCAGGACTCAGTTTGTAGAACCCCAAACTGTAGCCAGCTGAGCCGTCCTCCAGTCAGTTTGTAGGGAGCGTGGAACAAAAGATGAGGCAGAGCTCGGCTTGTAGAACCCCAAACTGTAGCCAGCTGAGCCGTCCTCCGGTCAGTTTGTAGGGAGCGTGGAACAAAAGATGAGGCAGAGCTCGGCTTGTAGAACCCCAAACTGTAGCCAGCTGAGCCGTCCTCCGGTCAGTCTCTAGGCCGGTGGCTCGGAGAAACTCCCTCCGCCGTCTTGCAGTCATGTTTGCCTGGGACATAATTATAGAAATCTTTGTTATTATGTCCCAGTCTGGATAATATAAAGTAATTAAGGCTTTTCCAGTGTCAAATCTACGCCGAGCACAGAATTGTGAAATGTGAATAATGGCCTATTCTGTCTGTGCCATTTTGTGTGTAGACAAAGGAGAGGGGAGAGGCAGGTTTGGGGGTGAAGGAGATTTACAGATTTGTTGGAGACATCCACAGATCAATGAATAATTTGATTAACTGTGTCTGGGACTTCAAGCATTTGGTTAGTTCTTTTGTTGTTACTGGTAGTAAGTTATGTTTGTGTGTGTGTGTACGTAGGGATGTCTGTATGCAGAGATGTCTGGATGTAGAGATGTTTGAACGCAGAGATGTCAGGATGGAGAGATGTTTGGATGCAGTGATATCTGGAAGTATAGATGTTTGGATGCAGAGATATCTGGAAGTACAGATGTTTGGATGCAGAGATATCTGGAAGTATAGATGTTTGGATGCATAGATATCTGGAAGTATAGATGTTTGGATGCAGAGATATCTGGAAGTATAGATGTTTGGATGCATAGATATCTGGAAGTATAGATGTTTGGATGCATAGATATCTGGAAGTATAGATGTTTGGATGCAGAGATATCTGGAAGTATAGATGTTTGGATGCAGAGATATCTGGAAGTATAGATGTTTGGATGCAGAGATATCTGGAAGTATAGATGTTTGGATGCAGAGATATCTGGAAGTATAGATGTTTGGATGCATAGATATCTGGAAGTATAGATGTTTGGATGCAGAGATATCTGGAAGTACAGATGTTTGGATGCAGTGATATCTGGAAGTATAGATGTTTGGATGCAGTGATATCTGGAAGTATAGATGTTTGGATGCAGTGATATCTGGAAGTATAGATGTTTGGATGCAGAGATATCTGGAAGTATAGATGTTTGGATGCAGATATATCTGGAAGTATAGATGTTTGGATGCATAGATATCTGGAAGTATAGATGTTTGGATGCAGAGATATCTGGAAGTACAGATGTTTGGATGCAGTGATATCTGGAAGTATAGATGTTTGGATGCAGTGATATCTGGAAGTATAGATGTTTGGATGCAGTGATATCTGGAAGTATAGATGTTTGGATGCAGAGATGTTTGTATGTAGAGATGTGATAGTGTGTGGATGTACTTGTGGTTTGTGGATGTAGATGTGATGGCATGTGGATGTAGTGGTGTGTGTGGTGACGCGTGAACATAGTGACTTGTTTTCTGGCATCATGAATGTTTGTACGTTGAAGGAAATACTGAAAAAAAAAGAGATCCTAGCTCTCATTATTTCTTCAGAGATGATGATGATGATGATGATGATGATACAAACTATCTGAAACAGAAAGTGTATAGTGTTGATATATTTTTCCTCGACAAATAGTTCCAAGTCCTACAATACAAACTGATCCACACTTGTTTGATTTCACTTATATGAACATGTTATTAATTTTATAATTTAATAAATATTTAATAATTGCTGTCTAGGCAGAGATAATGTGCACATCAGGCTAAGATCAAGCTTGGGATTAGCGCATTGAAGAGGAGCTGGGCCCATCTCATTAGACAGACCAGTTTGCCCAGCCAGATAAATGGATACCTGACACTAGTGTTAGGAAATGTCGACAGTTAGCTGAAAGTAGCAAAACCCGATTTTTTAAAAGTGTCCTAAAAGTTGAAGAAATAAGCAGATTCTTTCTTTTTTTTTCAGATTAATGCTGTAGTGAACAAAGCGCAAGGAAAAGGTTACGAAAATGAGAGTTTTTACAGTAATATGAAGTTTCAGTTCCTGGGCATAGAGAACATACATGTCATGAGAAGTAGTCTACAGAAACTCATTGAGTGTAAGTATTGTCTCACAGAGTACCAGCTCTTTGTTCTTTGTGTTCTTATGAGTGTTAAGTATTGTCTCACAGAGTATCAGCTCTTTGTTCTTTGTGTTCTTATGATTGTTAAGTATTGTCTCACAGATTATCAGCTCTTTGTTCTTTGTGTTCTTGTGAGTGTTGTCTCACAGATTATCAGCTCTTTGTTCTTTGTGTTCTTGTGAGTGTTGTCTCACAGAGTATCAGCTCTTTGTTCTTTGTGTTCTTATGAGTGTTAAGTATTGTCTCACAGAGTATCAGCTTATTGTTCTTTGTGTTCTTATGAGTGTAAGTATTTTCTCACAGAGTATCAGCTTATTGTTCTTTGTGTTCTTATGAGTGTAAGTATTTTCTCACAGAGTATCAGCTTATTGTTCTTTGTGTTCTTATGAGTGTAAGTATTGTCTCACAGAGTATCAGCTTATTGTTCTTTGTGTTCTTATGAGTGTAAGTATTTTCTCACAGAGTATCAGCTTATTGTTCTTTGTGTTCTTATGAGTGTAAGTATTTTCTCACAGAGTATCAGCTTATTGTTCTTTGTGTTCTTATGAGTGTAAGTATTTTCTCACAGAGTATCAGCTCTTTGTTCTTTGTGTTCTTTTGGTAAGGCCTTGTTGTTGTTGTTGTTGTTGTTGTTGTTGTTGTTGTTGTTGTTGTTGTTGTTGTTGTTGTTTGGGGTGAAGAAGCTACCTGATATGGCAGTTGGTGACCCATAGCTGATATGCTGGCTTCATGGTTGGTGAAGCATAGCTGGCCAAGACCCTGTCCCACCCTTTGGTTGGTCACTTTTATTGCTATGGTGGAGCACTTTCATTGCTGTGATTGGTCACTTTCATTGCTAGAATGTGTCACTTTCATTGCTAGGATTAATCTTTTTTTCTATTACTAGGATGGATCACTTTATTTACTAAGGTGAGTCACTTTTGTTGCTAGAGTAAGTCACTTTCATTTCTAGGATGAATCACTTTCATTGCTAGGGAGGGTCACTTTCATTGCTAGACAGAAAATATTTTGCTAGAGTAAGTCATTTTCATTGCTAGAGTGATGCACTTTCATTGTTAGGGTGAGGCACTTCTGTTGCTAGGGTGAATCTCTTTTGTTTTGTTCCTAGGGTAAGTCACTTTCATTGTCTAGGGTGAGTCATTTTTGTTGCTAGGGTGAGACAGTTTTTTTATTGCTGGGCTGATGTGTTTTATTGCTAGGGTGAGTCGCTTAGATTGCTAGGGCAAGCCACTTTGATTGCTGGAGTGAAACATTTTCATTGCTGATGTGAGTCGCTTTCATTGCTAGGGTGAGTCGCTTTCATTGCTAGGCTGAATTTTTTTGTGTTGCTATGGTGAGTCAGTTTCATTGTTAGGTGAGTCACTTTAATTGCTAGTGAGAATCACTTTCATTACTAGGGTGAGTTACCTTCATTACTAGTGTGAATCACTTTCATTGCTAATGTAAATCATTTTTTTTCTATTACTAGTATGTCATTTTCATTGCTAGGATAAATCTCCTTCATTGCTAGGGTGGGTCACTTTCATTTCGATTGTAAATCACTTGCATTGCTAGGGTGGGTCACTTTCATTGCTAGAATAAATCACTTTCATTGCTAAGGTGGGTTACTTTCATTGCTATGGTGGGTCACTTTAAAGCAGATCCCAATATTATCACTCACTTCAGACCCATATGGTGTTTTAGGCTGTGTTTTTGAGATCAGTGTAATGTTTCACTTGCTGTTTATGAGACCTGTGCAGTCTTTCACTTGGTGTTTGTGAGACCTCTGCAATCTTTCACTTGGTGTTTGTGAGACCTTTATGACATTTCACTTGATGTTTGTGAGACCTGTATAATGTTTCACTTGGTGTTTGTGAGACCTGTGTAATGTTTCACTTGCTGTTTGTGAGACCTGTGTAATGTTTCACTTGCTGTTTATGAGATCTATATTATGAAGAAACATTCAGAGAATCAGCAAACTATCAATAGGAAACATCTGGAAAAAAACAAAAAGAGGCCGACCTAAAGAGAACACCAACAAAAAACACTGTGGCAAAAACACTGAATGCAAGACACTGATGGAAGACACTGATGGCAAGACACTGCCAGCCCTATGTGACGCCAACCATGAGAGAATCAGCCTAGCACAGTGATAATTCTCAGTCTTCTATAAATGCTGATAAATGCCTGTGCACCATCATCTCCTAAGAAAGAAACAGCTTTCATGCCAGTGAAGAAGAATTATATCCTTTGTGAAGGTCTGTTGGTCACGTTTCTGCAGAACCGTGAAGAGGGACGAACATAAATAAAAGGAGCAGATAACTGGCACCAGCGAGGTTAGAGTGTAATACACCATCTGTGCTGTGGTAAAATTGTAATACATTCACGCTTGACGACCAGTGAAGTATGTGATACTGACAAGTTGATTGTTCTTTGCAGGCACTCAGAGAGGGCGTCAGCGTTTTGGTTCACTGTTCCGATGGTTGGGACCGCACCGCACAGACGTGCTCCCTGGCGCAGCTCATGCTGGACCCTTATTACAGGACCGTGCAAGGTTTCCAGGTGCGGGCTCTTGTTGCTGGCCACTTTGATCTCACGTTCTCCTCCTGTGTGTGGGTTCCTAAATCTTATGGTTTCCCGTCACCATGACAGCAGTCACCTTGACAACAACTGTCACCATGACTACAGCTATCATTTCAACTGCGCCATAATCTGATCATAACCATCATACGACAATAACCATCACATGACATTAACCATCACTTTATCCCAACCATCACATGACAGTAACCATTACTTGGCCACAACCATAACATGACATTACCCTCTGCCACAGTGATACAGTACCAGGGTATGTATAAAAGATTTGTTTTTTTAAAAACAGCGTAAGTATCACAATGAGATACAATCTTTGTGACAACTTTTTCAAATATAATAACAAAAATCCTGGAAGTACAGGCAGCAGAGAAGTAAGACATTGGTAATGGCTTCCATGCTAACAGCAGCGGGTCTCTGGCAGACTTGAAATGTATGGCTGAAGGCCGTGAACGCCTGAAAAGATGAAGATCGAAAGACATTTATTCTGATACAGTATTTTGCAAAGTGGGCAGTAATGCCCCTTCCACCAAACCTAATTCCGGGGCTTTGGGAAGTTGAGAAGATTCAGCAGAAGATGGTGGGTGGAGAAGAGAGTTGCAGGTGACATCAAAACTAGCAGGGTGAAGAAAGTTTGGGGGGTGGGGGGGTCGTTGTTAAAGATGTGGCTTGGGAGGGGGCGGGCAGCAGACTGAAAAAAGTTTTAGAAACACTGAACTGAAAAAAATTGAGAGATTGATGTACTGACTCACGTGTGTGAGGAAAATCTGTCATGATAAGGTCTGCTTAGTGAGAAGTGACAGAAAGAATGCGATGGCAGTGAAATGTTGCAGTAATTGTTGTGTTTTATAAACTTGTTTTATATGTCAGGAATATGTTTCTGTCAAAGATGAGCACATGTCACTGTAAGCCTCTGTCAGTAATTGAAAAGTTTCCATCTCGGATCTCTTCAGCTTCATAAGAAACTTGATGTTAAATCCCTGTTCCTTTTGCACTGCATTGTTTTCCAGCCGAGCAAAGTTGTACACCTTGTATTAGAACACACACCCACTGGTGCTGAGTAAAGCTGTGGAGTTGAGCCTTGTTCTATAGTAACAAGTTAGAACATGCTTTGTCTCCCCCTTTCCTCTCTTGGTTTCCAGTCTCATTTTCTTTGTGTCAGACCTCGTATATTTATGCTATTTCGTAATTATATAAAATTGTTAATTTTAATATGTTAATTTAGCATGTCAAAATAAATATATTTATATGCTTAGTTTTTGGGGAGTTTTTTTTTTTTTTCATTTCAGACTTTGATCGAGAAAGAGTGGCTGTCATTTGGTCACAAGTTTACTGACCGTTGTGGCCTGTTGGACAGCATCGACATCAAAGAAACATCGCCTGTATTTACGCAGTTTTTGGAGTGTGTCTGGCAGATCATGCAGCAGTTTCCGTGCGCTTTCCAGTTCAACGAGAGGTTTCTGCTCACAATCCATGACCATGTTTATTCATGTCAGTTCGGAACTTTCATCGGAAACTGTGAGAAAGACAGACTTGATTTGAGGTGGACGTTTTGGATTTGTGTTTTCTGTTATTTGATGACTGGGTGTATAAATCTTGAATTGTTCTCTGTTCATTTTATGGATGGATGTATTATCTATGTATTATGTGAAGTATATTTATCAGAGAGATTTCATATGTAGGAGATCTTATGATTTAAGTATGTGGGAGATGCTGATTGTGAAATACACATGTGTAAGAGATCTTATTTGTGAAAGATTTTATTTGTGTTAAATCCCATATGTGACAGATTCATCTTATATGTGAAGAGATTTCATGTGTGGGAGGTCTTATGTGTGAAGAGATTTAGTGTGGAAGATTTTATGTGTGAAAGATTTCATATATGAAAGATCTTATGTGTGAAAGATGTCATGTGTACAAGATCATATTATGTGTGAAAAGTTTCATGTACAAATGATATGTAAAAGATTTCATGTGTGAAAGATCTTATATGCGAAAGATTTCATGTAAAAGATTTCATGTGTGAAAGATCTTATATGTGATAGATTTTCACGCATGAAAGATCTTATATGTGAAAGAATTCATGTGTGTGAAAGATGTTATGTATGAAAGATTTCATGTATGGGCAATTCACATATATAAAAGATTGTGAAAGATATCATATACTTGCATGTACACGATTGTACACCTGAAATATCTCATGATCTAGAAATTTTGTTCATGTTTGTGTCAGTTTGTGCAAGTACGTGTATTTCTGGTTGTTTCTTTTTTAGATTACATTTAGCCATTCCATTCCTAACTTTCTGTCTCACTTCATTTTTTCTCTCTCAAAGATTATATCTCCACATTTTCATTTAACATCGTTGTAAACTTTTCCATGTAGTCAGTATAGACAACTAATTCTGAATTAATATTCACTATTCAGATAATTCCTAGAATCATTTCCTCTGTCAAGACATCACAATATAATAAGCAAGCAAGTCCAGTGCTTACAGTATAACAAGGTGAACTTTAATGGATGGAACTTGATGATGACGAATACTGAATGATAAAAATACATTGATCAATACCTCAAATTATAGGTCCTCAGTCAGGCCATATAGCTGATATAAAGATCATCTGACACATGATATAAAGCTTCCATTCCAGACAAACAGCCAAGTCATATATCTGATATAAAGCTTCCATTCCAGACAAACAGCCAGGTCATATAGCTGATATAAAGCTTCCATTCCAGACAAACAGCCAGGTCATATAGCTGATATAAAGCTTCCATTCCAGACAGACAGCCAGGTCATATAGCTGATATAAGGCTTCCATTCCAGACAAACAGCCAGGTCATATAGCTGATATAAAGCTTCCATTCCAGACAGACAGCCAGGTCATATAGCTGATATAAGGCTTCCATTCCAGACAGACAGCCAGGTCATATAGCTGATATAAAGCTTCCATTCCAGACAGACAGCCAGGTCATATAGCTGATATAAAGCTTCCATTCCAGACAGACAGCCAGGTCATATAGCTGATATAAGGCTTCCATTCCAGACAGACAGCCAGGTCATATAGCTGATATAAGGCTTCCATTCCAGACAGACAGCCAGGTCATATAGCTGATATAAGGCTTCCATTCCAGACAAACAGCCAGGTCATATAGCTGATATAAAGCTTCCATTCCAGACAGACAGCCAGGTCATATAGCTGATATAAGGCTTCCATTCCAGACAAACAGCCAGGTCATATAGCTGATATAAGGCTTCCATTCCAGACAAACAGCCAGGTCATATAGCTGATATAAGGCTTCCATTCCAGACAAACAGCCAGGTCATATAGCTGATATAAGGCTTCCATTCCAGACAAACAGCCAGGTCATATAGCTGATATAAGGCTTCCATTCCAGACAAACAGCCAGGTCATATAGCTGATATAAGGCTTCCATTCCAGACAAACAGCCAGGTCATATAGCTGATATAAGGCTTCCATTCCAGACAAACAGGTGAACAAGACTTCAGACAAAACATGTCAACAATTCTTAAATGTGCTAGTATAGCCAAAAACTCAGTAATGCAGCTACAAACAAACACATCCACATTGGTCAAGTGTCCATTTCATTCTTCTTCTTCTTTAACTTGACATGTATCTCAACATGCCAGGCTTAAACCCATCAAATCATGTGCTGTCAGTTTCTCAGACCAGAGCCAGCCATTCTGGAATGCAGCTCAAAAAATGTAAACATTAAATCATGGACATCTCCATCAAAACCATTATGGGGTTTGCACCCGTAACATATGCTGTGACAGTCTTTTGAAGCCATACTGGCACCTGTCAGCACTGGTGACTGTCATGATTCTGACAGTCTGGGAAAGATTCAGAATTCAGACTCTGGCTTCATTAAATTCAGGACAGCCCCATATTATGGTCCGCGGCATTCCACAGCATCCATCCAAGAGTGTGTTTGCTAATAGTTCCCGTCAAGTGTTGGTTGTTTACGATGTGTTTTCTGCCACACAGTTCAGATCTCCTACCAGCTTCCTAAACTTGTCCTTGCTCCAGCAATCTCTTCACAGCTACGTTGTTCTTCCATTCCCTGCTCTCCTTTCCCTTTTAATATGTTGGTTCCTTTCTTCTTCTTTACCCCAATTTATTTAACTCCTTATTTAGATGCTGCAAGAGTGTTGACTTCAGTGCACACAAGAGTGTTGACTTCAGTGCACACAAGAGTGTTGACTTCAGTGCACACAAGAGTGTTGACTTCAGTGCACACAAGAGTGTTGACTTCAGTGCACACAAGAGTGTTGACTTCAGTGCACACAAAAGTGTTGACTTCAGTGCATACAAGAGCGTTGACTTCAGTGCACACAAGAGCGTTGACTTCAGTGCACACAAGAGTGTTGACTTCAGTGCACACAAGAGTGTTGACTTCAGTGCATACAAGAGTGTTGACTTCAGTGCATACAAGAGCGTTGACTTCAGTGCACACAAGAACATTGACTTCAGTGCACAAACTCCGTTGCACTACCAACAGTACTATAAATTAAAAGATAAATAATTACCAGTATTGTACCACTGATGAAAGTGCTAGTCATGATCATGATTCTGACATTCTGGTGAAGGGGAGGGTTCCTTAAACAATTCATAGGGGGGACCTTAAAACATAAAAAAGTTGAGAACCACTGCTCCAAAGACTGATGTAGATCAGCCTAATACAGACTGAATTCAAAATCAGATCAGGGGTGGATAACTTTTTGAGACTTTTTGGTGATTGTCTTTCCTTGCAGGCTGTCAGAGAGAACATACTCTCTGTGGGGTTACCTCTCCCACCATGCCAGTGAGTTTCTCAACCCACTGTTCAAGAAAACATATGAGATCAAACTTCCTGTTATAATTCCCAGCTCCTTACCACAGGCTCTAAGGTCAGTTCAGTTCATCAGTGGGAGGTTGTTTGTGGGAGATTTTAAGTTTTAAAAGTGAGTCAGTTCGTCAGTGAGAGGTTGTGTGTGGGAGATTTTAAGTTTTAACGGAAAGAGGTTTTGTTTGAGGGAGATTTTCAGTTTTAAAGGAGATAAATAAGAGGTTGTGTTTGTGAGAGATTTTGATTTAACTGAGATTACTTTGGGGAAAATTTGATGTTGGAATAGGTCAGTTCATTAATGAGAGACTGCGTTTGCTGGAGATTTGATGTGGAAAGAAGTCAGTATATCAGAGATTTGATGGGGAAAGAAGTCAGTATATCAGAGATTTGATGGGGAAAGAAGTCAGTATGTCAGAGATTTGATGGGGAAAGAAGTCAGTATGTCAGAGATTTGATGTGGAAAGAAGTCTATATATCAGAGATTTGATGTAGAAAGAAGTCAGTATATCAGAGATTTGATGTGGAAAGAAGTCAGTATATCAGAGATTTGATGTGGAAAGAAGTCAGTATATCAGAGATTTGATGGGGAAAGAAGTCAGTATATCAGAGATTTGATGGGGAAAGAAGTCAGTATATCAGAGATTTGATGGGGAAAGAAGTCAGTATATCAGAGATTTGATGGGGAAAGAAGTCAGTATATCAGAGATTTGATGGGGAAAGAAGTCAGTATATCAGAGATTTGATGGGGAAAGAAGTCAGTATATCAGAGATTTGATGGGGAAAGAAGTCAGTATATCAGAGATTTGATGGGGAAAGAAGTCAGTATATCAGAGATTTGATGGGGAAAGAAGTCAGTATATCAGAGATTTGATGGGGAAAGAAGTCAGTATATCAGAGATTTGATGTGTTTTTTTAATGTCTGATGCTTTTAAGCTGTTTCGTTAATGAAAGATTGCACATATTACAGAAGTATTAAAGGTATAATTATCTCAGAGATTGTTTGTGTAAAAGAAACATTTTGCATGTGAATGATCATATGTCTGAAGTGTTGCACCTGTAGGAAATCTCACGTGCGAAAAATTTCATGTGTTGAGATTTATTTGTCTAGAAGATTTTGTCTGGAGACCTACCAACACAGCACAGCCTCATGAGCCTCTGTGGTCTTTGGACTGTAAACTTTGACAAGAAAACTGGGCAGAAGAGCTATCACCTGTAGCAATGAACCTCAGCCTCACCTCTGAGAGATGGCATGGGGATTCTTGTCCAAGTCTGTGGATAATTATGCATCTGTTTCTTTTTATGTGTTTTTGTTTCAAGACAACATTCGTTCGTTGAGTTCTTGTACATATGTCAAGTCTCCCAGTTATTTCTGTCTCAAAGAGCGTTTCTATAAATTTTCATATAATTTCATTTGTTCCATCATTGGAAACCTTTCTGTACTGTCACATCCAGTCGTCGTGTCATTAAAACCTCTCCGTTCTGACAAATCACTCCCTGCCCCGCAGGTACTGGAAGGGCATGTACAACAGGTTTGAGAGCGGCCTGCACCCACGAGAGAATGTGATGGATATTGTCAGCGCTGCCAAGGACCACAGTTCGTCTTTAGAGGACCACATTCTTGTGCTGGAGAAGGTATCTAGCTTTAAACATCCCCACATCATGATGATGATTCTTAGAGATTGAGCTACTGTTGTTGTCTCCTCTTAGTAGCTCCTGTTGACTTGAGTTATGGCCCATGCCAAGAAGTAATACTCCTTTCTTTGTGTGATACAAAAGCTAGTCTACTTTATGCAAGTCTTCTTCTTCTTCTTCTTCGTTCGCATAACTTTATGCAAGTCTTCTTCTTCTTCTTCTTCGTTCGCATAACTTTATGCAAGTCTTCTTCTTCTTCTTCTTCGTTCGCATAACTTTATGCAAGTCTTCTTCTTCTTCTTCGTTCGCATAACTTTATGCAAGTCTTCTTCTTCTTCTTCGTTCGCATAACTTTATGCAAGTCTTCTTCTTCTTCTTCGTTCGCATAACTTTATGCAAGTCTTCTTCTTCTTCTTCTTCGTTCGCATAACTTTATGCAAGTCTTCTTCTTCTTCTTCTTCGTTCGTATAACTTTATGCAAGTTAAACATGGTCTATAAACAAACAGTTAGAATGGAGAATAAAGGCTACTGAAATGTGGTTGCTTCAAATTCCACTGGACAGCCAGAAAGATAAATGAAGAAGTATTAACTGCAGACAGTTCAATAAAACACTACAGGAAACAGCAAAAGAGGTGCTGGGATATCGGAAAAGGAGAAAAGAGGAATGGATAAGTGAGACCACATGGGAAAAGATAGAGCAAAGAAAAGAAATCAAGAAAAAATTACTGAACACCAAATCACAACGGCTTAAAGAACGAGTTTTAAGTAATTATGCACAAAAAGACAAAGAAGTGAAGGAATCATGCCATCAAGATAAACATCAATATTATGACAACTTAGCAGAAACAGCAGAGAAAGCAGCATATACAAATGACATGAAAACCATATATAAAATCACAAAGCAGATGACAGGTAACTTCAATACAAGATGTGAAAGTGCAGTAAGAACACAAAATGGACAACTGGTCAGTGGAGAAAGAGAAAAAATTGAAAGATGGAGGGAACACTTTAACACCCTACTAAACAGAACACAAGCAGCACAAGCAATAGATATACCTGAAGCAAAAGCGGAACTAAACATCAATACAGGACCAATAACAATAAATGAAGTAAAAGAGGCGATAAAGAAGCTAAAATCAGACAGGGCACCAGGTGAATGATCATATGTCTGAAGTGTTGCACCTGTAGGAAATCTCACGTGCGAAAAATTTCATGTGTTGAGATTTATTTGTCTAGAAGATTTTGTCTGGAGACCTACCAACAAATGAGCCTCTGTGGTCTTTGGACTGTAAACTTTGACAAGAAAACTGGGCAGAAGAGCTATCACCTGTAGCAATGAACCTCAGCCTCACCTCTGAGAGATGGCATGGAGATTCTTGTCCAAGTCTGTGGATAATTATGCATCTGTTTCTTTTTATGTGTTTTTGTTTCAAGACAACATTCGTTCGTTGAGTTCTTGTACATATGTCAAGTCTCCCAGTTATTTCTGTCTCAAAGAGCGTTTCTATAAATTTTCATATAATTTCATTTGTTCCATCATTGGAAACCTTTTCTGTGCTGCCACATCCAGTCGTCGTGTCATTAAAACCTCTCCGTTCTGACAAATCACTCCCTGCCCCGCAGGTACTGGAAGGGCATGTACAACAGGTTTGAGAGCGGCCTGCACCCACGAGAGAATGTGATGGATATTGTCAGCGCTGCCAAGGACCACAGTTCGTCTTTAGAGGACCACATTCTTGTGCTGGAGAAGGTATCTAGCTTTAAACATCCCCACATCATGATGATGATTCTTAGAGATTGAGCTACTGTTGTTGTCTCCTCTTAGTAGCTCCTGTTGACTTGAGTTATGGCCCATGCCAAGAAGTAATACTCCTTTCTTTGTGTGATACAAAAGCTAGTCTACTTTATGCAAGTCTTCTTCTTCTTCTTCTTCTTCGTTCGCATAACTTTATGCAAGTCTTCTTCTTCTTCTTCTTCGTTCGCATAACTTTATGCAAGTCTTCTTCTTCTTCTTCATTCGCATAACTTTATGCAAGTCTTCTTCTTCTTCTTCTTCGTTCGCATAACTTTATGCAAGTCTTCTTCTTCTTCTTCGTTCGCATAACTTTATGCAAGTCTTCTTCTTCTTCTTCGTTCGCATAACTTTATGCAAGTCTTCTTCTTCTTCTTCTTCGTTCGCATAACTTTATGCAAGTCTTCTTCTTCTTCTTCTTCGTTCGTATAACTTTATGCAAGTTAAACATGGTCTATAAACAAACAGTTAGAATGGAGAATAAAGGCTACTGAAATGTGGTTGCTTCAAATTCCACTGGACAGCCAGAAAGATAAATGAAGAAGTATTAACTGCAGACAGTTCAATAAAACACTACAGGAAACAGCAAAAGAGGTGCTGGGATATCGGAAAAGGAGAAAAGAGGAATGGATAAGTGAGACCACATGGGAAAAGATAGAGCAAAGAAAAGAAATCAAGAAAAAATTACTGAACACCAAATCACAACGGCTTAAAGAACGAGTTTTAAGTAATTATGCACAAAAAGACAAAGAAGTGAAGGAATCATGCCATCAAGATAAACATCAATATTATGACAACTTAGCAGAAACAGCAGAGAAAGCAGCATATACAAATGACATGAAAACCATATATAAAATCACAAAGCAGATGACAGGTAACTTCAATACAAGATGTGAAAGTGCAGTAAGAACACAAAATGGACAACTGGTCAGTGGAGAAAGAGAAAAAATTGAAAGATGGAGGGAACACTTTAACACCCTACTAAACAGAACACAAGCAGCACAAGCAATAGATATACCTGAAGCAAAAGCGGAACTAAACATCAATACAGGACCAATAACAATAAATGAAGTAAAAGAGGCGATAAAGAAGCTAAAATCAGACAGGGCACCAGGTGAAGATGAAGTGACTGCTGAGATGTTGAAAGCAGAAGAAACAGAAACACCAAAACAACTTTGCCGGATATTACAACAAATTTGGGATTTAGAAAAAGCCCCAGAGGAGTGGAAAACTGGTCTTATAGTAAAACTACCAAAGAAGGGTGACCTCAGAGATTGCGGGAACTGGAGAGGCATTACCCTACTGCCACTCACTAGTAAAGTATTTTGCAGAATAATCATCAACAGAATTGTACCAACACTTGAGGAAAAACTTCGGAAAGAGCAGGCAGGATTTAGGAAAGGAAGATCATGCATAGACCATATATTTGTACTTAGACAAATATTAGAACAGGCAAATGAGTGGCATAGCACAACATATGCATTATTCATAGATTTTGAGAAAGCCTTTGACAGTGTCAACAGAGATGCACTGTGGAAAATCCTAAGATGGCATGGCGTCCCCCATAAAATAGTTAATGTAATCAAAGCCCTATACGAGGGTTTTCAGTGCAAAGTTATCTGTGGAGAACATACCTCCAGCAGCTTTAGGGTACAAACAGGAGTGAAACAGGGATGTGTACTATCACCAACATTATTTATCTTGGCAGTAGACTGGTTAATGAAGGAGGCAACATCAGACAAACGCAGAGGATTACAATGGACCCTTGACACAGTGCTGGAGGACCTTGACTTTGCGGACGACATTTGTCTATTATCAAGCAGTCACAAAGATATGCAAGATAAAATAAACAAGTTAACCCAGAATGCAAACAACATAGGACTAAAGATCAACGTAGGAAAGACAAAGTTAATGAAGCAAAATGTGAACAACAGAAATGTACTCAGAGTAGATAACAAGTTAGTGGAGGAGGTCAACGAATTTGTATACCTTGGCAGCAGAGTAGTAGAAAATGGAGACAGCACAGAGGACATCAACAGCAGACTTACTAGAGCAAACCAGGCTTTTGCAATGCTGCAGAATATATGGAAATCAAATAAACTAAGCATAAATATGAAAATCAGGATATTTAAGAGTAATGTTCTAAGTGTACTACTCTATGGAAGTGAATGCTGGAAAATCACCAAAACCATAGAAAACAAGCTGAATTCTTTCCAGACTAAATGTTTACGTAGAATTTAAAAAATATTTTGGCCAAACACCATAAGAAATAACATCTTATTGGCAGAAATGCAGATGAAACCACTGACAACAATTATTGAGGAAAGACACTGGCGATGGTTGGGACATGTGCTCCGAATGACTGACAACTCACTACCAAAAATAGCACTAAGATGGACACCACAGGGGAACAGAAGTAAGGGTAGACCAAAAGAGACATGGAGAAGAACAACAGAAAGGATGTTGAGCAATAGAGGGCTCACCTGGGCAAGAGCAGATAAAAAGGCGAAAGACAGGCATTTGTGGAAAACCCTTGCGGAAGCCCCATGTGCCCTGGGCACTTAAGGTTCAGAGAGAGATTAACTGCAGACAAAGGAATATCCTAAACTAGTGCTGTAAGTAAGACAGTCAGAGTTTCTCAGACACATCAGCAGACTTGGAGGTCTCGAAAAAACTGGTCATGACTGGAAAAATAACTGGCAGAAGACAGGGAGGGCGGAGAAGAGAGAACTGCCTGGATGGCCTGACCGCATGGTTTGGTGGAAGACAGCAATCGACTTGATTCCAGACACAGAGGATGGAACTAGATGGAGATGGATGACCAGCTATGCCTGGGAGCCTGGCACCGTCAGATCTGATCTGTGCTGTAAGAGATGAATGTTTGAGGAACTCCGCCATGTTCTTCTCTCTGTGGAACTTCTGTACAGATTTGAATACTGGCACCATGAGCCGAGCAACTTGTGGCCAGTGCCAGCATTTTACAGAGTTGTGTGCATCAAGGGTGCCACATACTGACATATTCTGATATACATACACCCATAAAACAGTCTGTTCAGTATACGTGGATCCATGCAGGATCTGGGAATAGTAATATGTGATGATAGTAGTGATGATGATGATAGTGGTGATGATGGTAACAGTGATGGTGGTAGTGATTATGATAGTGTGGTGATGATGATTGTGGTGATGATGGTGGTAGTGATAATGATGATGGTATTGATGATGGTGGTAGTGATTATGATGGTGGTGATTATGATGGTAGTGATGATGCTGATAATGGTGGTGAATGTGATAATAATATGATGGTAGTGATGGAAGTGGTGATGATGGTGATAGTGATGGTGGTGGTGATGATGGTAATGATAGTGGTGATAATGGCGATAGTGATGTTGGTGGAAGTAGTGATGATGGTAGTAATGATAGTGGTGATAGTGATATTGGTGGAAGTGGTGATGATGGTGGTGATAATGATGATAGTGATGTTGGTGAAGTGGTAATGATGGTGGTGGTCATAATGGTGATAGTGATGATGGTGGTGATATTGATGATAGTGATGTTGGTGAAGTGATAATGATGGTGGTGGTGATGATAATATTAGTTTTGATGATTATGGTGGTGGTGGTGATGATAATGTTAATTATGGTATTGGTGATAATGATGGTGGTGGTGCTGATAATGATGATGATGGTGGTGATGATGATAATGATGGTGGTGTTGATAATGTTGTTGGTGGTGATGATAATGATGATGGTGGTGGCTTTAATGATGATAATGATGGCGGTGGTGATTATGCTGACGGTGGTAGTGGTGGTGGTGACGATAATGTTAATGATGTTGTTTTTGATAATGATGGTGGTGGTGGTGCTGATGATGATGGTGGTGTTGATAATGTTGTTAGTGATGATGATGGTGGTGGTTTTAATGATAATGGTGGTGATGATGATGATAGTGGTGGTGATGATGGTAATGGTGGTGGTGATGATGATAATGGTTGTGGTGATGATGATGATGGTAGTGGTGATGATGATAATGGTGGTGGTGATGATGATAATAGTGGTGATGATGATGATAATGGTGTTGGTGATGATGATAATGGTGTTGGTGATGATGATAGTGGTGGTGGTGATGATAATAATGGTGATGGTGATGTTGATAATGATGATGGTGGTGATGATGATAATAGTGGTAGTAATGATGATAATGGTGATGGTGGTGATAATGATGGTGGTGGTGGTAATGATGATGTTGATGGTTTTAATGATAATGGTGGTGATGATGATGATAATGATGGTGGTGATGTTGACTGGTGACTGTTAAAGCTTTCCTGCCTTGATAACAATCGTCACCCTTAGCTCCAGTCTCAGAGCATTTTAAAAATTCTTCAAAGTGAAGAGTAATTTTTCTTTTCTCTGTAATTCCCCAATTTACTGCAATAAATTTTACTTTTTCCATCACCATTTTAACCAAGTTAAATTTAACCTGTTCCTTCATCATAAAATTGTACCTTTTTCCCCAACAGAGGGTCACACAGATATGCAGACTTCTGGGCAAATCAGAGGAGACTATTCAGAGGAGACTTCAGGGTTCTCTGTCCTTGGATTCCATAGATGGTTTTCTCAGCGGCCACATTGGGGACGGCCTCGTCCTTTCAAAGTCACTTCTGGACGATGTCAGCTTGCACAAAGAGAGCTCCACGTCTGACATCACCATAAATGGTCGTGTCTCTCATTTGGACAGTGTGACAGCCGGTCATTTAAAAAGCGATTCAGAATCGGGTTTTGATGAGTCCAGTTCGCAGATGTCAAGGTCGGGTTTTGAAGATGCTGGGTTGTACGTGGAAGGAAATGGAATGGTCAAGTCTCCTAGCACAGATCATCTCTCGCTGGATCAGTTGATTTTGGAGTTACAGTCTGTTGCCGTGGGATGGAAGTCTTTCAGAAACGTCCAAAGCTGCTCATGTGCCGCGCCATTTGATCACTATGTCAGGAAGGTAGAGCTTCATTGTTTGTTTTCCATAATTAAAACTTTAACTTCAGCATAAAATAGTGTCTACGGATGCACACCCTGGATGGTTAGTAAAGAAATAGAAAGAAGGCTGGAATCAGCTGAAATGTGGTTCTTCTTCTTCGTTCGCATAACTTTATGCAAGTCTTCTTCTTCTTCTTCTTCTTCATTTGCATAACTTTATGCAAGTCTTCTTCTTCGTCGCATAACTTTATGCAAGTCTTCTTCTTCTTCTTCTTCTTCGTTCGCATAACTTTATGCAAGTCTTCTTCTTCGTGGTGGTGATAATGATGGTAGTGGTGGTGCTGATAATGATGGTGATAATGGTTGTGATGGCGATAGTGGTGGTGATGATGATGGTGGTGATGATTGTGGTGGTCATGATCTTGGTGGTGGTAATGGTAATGATGGTAGTGATGATGATGATAATGATGGTGGTTATGTTTGAGATGATGATAATGGTGGTGGTGATGATGATAATGGTGGTGGTGGTGATGAGGATATTGGTGCTGATGATGATGATAATGATGGTGGTGGTGATGATTGTAATGATGGTGGTGATGATGATAATGATGGTGGTGATGATGATGATGGTGGTGATAATGGTGGTGGTGATGATGATAATGATGGTGATGATAATGGTGGTGGTGATGATGATGATGGTGATGATGATGATGATGGTGGTGATGATAATGATGGTGGTGATGATGATAATGATGGTGGTGGTGGTGGTGATGATGATAATGATGGTGGTTGTGGTGATGATGATAATGATGATGATGATGATGATGGTGGTGGTGATGATGGTAATGGTGGTGGTGATGATGATAATGATGGTGGTGGTGGTGATGATGATGATGATAATGATGATGGTGGTGATGATGATAATGATGATGGTGGTGATGATGATAATGATGATGGTGGTGATGATGATAATGATGATGGTGGTGATGATGATAATGATGATGGTGGTGATGATGGTGACTGGTGACAGTTAAAGCTTTCCTGCCTTGATAACAATCGTCACCCTTGGCTCCAGACTCAGAGCATTTTAAAAATTCTTCAAAGTGAAGAGTAATCTTTTTTGTCTCTGTAATTTCCCAACTTACTGCAGTAAATTGTACTTTTTCCATCCCCGTTTTAGCCAAGTTAAATAACTTTACCTTCATCATTTTATCACATAAAATTGTACTTTTTCCCCCAACAGAGGGTCACACAGATATGCAGACTTCTGGGCAAATCAGAGGAGACTATTCAGAGGAGACTTCAGGGTTCTCTGTCCTTGGATTCCATAGATGGTTTTCTCAGCGGCCACATTGGGGACGGCCTCGTCCTTTCAAAGTCACTTCTGGACGATGTCAGCTTGCACAAAGAGAGCTCCACGTCTGACATCACCATAAATGGTCGTGTCTCTCATTTGGACAGTGTGACAGCCGGTCATTTAAAAAGCGATTCAGAATCGGGTTTTGATGAGTCCAGTTCGCAGATGTCAAGGTCGGGTTTTGAAGATGCTGGGTTGTACGTGGAAGGAAATGGAATGGTCAAGTCTCCTAGCACGGATCATCTCTCGCTGGATCAGTTGATTTTGGAGTTACAGTCTGTTGCCGTGGGATGGAAGTCTTTCAGAAACGTCCAAAGCTGCTCATGTGCCGCGCCATTTGATCACTATGTCAGGAAGGTAGAACTTCATTGTTTATTTTCCATAATTAAAAATTTAACTTCAGCATAAAATAGTGTCTACGGATGTACACCCTGGATGGTTAGTAAAGAAATAGAAAGAAGGCTAGAATCAGCTGAAATGTGGTTCGTAAGAAGATTGCTGAAGGTGCCATGGACGAGTAAGTTACGAAAGAGGTACAAGAAACAAGGAGAATTCTAACAAAGATCAGAAAACAAATAATCTAAATTTGTGGGGCGTGTTGAAGGAGAGGCTGGGTAGGGCAGTATGTGGCATCAGGGAAGATTGAGGGTAAAAGAGGCAGAGGTAGAGAGAAAAGGTGATTTGGCATCCTGGCAAGGAAAATGCTCAGTGACAAGCCTGCCGAGATGCACAAGGGATTGAGGGTTATGGGAGGACATGATTTCCTACATCTGTCTGCAGGGACCTTGAGAGAGAGAGAGATGTATAAAACATCAGTAGGGTTTGTCTGCCAGCATGTGACAGTAAGCAGTAGCTTCTGTGGCTGTCAAAACAAACTCTCATGAGAGTTAGAGTCTGTGGGGAGAGTGCCCTTACAGAGAAATCTGCAGGGAAAGATCCTGAGGCAGTTGATCTGAAGTTCTCTGATGCTCATACTTGACCCTGTGTCTACAGCTCTGCTGGGCATCCATATATTTGCCCTTCCTGACATATTTCCTACAGCTGTGCTGGGCATCCATATATTTGCCCTTCCTGTCTCCTGACATATTTCCTACAGCTGTGCTGGGCATCCATATATTTGCCCTTCCTGTCTCCTGACTCAGAGCATTTTAAAAATTCTTCAAAGTGAAGAGTAATCTTTTTTGTCTCTGTAATTTCCCAACTTACTGCAGTAAATTGTACTTTTTCCATCCCCGTTTTAGCCAAGTTAAATAACTTTACCTTCATCATTTTATCACATAAAATTGTACTTTTTCCCCCAACAGAGGGTCACACAGATATGCAGACTTCTGGGCAAATCAGAGGAGACTATTCAGAGGAGACTTCAGGGTTCTCTGTCCTTGGATTCCATAGATGGTTTTCTCAGCGGCCACATTGGGGACGGCCTCGTCCTTTCAAAGTCACTTCTGGACGATGTCAGCTTGCACAAAGAGAGCTCCACGTCTGACATCACCATAAATGGTCGTGTCTCTCATTTGGACAGTGTGACAGCCGGTCATTTAAAAAGCGATTCAGAATCGGGTTTTGATGAGTCCAGTTCGCAGATGTCAAGGTCGGGTTTTGAAGATGCTGGGTTGTACGTGGAAGGAAATGGAATGGTCAAGTCTCCTAGCACAGATCATCTCTCGCTGGATCAGTTGATTTTGGAGTTACAGTCTGTTGCCGTGGGATGGAAGTCTTTCAGAAACGTCCAAAGCTGCTCATGTGCCGCGCCATTTGATCACTATGTCAGGAAGGTAGAACTTCATTGTTTATTTTCCATAATTAAAAATTTAACTTCAGCATAAAATAGTGTCTACGGATGTACACCCTGGATGGTTAGTAAAGAAATAGAAAGAAGGCTAGAATCAGCTGAAATGTGGTTCGTAAGAAGATTGCTGAAGGTGCCATGGACAGGGAGAAAATTGAACGAGTAAGTTACGAAAGAGGTACAAGAAACAAGGAGAATTCTAACAAAGATCAGAAAACAAATAATCTAAATTTGTGGGGCGTGTTTGAAGGAGAGGCTGGGTAGGGCAGTATGTGGCATCAGGGAAGATTGAGGGTAAAAGAGGCAGAGGTAGAGAGAAAAGGTGATTTGGCATCCTGGCAAGGAAAAGTGACAAGCCTGCTGAGATGCACAAGGGATTGAGGGTTATGGGAGGACATGATTTCCTACATCTGTCTGCAGGGACCTTGAGAGAGAGAGAGATGTATAAAACATCAGTAGGGTTTGTCTGCCAGCATGTGACAGTAAGCAGTAGCTTCTGTGGCTGTCAAAACAAACTCTCATGAGAGTTAGAGTCTGTGGGGAGAGTGCCCTTACAGAGAAATCTGCAGGGAAAGATCTCGAGGCAGTTGATCTGAAGTTCTCTGATGCTCATACTTGACCCTGTGTCTACAGCTCTGCTGGGCATCCATATATTTGCCCTTCCTGACATATTTCCTACAGCTGTGCTGGGCATCCATATATTTGCCCTTCCTGTCTCCTGACATATTTCCTACAGCTGTGCTGGGCATCCATATATTTGCCCTTCCTGTCTCCTGACATATTTCCTACAGCTGTGCTGGGCATCCATATATTTGCCCTTCCTGTCTTCTGACATATTTCCTATAGCTGTGCTGGGCATCCATATATTTGCCCTTCCTGTCTTCTGGCCCACTGATCACAGCTCTGATTGGTATTCACATTTGTCTCCTGACCCACTGTCTACAGCTGTTCTAGGTATCCACATATTTGCCCTACCTGTCTCCTGACCTACTGTCTACAGCTGTGCTATGTATTCACATATTTGCCCTTCCTGTCTCCTGACCTACTTTGGCTGTCATCATCCTCTGAGATATTGACTGTCATCATCCTCTGGGATATTGACTGTCATCATCCTCTGGGATATTGGCTGTCATCATCCTCTGGGATATTGACTGTCATCATCCTCTGGGATATTGACTGTCATCATCCTCTGGGATATTGACTGTCATCGTTATCTGGAATATTTTTTCTCTCATCAGTATTTTTTTCTTATTTTGTGCTTGAAGTAAAAGAAAATTGAGGATCCCATGGACAGCCAATATAACTGATAAACAGTGTCTGAGACAAGCTAAGAAATAACACAGAATAATAACAAAGATAAGAAAAAGTGCAGTCATCTTTCTTGGGGTATGTAATAAAAAGAGAGAGACTGGAAAACAGTGGGCAAAACTGAAGACAGGAGAAGCAGAAGATGACTGAGGAAATAGATGACCTGGCATTGTGGTATAGAGGAAGACCAAGGGAACAGATGTTAGAAGACCTGGCATTGTGGTATAGAGGAAGACCAAGAAAACACATTTTAGAAGACCTGACATTGTGGTATAGAGAAAGACCAAGAAAACAGATGTTAGAAGACCTGACATTGTGGTATAGAGAAAGACCAAGAGAACAGATGTTAGAAGACCTGACATTGTGGTATAGAGAAAGACCAAGAGAACAGATGTTAGAAGACCTGACATTGTGGTATAGAGAAAGACCAAGAAAACAGATGTTAGAAGACCTGATATTGTGACATAGAGGAAGACCAAGAAAACAGATGTTAGAAGACCTGATATTGTGACATAGAGGAAGACCAAGGAAACAGATGTTAGAAGACATGATATTGTGACATAGAGGAAGACCAAGGAAACAGATGTTAGAAGACCTGATATTGTGACATAGAGGAAGACCAAGGAAACAGATGTTAGAAGACCTGATATTGTGACATAGAGGAAGAAGAAGAAAACAGATGTTAGAAGACCTGACATTGTAGCATAGAGGAATACCAAGGAAACAGATGTTAGAAGACCTGATATTGTGGCATAGAAGAAGACCAAGAAAACAGATGTTAGAAGGCCTGACATAGTAGCATAGAGGAATACCAAGGAAACAGATGTTAGAAGACCTGATATTGTGGCATAGAGGAAGACCAAGGAAACCAAGATTTATGGAGGAGTATGACCACCCACACTGCCCGGCATGTCACATGATGATGATGAAGTAAAAATTTGATACTCAAGATGGGATTCTTAGCCCTTTTTTCCCAAGTTACAGGTCCCCGGTTGATTGTTCAGTATGTCCCTGACTGCCTTCACTAGTCTGTCAGGTTCATCATCATCATTCCAAGTACCAACATGTCCACAAAAAATGTCCTCAATACTTTTGTATCACATGAGCGAGGCTAGGAATAGAGTTGTTGAGAGAAAGTCCTAATTTAGCACCAAGTTTCTAGAGATCAAATCCCATACCCCTATCTTGTGGTTCCCATGTGCACACCCAAGAGCACACACACACACACAGATTCCCCCTCCCCCCCCCTCGGACCTAAAGGGAAATTTTCTTAAAAATTATTTCTGTTAATTTTAACTTGACATCATGTGACCAGAAATCTTCTTCTTGAGAGTTTAACAAAAGTCTTGTTTTCTTGCAGTTCCACTGTTGGAGGTGTGGGGATGTCTTCTGCACCCGCTGCATTGCTCGGAGCATTTCTTTACCGGGCCACTACCACCGTCGACCTGTCCCAGTTTGCAAGCCCTGCTACAAGGAGGTCATGAGGTCACCAAGCATAGAGTTCCAGCACAGCTGACCGTCAGGTGTCTGTCTAAACAGCTGTCAGGATGGTTGGTCTAGGTCTAATTCTTGTAAACAGCTGTCAGGATGGTTGGTCTAGGTCTAATTCTTGTAAACAGCTGTCAGGATGGTTGGTCTAGGTCTAATTCTTGTAAACAGCTGTCAGGATGATTGGTCTGTTGCAAACAGTAATGGGGCTTTTGGGCCAGTTATTGTAAACATTTGTCTGAGTGATAGGTCTTATTGTTGCAGACAACTGTTGAGGGTCAGTTATTGCTAGCAGTTGTTTAGATTGCTGGTCCAGTTATTGTAGACAGTGTTCTGTGTAGTAGGGTCAGTACTTGTAAACAGCTGAAAGATTGGTTGGTTCAGTATCGTAAACATCTGTCAGGCTCTTTGGTCCATTTCTTATAAACAGTGGTTGGAGTTTCTTATAAACAGTGGTTGGAGTTTCTTATAAACAGCGGGCGGAGTAGTTGATCCAGTTTTCTGTAAAGAGCTGTAAGGGTGGCATCTGGTCCAAATGTTGTAAACAATTATGTGTTCTTTGTAGCAAGAGATGTGCTGTTTCCAGTAAAATATTGTGTAATCATTTTTCTTTTTTTTTTTTAGTGTGCTCTGTGAGCAAGGAGAGGAAACATGTGCCAAATCTGTAGGAGTTTTTAACATGAAGAAAAATGAAGGGCAGATAAGAAAATGTAATGAAGCAGGTCAGCTTGAAGTATGAGAAAGTGTCATAAAGTGGCTCATCATGAAGTATGAGAAAGTGTCATGAAGCACCTCATCATGAAGTATGAGAAAGTGTCATGAAGCAGCTCATCATGAAGTATGAGAAAGTGTCATGAAGCACCTCATCATGAAGTATGAGAACGTGTCATGAAGCAGCTCATCATGAAGTATGAGAAAGTGTCATGAAGCACTCATCATGAAGTATGAGAAAGTGTCATGAAGCAGCTCATCATGAAGTATGAGAAAGTGTCATGAAGCACCTCATCATGAAGTATGAGAAAGTGTCATGAAGCACCTCATCATGAAGTATGAGAACGTGTTATGATGTGGCTCTGCATGAACCCTGTATGGCCTGACAAAAGTGCAAGAACGTTGAAGACATCCTGAAAAATGTATGGATACCTTCAGTGCTTGTAACATATGTGTGCTCTGAAGTACCTGTTCTGCTTGTGTCTTTGAAGTGATGCCTTTACACTGTCCACCAGCTGCAAGCATTGCATCTCTACCTGTATCATGTTTTCTTGGTAGTAGGTGAAGGCTGATGAGATGTGTGATAAATGTGGAGTATCTGTTGCAGTGAGAGAATCCAAGTGGAGGATCCACTAAGATGACAGGATCCATCTGGAGTATCCATTGAAATGGAAGAATTCACTAAGATGAAAGGATCTTTGTAGAGTAAGCTTAAAAAAAAAAAAAAGGATCCATGTGGAGGATCCACTGCAGCGAAGAGTGTAGGACCCTATTTTGTGGCATAGAGGAAGACCAAGGAAACCAAGATTTATGGAGGAGTATGACCACCCACACTGCCCGGCATGTCACATGATGATGATGAAGTAAAAATTTGATACTCAAGATGGGATTCTTAGCCCTTTTTTCCCAAGTTACAGGTCCCCGGTTGATTGTTCAGTATGTCCCTGACTGCCTTCACTAGTCTGTCAGGTTCATCATCATCATTCCAAGTACCAACATGTCCACAAAAAATGTCCTCAATACTTTTGTATCACATGAGCGAGGCTAGGAATAGAGTTGTTGAGAGAAAGTCCTAATTTAGCACCAAGTTTCTAGAGATCAAATCCCATACCCCCTATCTTGTGGTTCCCATGTGCACACCCAAGAGCACACACACACACACAGATTCCCCCTCCCCCCCCCTCGGACCTAAAGGGAAATTTTCTTAAAAATTATTTCTGTTAATTTTAACTTGACATCATGTGACCAGAAATCTTCTTCTTGAGAGTTTAACAAAAGTCTTGTTTTCTTGCAGTTCCACTGTTGGAGGTGTGGGGATGTCTTCTGCACCCGCTGCATTGCTCGGAGCATTTCTTTACCGGGCCACTACCACCGTCGACCTGTCCCAGTTTGCAAGCCCTGCTACAAGGAGGTCATGAGGTCACCAAGCATAGAGTTCCAGCACAGCTGACCGTCAGGTGTCTGTCTAAACAGCTGTCAGGATGGTTGGTCTAGGTCTAATTCTTGTAAACAGCTGTCAGGATGGTTGGTCTAGGTCTAATTCTTGTAAACAGCTGTCAGGATGGTTGGTCTAGGTCTAATTCTTGTAAACAGCTGTCAGGATGATTGGTCTGTTGCAAACAGTAACTGGGGCTTTTGGGCCAGTTATTGTAAACATTTGTCTGAGTGATAGGTCTTATTGTTGCAGACAACTGTTGAGGGTCAGTTATTGCTAGCAGTTGTTTAGATTGCTGGTCCAGTTATTGTAGACAGTGTTCTGTGTAGTAGGGTCAGTACTTGTAAACAGCTGAAAGATTGGTTGGTTCAGTATCGTAAACATCTGTCAGGCTCTTTGGTCCATTTCTTATAAACAGTGGTTGGAGTTTCTTATAAACAGTGGTTGGAGTTTCTTATAAACAGCGGGCGGAGTAGTTGATCCAGTTTTCTGTAAAGAGCTGTAAGGGTGGCATCTGGTCCAAATGTTGTAAACAATTATGTGTTCTTTGTAGCAAGAGATGTGCTGTTTCCAGTAAAATATTGTGTAATCATTTTTCTTTTTTTTTTTTAGTGTGCTCTGTGAGCAAGGAGAGGAAACATGTGCCAAATCTGTAGGAGTTTTTAACATGAAGAAAAATGAAGGGCAGATAAGAAAATGTAATGAAGCAGGTCAGCTTGAAGTATGAGAAAGTGTCATAAAGTGGCTCATCATGAAGTATGAGAAAGTGTCATGAAGCACCTCATCATGAAGTATGAGAAAGTGTCATGAAGCAGCTCATCATGAAGTATGAGAAAGTGTCATGAAGCACCTCATCATGAAGTATGAGAACGTGTCATGAAGCAGCTCATCATGAAGTATGAGAAAGTGTCATGAAGCACCTCATCATGAAGTATGAGAAAGTGTCATGAAGCAGCTCATCATGAAGTATGAGAAAGTGTCATGAAGCACCTCATCATGAAGTATGAGAAAGTGTCATGAAGCACCTCATCATGAAGTATGAGAACGTGTTATGATGTGGCTCTGCATGAACCCTGTATGGCCTGACAAAAGTGCCAGAATGTTGAAGACATCCTGAAAGATGTATGGATACTTTCAGTGCTTGTAACATATGTGTGCTCTAAAGTACCTGTTCTGCTTGTGTCTTTGAAGTGATGCCTTTACACTGTCCACCAGCTGCAAGCATTGCATCTCTACCTGTATCATGTTTTCTTTGGTAGTAGGTGAAGGCTGATGAGATGTGTGATAAATGTGGAGTATCTGTTGCAGTGAGAGAATCCAAGTGGAGGATCCACTAAGATGACAGGATCCATCTGGAGTATCCATTGAAATGGAAGAATTCACTAAGATGAAAGGATCTTTGTAGAGTAAGCTTAAAAAAAAAAAAAAAGGATCCATGTGGAGGATCCACTGCAGCGAAGAGTGTAGGACCCTATTTTTGTGGGAGGCCCCACATTATTTGCTCTTTCAGCCAAATTGTTATTTTTTTTTTCTTGTAAAGCACCTTTTATCCACTTAATCCGTATGCATTTGTTGGCCGTTATCAGACTGTTAGGCACTCTTACTGGTAGCCCTTGTCTTCATTCACGGCTCTCTTCCTGTAGGTTTCTTTTGTTCTGCATTTATTGGCCAAGGGATCTAAAGGTCTCTCTGACACACTCTCCCTGTTCTCAACAACCAAAGCCCGTGTTAACAGCATCAGATCAGTTTTACTTTGGCACTCACTAGATCCCCTTGAAGACCACATATCACTTTAACAGAACACAGCTAGAACATGATGTGGTCCTCTTGTTCCAACAAAGACATCGTAAGTTAACACGTAATCTGTCATTGTTAGACATTAGTACATCTCACGTAACATCCATTCTTTGTTATGAACCCTTATCCAGTACGTGTACTCGTAGCCTCTTCTTTATTCCTTCATTCTTCAACTCACATATCACACATATATGTATACATATATGTCAACATCCTGACATGTAGCCAGATCATCATACGTTATATTAATTGTCGGTGCATTGAACAACAAGAAAAACTCAACAAAAAAACAGAAAAGAAAATACTCACTCCCCCATGTCTTGATGCAGAGGCGAAATCATTGCATGATATATCAGATAACCTTCGTTCATTAGCATGACATGTCCTTTCCTGAACGTTGTCCCTCTCACAGTCTCCTTGGCTGAAATACGATCTTTTGCTGGTTGACCAGCATCTTGCAGTGACACATTCAGACTTTATCAAATAACCAAAAACACAACAAAAAAACAGCCAGCACTCGACAGCCAACACTCAACAGCCAGCACTCGACAGCCAACACTTGACAGCCAACACTCGACAGCCATCACTCGACAGTCAACACTCGATAGTCATCACTTGACAGTCAACACTCGACTAACACAAAAGTAACTGAACACTTATAATACATGCCTTGATGTAATACAGATCATTTGAACACTTAAATTCATCACAAGTTTTACAGCAAAGAACAGAACACTGGTTGGCGTATATCACACGTCATCAGAATGAGAAAAGGCAAATACTTACACCCTCCACCATTTATATACATTATATACACCATAAGGCATGACAACTAACTCTCCCCCATTACTTCGTTGCTGGTTTAGAGTAACAGACAAATTCCACTTGTTCACTGAATGTCCATACATTTACAACCAGCAAAGTCAGCATGGCTTCGTCTGCAGCATCAATATACTCAAACTCTTACGCTTGCACCAATATTAACAGTGCCTGTCCAATCCTTGTCACTCAAAGCAGACAAGTCAAGTGTGTAACAGTTGATTTCTCCTACCTTGACTTGCTCTGAGCAATGACACATAGTCTGATTTCTCCTACCTTGACTTGCTCTGAGCAATGACACATAGTCTGATTTCTCCTACCTTGACTTGCTCTGAGCAATGACACATAGTCTGATTTCTCCTACCTTGACTTGCTCTGAGCAATGACACATAGTCTGATTTCTCCTACCTTGACTTGCTCTGAGCAATGACACATAGTCTGATTTCTCCTACCTTGACTTGCTCTGAGCAATGACACATAGTCTGATTTCTCCTACCTTGACTTGCTCTGAACAATGACACATAGTCTGATTTCTCCTACCTTGACTTGCTCTGAACAATGACACATAGTCTGATTTCTCCTACCTTGACTTGCTCTGAACAATGACACATAGTCTGATTTCTCCTACCTTGACTTGCTCTGAACAATGACACATAGTCTGATTTCTCCTACCTGTATCGTGTTTTTTGGTAGTAGGTGAAGGCTGATGAGATGTGTGATAAATGTGGAGTATCTGCTGCAGTGAGAGAATCCAAGTGGAGGATCCACTAAGATGACAGGATCCATCTGGAGTATCCATTGAAATGGAAGAATTCACTAAGATGAAAGGATCTTTGTAGAGTAAGCTTAAAAAAAAAAAAAAAAGATCCATGTGGAGGATCCACTGCAGCGAAGAGTGTAGGACCCTATTTTTGTGGGAGGCCCCACATTATTTGCTCTTTCAGCCAAATTGTTATTTTTTTTTTTCTTGTAAAGCACCTTTTATCCACTTAATCTGTATGCATTTGTTGGCCGTTATCAGACTGTTAGGCACTCTTACTGGTTGCTTATCTGCCTTGTCTTCATTCACGGCTCTCTTCCTGTAGGTTTCTTTTGTTCTGCATTTATTGGCCAAGGGATCTAAAGGTCTCTCTGACACACTCTCCCTGTTCTCAACAACCAAAGCCCGTGTTAACAGCATCAGATCAGTTTTACTTTGGCACTCATAGATCAGTTTTACTTTGGCACTCACTAGATCCCCTTGAAGACCACATATCACTTTAACAGAACACAGCTAGAACATGATGTGGTCCTCTGTTCCAACATTGTAAGTTAACACGTAATCTGTCATTGTTAGACATTAGTACATCTCACGTAACATCCATTCTTTGTTATGAACCCTTATCCAGTACGTGTACTCGTAGCCTCTTCTCTATTCCTTTATTCTTCAACTCACATATCACACATATATGTATACATATATGTCAACATCCTGACATGTAGCCAGATCATCATACGTTATATTAATTGTCGGTGCATTGAACAACAAGAAAAACTCAACAAAAAAACAGAAAAGAAAATACTCACACCTCCATGTCTTAATGCAGAGGCGAAATCATTGCATGTTATATCAGATAACAAGTCAAGTGTGTAACAGTTGATTTCTCCTACTCCGACTTGCTCTGAGCAATGACACATAGTCTGATTTCTCCTACTCCGACTTGCTCTGAGCAATGACACATAGTCTGATTTCTCCTACCCTGATTTGCTCTGAGCAATGACACATAGTCTGATTTCTCCTACTCCGACTTGCTCTGAGCAATGACACATAGTCTGATTTCTCCTACCCTGATTTGCTCTGAGCAATGACACATAGTCTGATTTCTCCTACCCTGATTTGCTCTGAGCAATGACACATAGTCTGATTTCTCCTACCCTGATTTGCTCTGAGCAATGACACATAGTCTGATTTCTCCTACCCTGATTTGCTCTGAGCAATGACACATAGTCTGATTTCTCACAAATTACCATTTTCCTCACGCTTCTTAGCTGTGGCTTACCTCTAACTGCCTGGTACATAACCAGTCCTACGAAAGAACTCATGTGAAGTATCCATCGAAATCCAGTGTTGATACAAAAATCAGAAACTGTCTCAGGGGCATTTAGGTCTATATTTAGGTCTATATTTAGGTCTATATTTAGGTCTATATATTTAGGTCTATATTTAGGTCTATATTTAGGTCTATATATTTAGGTCTATATTTAGGTCTATATATGTAGGTCTATATTTAGGTCTATGAAGTGAACACTTGCTTGTCTAGTTTTATTAAATGAAGTTTTTTGTGTATGGTGCACTTTATTTATTTTTAAAAATCAGCTTTGTTTGCTGATTCTGCTCAGATTTTGTTCTCAGGTTTGGAAGTTCCAAAAAATCTTGGGGTGGATATTCAGGTCAAGTGATGAAAACTCAGTTTTGGCTGGAAGGCATTTGTTTGTCCGTGGAATGTTCATTTTCAAATTCAATCAAAAAATTGTTAGCTTGTGCAAAATGTAGTTTTTTAGATCCAGTATTCTCTTGTATGATGTCATCTTATAAAGTTGGTTATGCTTTTTTTTGTTGTATTTAAAATCTTAAATGTGAAATAATCAGATCCTGGAATTGTAGGTTACTTAAAGTGATTTCCCTCCAGCTTGTGATAAATCCTGGTATTCATTAAGGATTTGATATTTATGACTCTGATTTCTTCATTATCCAGATTTTTTAGTCATGCTAAATCTGGAGCCCCAAGGAAGGCCAGAGTTTCTCCAGATTTTTTGGTGGGGCCCTAAACACAGAGCTTGTGTCGCTTGTCTATGTCCTGCAGCTAGGTCCGATGATGCAGATCTGCTTGGGCTACGTGCTTTTGTTGTTTTATATGTTTGTGAATTATGTCAAGAGATTTGTTTTCATATGAATTTATGATTTTCTGGGAAAATATTAATTTTTTAGTTCATAATTTTGTATAAAAAGTATATTTTTCAGTTAATGGTGCTGTGCGAAAGTATATTTCTGATGTGTGAAAAGTATATTTCTGAGCTGACAGTCTCGTACTGAAGATTTATTTTTGTCGATTATTTGGACAAGTCATCAGAAGACAGAAGTTAGACAGCTGGACAATCAATGGAAATCTCAAGGGGAAAAAAAAAAGAGAGCAAGCAGGAAAAAAATGGTTGATTGGACTGACCAGGTGGCACAGGAAGGTGAAGGGAGAGATCTTGGTAGAAATACCAGTCACAGTTCAGAATAGAGAAATATGACCATTAACCCATAAGTTCCATACCTAAAGCATGTATGACCATTAACCCTTTTAGTGTGATGCCTGACACATGAATGATTGTTTTTATTCTGCAGATTTATTTCATTGTTTTTTAAGTAGAAAGTAATTGAGTTTTTATCAAAGTTAATAGAAGTTTTAATGTAAAAAATTAAGTGTTTTACTGTACAGACAATACAGAAATTTGCATAAATGAAGTATTGGATGTGTGTTCATGAATTTGTTGTATTTGCTGTGTTTTTCTCAACGATATTGATGTACAGTTATTTATAATGTTGTATGTTATATGTTGGATGTTGTTTGTGTGAAAGCTCAGATTCATTTTCTGTTTGGTTGGTGGATCTGTTTATGGCTGTTTTCTAGTTTGTACATGAGGTTTTTGTTTGTTTGTGTTTTTTTTTGTTTTGCTTTTTATTTTGGATTTTTTTTTAAATTCAATCAAAAAATTGTTAGCTTGTGCAAAATGTAGTTTTTTGGATCCAGTATTCTCTTGTATGATGTCATCTTATAAAGTTGGTTATGCTTTTTTTGTTGTGTTTAAAATCTTAAATGTGAAATAATCAGATCCTGGCATTGTAGGTTACTTAAAGTGATTTCCCTCCAGCTTGTGATAAATCCTGGTATTCATTAAGGATTTGATATTTATGACTCTGATTTCTTCATTATCCAGATTTTTTAGTCATGCTAAATCTGGAGCCCCAAGGAAGGCCAGAGTTTCTCCAGATTTTTTGGTGGGGCCCTAAACACAGAGCTTGTGTCGCTTGTCTATGTCCTGCAGCCAGGTCCGATGATGCAGATCTGCTTGGGCTACGTGCTTTTTTATGATTTTCTGAGAAAATATTAATTTTTTAGTTCATAATTTTGTATAAAAAGTATATTTTTCAGTTAATGGTGCTGTGCGAAAGTATATTTCTGATGTGTGAAAAGTATATTTCTGAGCTGACAGTCTCGTACTGAAGATTTATTTTTGTCGATTATTTGGACAAGTCATCAGAAGACGGAAGTTAGACAGCTGGACGATCACTGGAAATCTCAAGGGGAAAAAAAAAAGAGAGCAAGCAGGAAAAAAATGGTTGATTGGACTGACCAGGTGGCGCAGGAAGGTGAAGGGAGAGATCTTGGTAGAAATACCAGTCACAGTTCAGAATAGAGAAATATGACCATTAACCCATAAGTTCCATACCTAAAGCATGTATGACCATTAACCCTTTTAGTGTGATGCCTGACACATGAATGATTGTTTTTATTCTGCAGATTTATTTCATTGTTTTTTAAGTAGAAAGTAATTGAGTTTTTATCAAAGTTAATAGAAGTTTTAATGTAAAAATTAAGTGTTTTACTGTACAGACAATACAGAAATTTGCATAAATGAAGTATTGGATGTGTGTTCATGAATTTGTTGTATTTGCTGTGTTTTTCTCAACGATATTGATGTACAGTTATTTATAATGTTGTATGTTATATGTTGGATGTTGTTTGTGTGAAAGCTCAGATTCATTTTCTGTTTGGTTGGTGGATCTGTTTATGGCTGTTTTCTAGTTTGTACATGGAATGTTCATTTTTGGCTGGAAGGCATTTGTTTGTCCATGGAATATTCATTTTTGGCTGGAAAGCGTTTGTTTGTCCATGGAATATTCATTTTTGGCAGGAAGGCATTTGTTTGTCCGTGGAATGTTCATTTTTGGCTGGAAGGCATTTGTTTGTCCGTGGAATGTTCATTTTTTGGCAGGAAGGCATTTGTTTGTCCGTGGAATGTTCATTTTTGGCTGGAAGGCATTTGTTTTCCGTGGAATGTTCATTTTCAAATTCAATCAAAAAATTGTTAGCTTGTGCAAAATGTAGTTTTTTGGATCCAGTATTCTCTTGTATGATGTCATCTTATAAAGTTGGTTATGCTTTTTTTTGTTGTGTTTAAAATCTTAAATGTGAAATAATCAGATCCTGGCATTGTAGGTTACTTAAAGTGATTTCCCTCCAGCTTGTGATAAATCCTGGTATTCATTAAGGATTTGATATTTATGACTCTGATTTCTTCATTATCCAGATTTTTTAGTCATGCTAAATCTGGAGCCCCAAGGAAGGCCAGAGTTTCTCCAGATTTTTTGGTGGGGCCCTAAACACAGAGCTTGTGTCGCTTGTCTATGTCCTGCAGCCAGGTCCGATGATGCAGATCTGCTTGGGCTACGTGCTTTTTTATGATTTTCTGAGAAAATATTAATTTTTTAGTTCATAATTTTGTATAAAAAGTATATTTTTCAGTTAATGGTGCTGTGCGAAAGTATATTTCTGATGTGTGAAAAGTATATTTCTGAGCTGACAGTCTCGTACTGAAGATTTATTTTTGTCGATTATTTGGACAAGTCATCAGAAGACGGAAGTTAGACAGCTGGACGATCACTGGAAATCTCAAGGGAAAAAAAAAAAGAGAGCAAGCAGGAAAAAAAATGGTTGATTGGACTGACCAGGTGGCGCAGGAAGGTGAAGGGAGAGATCTTGGTAGAAATACCAGTCACAGTTCAGAATAGAGAAATATGACCATTAACCCATAAGTTCCATACCTAAAGCATGTATGACCATTAACCCTTTTAGTGTGATGCCTGACACATGAATGATTGTTTTTATTCTGCAGATTTATTTCATTGTTTTTTTAAGTAGAAAGTAATTGAGTTTTTATCAAAGTTAATAGAAGTTTTAATGTAAAAAATTAAGTGTTTTACTGTACAGACAATACAGAAATTTGCATAAATAAAGTATTGGATGGGTGTTCATGAATTTGTTGTATTTGCTGTGTTTTTCTCAATGATATTGATGTACAGTTATTTATAATGTTGTATGTTATATGTTGGATGTTGTTTGTGTGAAAGCTCAGATTCATTGTCTGTTTGGTTGGTGGATCTGTTTATGGCTGTTTTCTAGTTTGTACATGAGGTTTTTGTTTGTTTGTGTTTTGTTTTGTTTTGCTTTTTATTTTGGATTTTTTTTTTAAATTCAGCTCTTTTCTCTCAGATGTGCAGGCTCTTTTCTCTCAGATGTGCAGGTTGACTTTGGTCATAAATCTTGAATGTTTAACCACAGGTTGACTTTGGTCATAAATCTTATATCTTGAATGTTCAACCACAGGTTGACTTTGGTCATAAATCTTGAATGCTCAACCACAGGTTGACTTTGGTCATAAATCTTATATCTTGACTGTTCAACAACAGTTTGGCTTTAGTCATAAGTTTTATATCTTGAAAATTTCAACAGTTTTTGAAAAGTGGCAAATTTTTTTAAACATTACAACTATTTTTGATGACAGGAGCACAGATTTTTGTTCATGTTTTGTCACCTGAAACAAGTGGAAGCTGTTGGTGTTAGATCATTTTTGCTGAGCTTCTGACAGGAGAGCTTCTTGTCAGGTCAAGGCCTTGCTTGTTCCTGGTCGGTTAATCTTTGCCTTGTATTTAGCGCTGGATCTACAACTTAAGAACAGTGGCAGGTTTAACCACCAGCAGGACCCCCACCCCCTTCCCTCCCACTCCATCCTCTAAGTTTATCTCATTTTAAAGTTCATAAAACACTCATCTGTATTTGAGTGGGGTTTTTTTCCTTCCCTTGGTGCTGGGCCCCCTACCTTTCCAGGGCCCCCCAAGCTAAAGCCTGTACAGTATAATTAGCCACCAGTTAAATTCTGAGTGAGTTTTTAAAGAGAATGGATGAATTCATGTGTGAAGAGTTTGAATTGAATTCAGTGTTTTTAATTTCAGTTATGCAGATGAATTCGGTGTGATTTTTTTTACAGCATGGAAGATTTATACTGGCTGTTCAAGAACTGTGTGCTATGTTTGTTTGTTTGTTGTGTGCAATATTGTTTGTTTTTTTTTTTTCAACTACAATTTTTTAAGTTATAATGATGTGCTGTAGATTATAGGTAGCGTACAGGATCTCGGTGTTGATAAGCTCGTTGTCATGGCAATGAATAAAATGTGTAGTAGCTTCATTCTTGTCTTTTGTCTGTTTATCTGAGAATGTCTGTCTGCCTGTCTGTCTGAGATACCTGTGCGAGCAGGCAATGAACTTTACTATAGCTGTTAGATAAAGATGTTCGATGCTCACAGGTCATTTGAGAAGAGAAGGATAGCTTTGAAAACATAACAACATAAAACAGGTAGAAAAGAAGTAGACGAAGTTCATGGAGAGTCTGATGTGAAGACATTATAAGCCAACTTGAGCTTGTGGAAAACATGACCACCAACACCTGCCGCCTTGGCATGAGATGATGATGATGATGATTTTAACATTTGTTGTTTTGCTTAGAAACAGAAAACATACTATCTAATGTCTCAGGCATCCAATGGATGAAGAGTGCATTCTAGTAGTTTTTCTGTTGTGAACTTAAGAGCTAGGTTTCTTAGCAGGCTCCACTTCTGTGGAACGAGGACCCCCACCCAGCCCCTGATATTACAGAGGTCAGTTTCAAATAGCAACACTTCCAGCAACTTTTGAAAACCTTTCCTGACTTCCAAACTCGGCTCAAATGACAAAACAGTTTACAAACATTTAGAACTGTTTTCTGAGTCCAGAAATTGAAAAAACTTTCCTGTCTTTCGGGGAGACAAGTAACCACAAATCAAGGGACATAAGCGTTGAAAATATAAGAATGGCTTGCCCTTGAGTTATTTCATATATTTTTCATCGGTTACATCCCTTGATTTGCATTACTTTTTTTTTTTTAACTAGCTCTAGTATATTTACCTGACAAACTCTGACCTGGGACCCCCAGGGAAAGAGATAACAAGGAGGACCTAGAAACACCTGGTGAAGGAGTCTTGAAGCAAAGATAAAAAAGATGGACTACACCTGGAGACAGATAAAAGAAACAGGCCAGGATATAAACAAATGGAGAGCCTTTGTTGATAGTCTATGTTCTAGTTACAAGTATAGAAGGCAAGGAAGACGTATTTTTTACTTCTGGAAAACTTCAAACAGCTTTTTCTGTGCTTTGCAGTCGTAAAGAGGAACATGAACTATACATGATTTAATTACTGCTTCTGACATCTGTCAAAGCTTCTTAGACTAGACAACTTCTGTCAAAGCTTCTTAGACATCTTTTGTCAAAGCTTCTTAGACATCTTTTGTCAAAGCTTCTTAGATATCTGTCAAAGCATCTTAGACTTCTTCTGTCAAAGCTTCTTAGATATCTTCTGTCAAAGCTTCTTAGACATCTTTTGTCAAAGCTTCTTAGACATCTTTTGTCAAAGCTTCTTAAACATCTTCTGTCAAATCTTCTTAGATATCTGTGAAAGCATCTTAGACGTCTTCTGTCAGTGCTTCTTAGACGTCTTCTGTCAGTGCTTCTTAGACGTCTTCTGTCAGTGCTTTTTAGACGTCTTCTGTCAGTGCTTCTTAGATAACTTCTGTCTGTGCTTCTTAGACGTCTTCTGTCTGTGCTTCTTAGATAACTTCTGTCAGTGCTTCTTAGATAACTTCTGTCTGTGCTTCTTAGACGTCTTCTGTCTGTGCTTCTTAGATAACTTCTGTCAGTGCATCTTAGATAACTTCTGTCAGTGCTTCTTAGATAACTTCTGTCAGTGCTTCTTAGATAATTTCTGTCAGTGCTTCTTAGATAACTTCTGTCAGTGCATCTTAGATAACTTCTGTCAGTGCTTCTTAGATAACTTCTGTCAGTGCATCTTAGATAACTTCTGTCAGTGCATCTTAGATAACTTTTATCAGTGATTCTTAGATAACTTCTGTCAGTGCATCTTAGATAACTTCTGTCAGTGCTTCTTAGATAACTTCTGTCAGTGCATCTTAGATAACTTCTGTCAGTGCTTCTTAGATAACTTCTGTCAGTGCTTCTTAGATAAATTCTGTCAGTGCTTCTTAGACGTCTTCTGTCTGTGCTTCTTAGATAACTTCTGTCAGTGCTTCTTAGATAAATTCTGTCAGTGCTTCTTAGACGTCTTCTGTCTGTGCTTCTTAGATAACTTCTGTCAGTGCTTCTTAGATAACTTCTGTCAGTGCTTCTTAGACGTCTTCTGTCAGTGCTTCTTAGATAACTTCTGTCAGTGCTTCTTAGACACCTTCTGTCAGTGCTTCTTAGACGTCTTCTGTCAGTGCATCTTAGATAACTTCTGTCAGTGCATCTTAGACGTCTTCTGTCAGTGCTTTTTAGGTTCTAAGGACTATTATAGCCGGAGGTAGGGTGGGGGGTTACGCTCTCCACCCCAATTAAATATCTCCAAGGCGTGCGTCTCAAATACCCTCTGATAGTCAAGTCCAGCTTCTGGCCTCCTCGTGGCGGAACTGTTCAAACTGACATGTTTGGTAGCTCATCTGAGAGAAGGAAAACTCTGATTTAAAACCCTCTGCTGGCGAGATTCTTTAGCTGCCGTGCGTGGGGTGAAACTCCTCCCGGCCAATGAAGAAAAATGCGATTAGGGTTTCTGCGCAGCACCGTCGTGGAAAAGGTGAAGGAAAGGATTAAATGAAATGACCAGTAGTCTCGAGATCAGGGATACTCAAATCATGGCACCTCTGTCCTAGATGCCAGCCACGTCCAATATACACCCAGACTGGTGAACTATACCTAAACCGGCTTAACCCAGGGGTGAAACTTGATGACTACTCATGACACGGTACCTCCGCTCTAGAGGTCGTTCACGTCCTAAAAACCCCCATACTGGGATATTATGCCTAAACTGGCTTAACCCAGGGGTGAAACTTACTAGCGGCGAGGATTCGTTCTCCTGGACAAAAGCTCCATCCTGGTCACAACTAGGAAGGGTAGCGGCCACGACCACAAACTGCTGAAGTCGAAGACACTGGACCAGTGACATCAAGTAAAGACCAAAAAGCAAAGGTGGGCCAAACACCTCCAAGAAATACTTAATCGACCACACCCAAAACAATTAATAAATCTTGAAATTGATTTAACAGTACCACAACTAAATGTCAGCCTACATGACATTACATTGAAAAAAAAACAGAAACAGCAGTGAATCTAATGACTAACAACAAAGCTGCAGGTGAAGATGAAATAACAGCTGAAATGTTAAAAGCTATTAATGGTGACAACATGAGCCAACTACAAAGAATGTTTAATAAAATTTGAAAAGAAGAAAAAGTCCCTTCTAAATGGAAAAAAGGAATCATTGTTAAAATATCCAAAAAAAAAGGCAGCTTTAGCAACTACAATAAATGGAGAGGAGTAACCTTACTATCAGTTGTGTCAAAAGTATTTTGCAAGGTCATTTTGAATAGACTGGAAGATATAGTGGGTACGGCAATTAAAAAGCAAAATAAGATTATTCATTTCAAATGCATGTGAAAGCTGGAAATCAACTATAGAAGTAGACAAGATATTAGACTCTTTTGAAAACAAATGCCTCACCAAAATACTTGGTATAAAGTGGAACGAATTTAAGAACTTTTAACAGAGATAAGACAGATGAGCAAACAACAACCTGTCTCATGGATGATTAGAAAAAGAAGATGGACATATGCAGGCCATGTAATGAGAAGAAATAATCAGAGAATAACAAGCTTTCAAGTGGAGCACAATAGGTCAAAGAAAAAGAGGTCGACCACGTGAAACTCTAAAGAGGACATTGTTAAGAGAAGCTAGTTTAGAGGGCATAACATCCCTTGATGAGGTTGAAAAACTCGCAGAAAACAGGAAAACACAGCAAACAACTATGAGAGCCCTGTGTGACGTTTAACGGCGCGGGAAGGATGTAAGAAGGAGACCGCAATGAGAGAAGAACAAGCAGGATTTCGAAAAGGGAGAAGCTGTCTCGACCAGATCTTTACTCTAAGAATAATACTTGAAGAACATATTGAAAAGCAGAAACCATTAATCCTGAACTTCATAGACTTTAAAAAGGCATTCGATAGTATACACAAAGATTCATTGTGGAAGACTATATGGAATACCATGTAAAATTATCAACACCTTTAAGGATCCCTACAATGGATATGTTTGTGCAGTCAAGACAGAAGAAGGGATGAGCGAATGGTTCCAGACTGAAACAGGCGTGAAACAAGGATGTATAGTCTCCTTTACTTTCTGGAATTGCCATAGACTTCATAATGAAAAAAAATGCTGCACGGGTAACACAGGTATTGATTGGGTACATGGGACCCAACAAGAAGGTCTTGATTTTGCAGATGACATAACTCTTATCAGGGACAATGTGAATTCGATGCAGCAAAAAACAGATTCCCTCTCTTCCTTGGCTAGCAAAATAGGTCTTGAAATTAACAAAGACAAAATCCAAATATTGAAACTCCTCATTAATCAAGAATTAAAAAATATACTTAGAAGGAACAGCTGTTGAAAAAGTCAACCATTTTGCATACCTTGGCAGCTACATAGACCAGGATGGTGACACCCAAAAAAGAAGTTAGACTTGCAAAAGCAGCATTGACCTTCAAGAATCTTGAGAATATGTGGCACTCAAAAGTTATCAGCACAAAAACTAAGCTAAGAATTCGATTCAAATATAATACCCACCCTCATTTATGCATGCAAAGCTGGAAAACAACTAAAGAAATAGACAAGAAATTAGACTCTTTTTAAAACAGTCAGAGAATACCAAAACAAGCTATTAAGTGGAACACAACAGGCTGAAGAAAAAAAGATCGACCACGTGAAACGCTAAAGAGGACATTGTTTAGAGAGGCCAAATTAGTAGGCATATTATTGCTTAATGTGGTTTAAAAGCTCGCCGAAAAAAGGAAAACTTTGCAGACTACCACGCGAACCCTATGTGACATTTAATGGCACGGGAATGATGTAAGATGTATGATGTCATTTGTTATTATTTTTTAAAAATGTTTTGTAAAGAACTAGCTGATTACCCGGCGTTGGTCGGGAATTTATTAATTATTAATGCTGCGGAGTGGATTTGAGATCACCACGTTTCTCCCACAGACAATCAAGGGTAGGTTTACCCAAGAAATTATTTATTCTTGCTCCTGGAGGTGAAACTAAAAATGTTGTATATAGTCAAGTTTAATAATAATATAGTGAAGTTGTATAAGATTTTACTCTATAACGTGTAGACTGCCCTTGTGGCTTGTTGATCGTGATCGAGAAAGCAGGTCTCACTGGAAATTGCAATCTCTTAAAGTTAAAAGGGAGATCCGTCAAAATGAATGGTATCCACCTCTCCTTGTCCTGTGAAGATAGTCGCTTCAGCTACATTGCCCAGCATCCTCTTTACACACAGCCTTGTGCCGTTGCAAAGTTTTGGTGGGTCGAGGGTCCGTAAAATAATTGGAGATCCCATCTTAATTTTCACCTCCCCCCCCCTCCCCTGACGGTGGAGGCTGAAATTGGATGTAAGCGGCATCGGGAGTGCCTCTGTTCATCTCAACTACCCAGAAAATTATAGACTCTACACTAATATCGGTCGTTTTCGATTACTTTTATATGTCATCCCTCAAAGGGGTGCTAGGGGTGTCATACCCCCTCCCCCAAACAGTACTTTTCTTCAGACTGTAAATCATATGTGTACCAAGTTTGGTTGAAATTGCTCCAGGCGTTCCATAGTTATGCTGGAACACATACACATAAACATCCATTTATGTATGTGTATATATATATATATATATAATTTTCTTTAGTAACACACAATAATTAGTGTATAAACATATAACTATACATGGAGTCACTGCAGTAAAACTGTGATACAAAAATGTATACGCTAGGGAAAAAGTAGAAACAGATTTATTACTTAACGAGTACAAAGTTGTGACGTTTCGGCGCGAGAATTATTCGTACAAAAACACACAGGGCGAAGAAACAGAGAGAGGAGATAAAGTAAATAAATTCACATGTAAAGAAAATGAAATAAAATGAATAGAGCACTTAGCTGTAACTTGTAAGAGGCCGTAGCTTGTCCAACGTTTGTTATGAAGTGCGCAAGGTGGAGTGTAGGGAATATTTAAAAGGAGACTTATGATGTGTGATAGGTGGGTCGTAACTGAGGGTGGTGGGTGGGGAAACCGTGGAGGGGAGAGAGCGTGATACAATGGTAACCTATCCGGGAGAAGGTGAAATAGGTAATTATAGTTGGGGTATAGGAGTTATAATATGATGCTGTGAAGAGGTTCTGAACTATGTGTAAAAAGTGAGAAGTGAGTGGAACTTAGTGGGAAGTGATTGTGAACGCCATTGGAAGATCGTTTGGGTGTACGACGTGGGCAGAGAGTCGCCGTTCAAGTAATCCGACGATGGAAGGACCAAGTATCTTGGATGGGCACACATCAATGTCCAACATGTTTCATTTGCATGGATAACACTATGTCAAGGTATCAGGAGGTACCTAACCTGGCAGCAGGCAGCTGCGCCATCAATGATGTGCATAAAACATGGTAATTCCTGGAGATAGGATGTGAGGCACAATAGCAGCAGATATATGTGATAATTCAGTGCATTGGCACAAAGAGGAGATATATGTGATAATTCAGTGCGTTAGTACAAGGGGGAGATATGTGAGAATTCAGTGAATTGGCACAAGGGGGAGAGATGTATGATAAATCAGTACATTTAGCACAAGGGGGATATGAGTTTCATAAGAGTGCCAGTAGCTGCCATGTTAATAAGTGCGAGGGCATAATTTAGATGAATGTATGTATATGCTTATGAGGGCCAAGAGAGCCCAGGCCAAATTTGATCCACATGATTTCAATTGATACTTAGAGTTATACATTATATTGATGTCATACTTGTTTTCACTCATGATGATACATGTTGATGTACTATGCATGCAATGTCTGTGTGGCGTTAATATGGTGTATATAGTGTGGATAATAAATATTCATTCATTCATTTATTTGCATGTCCCTTGCCTCCCAAACAGCACTCCTGTAGGCCTCTCGGTTGTGAGCAAGATGGCCTGCTGCTGCTGCTGCATCCATTTGCAGATCGTCAACGATGTCTTGCAGCCATCTTCGTTTTGGTCTTCCTCTTTTTCTTTTTCCCATTATGTATCCTTCCAATACGGTCTTCTCTAAATTATCATGACGTTTAATGTGTCCAAAATATTTAAGTTTTCTCTCTTTAATCCTCTTTACTAGCCAGCCTTCTTCAATATTAAGTTCTTGTAGTATAGATATATTTGTTCTTTTTTGTGTCCACGATATTTGGAGAACTCTTCTGTAGCATTTACATTCAAAGGCATTTATGTGTTTCTCAGCTGTTTTGTTAAGTGTCCAGGTCTCACAGGCATATGTTGCGATGGGAAAGATGCATGCCCTTAAAAATCTTATTTTTGTAGTTCTGTCTGCTCCTCTCCACAGCTTCTTTATTTGTTTTACTTTCTGAAGAGCGATAGATGTCTTCCTTTTAATTTCCTTCATTGTATCTCCATTATTAGTTAGTAGTGATCCAAGATATTCAAAACTATCCACTTCTTCCAATTTTTCCTCATTGATATATATTTCAGCTGCTTTATTTGTTTTGTCAGTTGTCATCAATTTAGTTTTCTTTGCATTAAGATAGAGGTTTTGCTCTTCGCTGTTCTTACATACTTAGTTTTTCCATTCCTTTTTGTGTTGTGGACAGTAATACTGTGTCATCAGCATATCTAATCTCTGGTATTTCATAACCTCAAATTGTTATGGCATCGTAATATTCTTTGTCTACATCTTCTCTAACATTCCTCATTATACTTTCAGTATACAAGTTAAATAAGTAGGGTGACAATATGCACCCCTGACGGACCCCTTGTTTTATGTCAAACCAAGTTGTTGTTTCACCATTTATTCTTACTGCCGCTTGTTGGTCTAGATACAGCAGTGATGTTAGTTGTGTCAAATGTGTTGGAAGTCCCATTTTTTCCATTATTTCCCAAAGTTTCTGGTGTTGTACACAATCAAATGCCTTTGAGTAGTCTATAAAGGATAAATATAGATTCACATTAAACTCTCTGCATTTCTCTATTATTGGCCAAATTAACAGGCATAAAATCCTTTGATGAGGTTGAAAGACTCGCTGAAGACAGGAAAAATTGGCGAACTACTTTGCGAGCCCTATGTGACGTTTAACGGCACGGGAAGGATATAAGATATATATAAGATTTCTCTATTATTAATCTTAGATTGAATATATGATCTCTTGATCCTCTTCCTTGCCTGAAACCAGCTTGGGCCATATTGACTTCTTCTTCTATTTTCTTTCGAAGACTACCCATTATTATTTTTAACAGAAATTTACTGGCATGACTAATCAGGGCAACAGTTCTGTAGTTTGTGCATAATTTCGGGTTACCCTTTTTTGGCAGTGTTATGAATACAGTTCTTTTCCATTCTTTTGGCCAAATACCTGAATGCCATATCTTTTTGCACAGTGCATGATAGATTGTTGCACATTCCTTTCCTCCTGCTTTAATAAATTCAGCTGTTATCTCATCACATCCTAGTGATTTACCATTTTTCAGATTCTTTATTGCCCATAATACTTCTTCTATTGTCGGTTCGGGTTCTTTCTCCTCCAATAATAATTCACACTGTTGACTTCTGTTTCCACAGTCGGTTGTTTCATACATTCCTTTGCAATATTCCTTCCATCTTTCTAGAATTTCCTCTGTCTCAGTCAAGGTATTCCCCCATCTCATCACAAATTACATTTAGCTTAGGTGTGACATTTCTCGTCAATGTCTTCATTTATTTAAACATTTCACTATCTCTTCCACACTTCTGATGTTCTTCTATTCTTTCACAACAATCTTGAATGTATTGTTTTTGTCTTTTCTTATGTTTCTTCGTACTTCTTTTGTTAAAGTTTTATATTTCTCTTTGTTGCTGTTTGTCACTTTCCATTGCGTCTTCATTTCTCTACGTTGTTTTATCAGTTCTAGTGTACCTGCTGTAATCCATCCATTGTGTTTTCTTTACTGGAACCATGTCTTTAGCTGTTGTTATTAAGATATCTTTGGCCTACGTAGCCAATTCATCTGGTGTCATCTCCTCCTGTACAGCCATCAGGATTTCGAAACGGTTCTTCACTTCTATACCGTATTGTTCTGGTATATTTGTAAGATCAAAGCGGAGTGGTCTTGATCCCGCAACTGTCTTTTTTATCTTTATCTTCATGTCTGCTATTAATAACTCATGGTCCGTGTCACAATCAGCACCTGGTAAAGTTTTTGCTGATGTTATATTTGATCTCCACCTTCTTTGCACTAAAATGTAATCTATATGATTCCTGGTTTTACCATCAGGTGATGTCCATGTGTAAAGTCTTCTTATACTAAATATATTGATTGATTTAATTGCCTGGCTTAGTAATGTGTATTGTACGTCATGTAATTGTATAAATGTATGTAATATGCTACATAACTGGCATACAGTATCTGTGGAGGGGAAATACTCGGCTGTCGGTTAGATGAGTTTTGAGCCTGGCCACCCAGTACGGTAGTACGTAGGCCATGGATTTGTGGGTTGCAGATGGGTTTTGGTTCTGTCAATTCTCTAAATCGTCCCCAATTTTGGATCTAGCACCGGCTAGGTTTACGTGATCATGATTGTGGAAGATGAGAATTTAGGCGTGGCTGAATAACGCGTTCAAACCATGTGGTCCAGCGTCCTATATTCCTGAATATTCCATATTCTCTACACTCCACCATGCACATTTCTGAACACAGAAACTTAATTATATTTCTAAAATATATATTAACATTGAACTCCACAGACAACACTGTTGTTTTTCTTATTTCCTTACTTGTAAAAAAAAAAAAATTGTGTCCGCGGAGAATGTTTCCTTATTCACCTAACGCTAACACCTCATTGAGAAATTTACCCCGAGACTAGCAGAACATTCGTTTAGAGATCTTAACCTGTTACCTTCACATGACTTCAACATTAGTATATCACCACTAAGTACGGACACACTAATGTTTACTTACCACAAAACATTATAATCATCATGTAAAGCCAGAATACAATCAGAGCGGAGCTTTGTTAAGATAGTCGCTAAGTAAATAAATCATAATATAACACTGAGACCTGCGTCACCGAAGACTTATTTTATACTTTTGATGCGGTGATTTTCCCCCCTCCTGTCCGGAGAATATTGGTATTTAAAAAATTGTCGTTCTGGCCAGCACCGCACAAAACAGTTACAAGGAACTAAAAATGTCGCGTTGGTCAACATTTGAAGTATTTCAGTGTAAACTTTACAGGGTTTTTTTTTATTGTTCCAGGACCGTCCAGCACTGACAGAAGATTAATTTTCTGCACAGAATTTTGACCAAAACCTGACAGTGCACTAGCAAAGTATAGAACTTGTTGAGTAATGTCACAGTGGCGAGAAGAACTAACGTGGCACTTATTTTTAAATGTTGCAGCGACCTTTCAGTAAACTTACTCTGATAACACAGACCTCGCTTTACGAAGTCTCGCTTTATGACGATTTTTTTTTTTATCGACCATCGCTCCACTGACTTCCTGTTCTAAATTTATACATATACTTTAGAATAAACTGTACGTATTTAATGTAAAAATACTTGCTTGAAAGCCTGTGTACAAATTATAAGGTGAACCCAGTTCATTATTGTCTTAATCATGCCCGTCTATCGACCATAAAGTATTGTATTTTCAGCTATGAAATTTCCTATATGTGAGATTATGAGTAAGTGCTAGGCACCCTTCTTTTGTTAGTACGGGGAGAGATTATGAGTAAGTGCTAGGCACCCTTCTTTTGTTAGTACGGGGAGAGATTATGAGTAAGTGCTAGGCACCCTTCTTTTGTTAGTACGGGGAGAGATTATGAGTGAGTGCTAGGCGCCCTTCTTTTGTTAGTCAGTCAGTCATTAACACATCTCTAGCGAAACTTTGCCTCCCAAACAGCTCTCCTGTATGCCTCTCTGTTGTAAGCAAGATGCTCTGCTGCTGATGCATCCATTTGCAGATTATCAACGATGTCTTGCAGCCAACTTTGTCTTGGCTTTCCTATCTTTCTTTTTCCCATTATGTACTCTTCCAAGACGGTCTTCTCTAGATTATCATGACGTTTAATGTGTCCGAAACATTTAAGTTTTATATGTTTAATCTTCTTTACTAGCCAGCCTTCTTCAATATTAAGTTCTTTAGTATGGATATATTTGGGGGGGGGGGTGTCCATGATATTTGAAGAACTATTCTGTAGCATTTATATTCAAGGCATTTATGTGTTTCTCAGCTGTTCTGTTAAGTGTCCAGGTCTCACAGACATGTTGCGATGGGAAAGATGCATGCCCTTAAAAATCTTATTTTTGCAGTTCTGTCTGTTTCTCTCCACAGCTTCTTTAGTTGTTTTACTTTCTGAAGTACTTTTGTTAGTACACATTTGTGGAAAGAGGAATCATTCTATATTAAAATTATGACTCTTGACGTGATACTTTTGCTGTTAGTCTTCCTTGCTTTCATTTAATGAAGAATATAGGAAGAGAAAGTGAGAACATTTTATTCAAACAGAATAATCAGTTACAGACATCAACATCATGAGATAAGCAGCCCTCACATTAAGCAACTAGAAAATCCCACGTATATGGGGAAAGGCAGATAAAATAATACCTCTTTTTCTTTTCTGTATAGTCCTCCCGCTTTGCAACGCGTTTGTGCGAACAAAGGCCACGAGAGCCTTCTACTAAAGAACTACAGGACACAGTCCAAGAGGAAGACCCAGAAAGAGGTAGATGGATGGTATCAGAAAAACTTTCGCTCAGAAAGAAGATAAGACAGAAAGACAGATAAACAGAAATAAGACAAGACAGAAAGACAGCTAAACAGAAAGAAATTAAGACAGAAAGACAGATAAACAGAAAGAAAGTAAGACAGAGAGACAGATAAACAGAAAGAAGGTAAGACAAAGAGACAGATAAACAGAAAGAAGATAAGACAGACACATATAAAGAAGATAAGACAGAGAGACAGATAAACAGAAAGAAGGTAAGACAGAGAGACAGATAAACAGAAAGAAGGTAGGACAGAGAGACAGATAAAGAAGATAAGACAGAGAGACAGATAAACAGAAAGAAGATAAGACAGAGAGACAGATAAACAGAAAGAAGATAAGACAGTGAGACAGATAAACAGAAAGAAGATGAGATAGATAAACAGAAATAAGATAAGACAGAGAGACAGCTAAACAGAAAGAAGATGAGACAGATAAACAGAAAGAAGATAAGACAGAGAGACAGATAAACAGAAAGAGAATTACTGAGAGCGTCAGGTGAAGTGACAGATGGAGTTTTGTCATGTTTGACTTCATAAGTGTTTGCTCAATTGATTCATGTTTGATGTTATGATGTTTTATGAGAACAGTCAGCTTTTGTGTCTTTATGTCAGTCTTGTAATGTGTGTTATGTCCATGTTTTATGTGATTAAACTTATTATTAATTTTGCCTGGATCAATATGTTTATTAGTGATCATTTATGTTGGTAGCGAATGAGCTGAGTTTATTTGATGGTTTGATTCTCTTAACGTTAGAAAAAGGCATTCGGGTTGGCAGACTGGACACATAGTCAAAGGGTTAGGAACCTGGGTCAGTAATCGCTGTGGGAGGGGAACAGTTTGGGTCCCATGTACGGCTGTACTTCTTATGGGAACTAAAATTAGTTACCTAACGGCTAGCGATTTAAGCCAAGCACCAGAGAGAGAGAGAGAGAGAGAGAGAGGGAAAGAGAGAAACGACACTACCTCTGCGCGCACGCACACACACACACACACACATAATATTACTTTTCCTGTCGTCTGAGCTTCCGCAAGATGGCGGTTTGTTTTTTCTAACGCTCTTGCCGGCGTGCACAAATCAGCGGAATTCTACTTGATCTGTCACATATCCTGAACCGGGAGTTGGGCATAAACTAACAACCTTATTCTGGGACCTATCTAGAGGCGGCTCTAGCTGGGAAAAAATGACTTGTGAGACACATAACAAAACCAACCGAACATCAGGGAGATACCAACTCCAAAGAACTCAGACAAAGAAGGAAAGAATACATTCGTCGGCCCCAAATATGTGACAAAGATTGGATTCTGGAACGTAAGAACAATGGTAGCACCATCAAAAACTACTCAGGTAATCCGAGAAATGAAGAAATACTACCTAGATATACTAGGCATCAGTGAAATGCGATGGCCAGAAGCAGGGAAAAGAACGGCGAGAAAACCGTAAGTTAATCATACATTCAGGCAGAGACGATGGGAAATATCAAGAAGGAGTAGGTATAACTGTGTCAGCTGTAGCAGCAAAGAGCCTTATAGAATAGGAACCAGTGAACAGTTGTATAATAAGAGCACGATACAATCTAAGACATGGAAGAATGACAATAACACAGTGTTATGCTGCCACAAACGATGCAGATGATGGGGTAAAAGACGATTTCCATCACCAGTTACAACAACTCATTAACAAAGTCCCTAAACACGACATCTTAATTGTCATGGGAGACTTCAACGCTAAGGTAGGAAAAGATAACGCAGACATCAAAAAATTAATGGGGGAAAGAAGGAACTGACATGGTAAATCAGAATGGAGAAAGATCTGAACTATGTCTAAAACAAGGCATGGTCATTTTCTGAAAAAAAGAAAACTTGGCGAACTACCATGCAAGCAATATGTGATGTTTTAACAGCACAGGAAAGATGTATGACGTAAGAATGCCTGTACAAATTTCCTACTAAGTGTTTGCTGCCATCAGGGTTACTACAGCAAAAAAAAGGGCTAAATGATGTAACTAATCAATCTAACAAAGAATGCTTTAAACAAAACTAAGAAAGTAAATTTTATCTTGTGAAAAATTAGCACATGTAATTCAGTGATTTAGAAAAAAATCACACTTTTCAGATCACACTCGAACACTGGACGCCAGACAAAAGAATTTTCACTCACAAAATATTCACTTCTCCCATAGACCAGGCCATGGTCAGCTAGACTGGGTCCCAAAATCAGTTACTAATGGGCCCCCTACCCAAATACAGAAAGCAACTCATGTTTGCTACTTCTTTAATAAGAAAACGGGGGGGGGGGGGGGGGTGGTGTGGAACAGGGATGCTAGATTCCTTCACCAGTCCTGGCCCATAGAGGTATAATCCCAGTTTTCCCTTCCTCTCATGGGGCCTGCCCAAAGGTTTCTTTTAAGCTAAAATGTTGATTGTTTTGTGGCTGTTTTTTTTTTTTAATTCCTAATCTTGATACAATAACATACGCTTCTAACAAACATCATTTGTGTCAGACAACATTATTTGTGTTAACCAACATTATTTGTGTTAGCCAATATGGCCAAATATCAATTTATTCACTTCATAAAAAATAAGTGCATTATTCAGACATACCAGAAAGTATGGAAGAACATAAAATAATTGTAAATGAAAATCTTCATTTTTTAAAAGTCTTTCTACTAACTAATCTTAGCACATCTCTCACTAGTCCATATCAATAAGCTGTTAATGCATAATAATAAATTAGATTTTTAAAAAAAACGTTACTAATGCATGATAAATAAGAGAATGAATGAGAAAAATTACCGATGTACAGTAATTACGAGATACAAATTTTAAAAGTGTATGATAAATAAGAAATATGAATTGAAAGTTAGGAGCTCATGACTAGAATTACATATACTTTCTAACTTGAGTTAACCCTATCTCTTTCTGCATGAAAGACTTCTGCTGTTTCAATCTTGTGTCCAGTTCTTTTTAGGACACAGTTTATTGCAGAAGTTAATTTTATAATTAAGTTTCACGCAAGAATAAAATAATTTAAAAGAGGTTTTCTCTCAGTTCGTTAGTCAAATTAACTTCTGTAACATACAAATTAGAAAGCAAGGAAACAGTATGAAAAAGAAATAAAACAGGCAAATAAATATGTAAACAGAATGGAGTGATTCTATAATCCCTCTTTCTTTTCCAAAACTGGATAGAAAAGGGTTAACAAGACTTCACTACAGCCAATATATAAAAATTTTAAGTTGAACAAAACACATGTAACAGCTCATAACATCAAAAAACAGAAGCAATGCTTGGAACAGGAAAAAGAAACAAACTTATTTTAAAATGCTAAAGATTATGGCACACAGGCTTGTCTGACATTCTGGCCTTAATCTTCCCACTTTCTTGTAACCACTCAAAATCAATTTAACAGAAATATAATACAAGCAAATTGAACAATAACAAAATGATAAAACATTATTTTATATGTTTTTCAGTATGTTCTGTAACATAAAAATTGGTCTCTTGTAAATCAGAAATTTTAAAAATATAAAAGTCATATAAAGAATGGAGAATTTGTCAGAAAAATTAATCAGGTTGATAAGCATAGAGAATTTGTCAAAAATGAATCTGGTTTCTTACTGTCAAAAAAAAGTGTCAAGCCTGATCAAAATAATCAGAAACGACATGCAGATTAATTCAGGGTAAGATTCAAAGAGATATGTACAAGCACAGGAAAGCAGTAAAAATATAAAATATTACAACTTCGGGACAAAGTGCAAAATTCAGAGTTCTCATTTTATTTTGTTTATCTACAGTTTCACAGTTTTCTGCATGGCAGAAAAAAAAATAGATTAATGCGGTGTTGGGTAGATCTAAGAGCTATGAAATAAGTGAATGAGCTGAAAAACAGATTTATGAGTTGCAAAACAGTTTCTATACACCACAAAATAGATTCTCTGGTTGTGACATAGATTCATGAGTTTCAAAATATATTTATGATGGATTTATGAACTAGAAATTATTTATTAATGGTAGAATAAATTAATAAGCTGTGGCAGGACTTGATATGTAAATAGTTACTGACAAACATGATCAAATATCTTTTAACAAAAGTAATAACTGTTCATCAAATCTTTTGTTCAAAAATTCTTCATTTTTATGATGTTTTAATATATTTTCAGTATAAATGTTCACCATATTTTAGTGAAGGTACAAAATATCTCATAAATAATGTTTTCATCTGCTGCACAGTGAATGCACTGTTCACACGAACATGTACAGAGTTCTAGATAAAGTCAGTCCCTGACGACAATTCCTGATTTTTAAGTTACTCAAACCAAATGATATATGTTCATTTGACATTTACAAGTACTTGTACAAGCATATATTTATATTTCTAGAGTGACAGGTTGGCTGGTTCTGCCATCACTGCAGATGGACAACCACTGGATCAAGCTGAAATTATTAACGTGCTCTGAGAGATAGGCAGAGCAGAGGACTTCGAGAGCCCTGAATCCTTATTGGTGCCTAGACTGTGAGAGCTGGGAGTACACTGGACACATGAAAGGACTTGTCAATCAACACAGGATGGGCAAATATCAACTGCAGGATCTGATGGATAAACTGAGGGGGGAATCTGAGCACCCATGGACATGGCCGGAGTGCGATGATGATGATCCAAACCATAAACCATTTGTATTTTTGAATCATCTGTAAAGTAAACCAGAGCTCTTGCACTCTTAACCGGAAAAAAAGTCATGGTGACAAGAAGACTTTAACCCACATCAATACTGGAACATTAAACACAGTTTTCTAGAAAATCTGTGAATAAAATTAAAGAATTTATTCAGGAAATTACAAAGAATTTGTTCTGGGTAAACAGATACAATAATATTTTCATAACCACAAACACAACTATGATAAGACCAGCCATAATTTATGGATCGGAAGTGTGGAGTACAACAAAGAAAGATGAACAACAGTTGCAGATCTATAAAGGGTACCAACAGTGGGGGCTGGAGAAAGAATACTGAACATCTTACTTCAATCACAACAGACTTTAAACATCTTGAAAATGAATAGCTAACACTAGTTAGGCCATGTAGAAAGAATGGAAGAGAACAGACAAATGAAAAAGATGTATGTACAAGAGATGAAGGAAACAAGACTGAGAAGTAGGCCAAGACAGCGATAGAGAGACAACATGTAGGAGGATATAAAAGAAACTGGTGTCACCAAATGGAGAGAAAAGATTAGGAACAGAGAGGAATGGAGGCGAACTTTATCTGTAGCAGTGAGTCTTAATGGCTTGGAAAGCTGAAAAGGAAGAAGTAAATGATTGGAAATGCACAAGTGGGGTGGAGGAGAGGGGGGGCAGTACTCAGTTCCCAGATATTTACATCCTGTATTTATGTACAGTCAAATGTAAAAACTGATTCTTACGGTTCTTGCTGCACTGCATCACCAAGTACTAAAATTCTGTGGCAAAAGAAGGAATGGTTTGTAAGATTATCTGCACAGCCATCTTGTGATCTCAGCTTGGCATGAGGAGACAACGTCACTCAGATAACAAATAGTACCAGACTGGGTCTTTTCTATACACCAAAACTCTGTTCTTTTCAAATCATGTGTGTTATTTGACTTTTGTATATACAAACTTCTCGGCCATTCAGCCATCCGGTTATCATGACACTCAATCATTCAGTCACCATGACAACTGGTTACTATGACACAGTCACTCAAATACTATGACATCCAACCACCCTGTAATCAGGACACTTGGTAAAACTGACAATCAATCATCCAGTTACTATGACAACAAGTTATCATACCACCCGATGACCTGGTCATCCGGTGACCATGACACTCAGTTACTATTTTGCTTTGACATAAAAATCACCACGACACCCAGTCACCTGGTCATAATGACAAGATCATCACACATTACAAAATAAGTCCAGTCTTAGAGGGAAAATTAACTTAAGATATAAGCACATAAAATACTGATGTGAAATAAGTCATACATTTATATGGATATTTAAATAATAATAAAAAAAAATTAGAAGCACTGATTTTCAGTGAAAATCCTTTCATTTTTGACACACAAGTAATGAACTTAAACATTCTTGGCTTTATAAAGAGCAAAAATTAAAAATTACTGGGACTGTGTTTTTGATTGTACAGATTTCATTACTCAAAACAATTTAAACAAGTGTTATGGAATCAATGCAGGCAGTTTGTGAGATTATTTGTTTAGCATTGAAATATAAACATCACGAAATAAATATTTTCAGTTTTGTTCTTCAAGGGTTTCTCTCTCTCTCTCTCTTTTCTCTCTCTCTCTCTTTTCTCTCTTTTTTCTCTCTTTTCTCTCTTTCTCTT